>JAWNNQ010001975.1:317500-880000 GCA_035044765.1 Leucophenga montana | reverse complement strand
ACTGCACTTAAAAAGTCTGCCATCTATACTGTGCATCTGATCCAATGGTATTTGTAGTGTACGTATACTTGTTATAATGGTCCGATCTAGACCAATAATAAACATTTTTTTGAAGTTTGTCTTTAGTTTGTATACAATAAATTATTAACAAAGCTATATTCGAGCTGCCTACCAATTTTTATAACAGCTCTCCCATATGATCTTGGCGCGTTCTGGTGTATGATTGCACAGTAATACAGTAACTGCATTGATACAGAGAGAGATAGAGAGAGAGAGAGAGAGAGAGAGAGAGGCAGAAAGAAAAGGTGGAAAAAGCTATTTCGAAGATCTTCTGATATTTGCTAAAGTAAACAATTGAGCACGATAACACATACTCTATACTTCACCACACCATGTGCGTGGCATATAAATATTTTCGTCTTGTTTATAATTACATGTTCACTAACATATGCAAAAGCACTCTCTGGCCATTTCCGAAGATTACTTAAAATTTTAAGCTCAATCGGTTTGGCGGTTTTGAAGTCCATAGCAGACATACTTGTACAACCATAAGTATATACATAGGCACATTTAATTTTATAAACGTTTATTTAAATATAGATAATTTTTTAATTTTATCAACCTGCATGACAACTCAGTTGTGTGTAGCTGTTTAACGTTTATCTGTGACTGTCAAATTTCATATGTTTGTTTGTTTATATGCATATACTAGTACACAAATTGTCAGCTTAATTGGCAATGCTATTACTTCAGAAAACACAATCGGTGGAGGGAAAAATACAACGAAAGCGTCTTAGAAACGTAACCGATTTTTTGTCATGTTCGGATGCCATTTAAAATCTAATTCGTGTTGTAAATTTTGGAATTCAAAGCCATTCTTCTTCTTCAATTAGATATTCACTATTTTCATACGCCGACTTACCAACTTACAGCACTCATATTAATGAACCATTCGGTTGGAATTCGATTGAAAGAGAAATATCAACCGGTTAACAGATGGAGTCACAGACAGACTGTACATCTGCTGTCCAGGTGTATGTATATATATGCATATATCTTATGAAGTCAACGATGTTTTCTGCATTACAAACACTCAGTCAAGCTGATGTGTATTTAAAAAGCATAAATCGCATTTAAAATCGAAACTCCATATCAACAATTAAACAATTAAACTTTTTGAGTGCTTTATTTAAATGCAATACAAAGTTTGTACCTAGTTATTTGGGACTGTGTTTGAGTTTGAACCTGTGTGTCAATGTGCAAAGGTGATTTTCAATTTTCAATTTGCAACAGGGTGGTCACCACATGCCCAGAATTTCTCATGTATACATTTTGTATGAAATTTTATGCTGATCAAAGCATTTTAAGTTTGGCTGCGCTAAACAGTTGCTGTTGCATTAATATAAAGTGCCGCAAGGGTGTGTATTTTAGGTATACGCGTATACGTGTTTGTGTCTGGGCTTCGATGTCTGCGGTCGGTGACAACTTTTGCCTGTGACATAGCGCGGTTTGTGGTAACTGCGCCGGTCAACAATTTTTCGTTGCCACTATTTTATGTAATTTTTTTTTTAATTTTTGTATATATATATATATATTTTTTTTTTTTTTGCTTGCTTGTTTTATTTTAACTGCATTTTGTTGAATTATGAGCTGTGTCCAATGTCCAATGTCCAATGTATAAGGCCCGGTCACTGCAAGTGGATGGCCACAAGCGACAACACCACCAAAAAACTGTGCACAGAAAAATATCGAACCGAGTCAACATGGTAGCCAAAGACACCACAGAAACGAGCGCTAAAGGTGGTAATAGAGCGGTAATATACCTTCTGATTAAAAAATATCTGGAATTTCACACTTTAAATATTTATTTGTGATTGGGAGAACTGTCAGACATAAATGGGTAAAGAAGTTAGTGTTTGATGCATTTTGCGAATTTAGAAGTTTTTTTTTTGAAGCTTTAAAAGTTTTAAAGAATGCCTGAAAAGAGTAGACAATATGAAAAACAAAGGCGTACAAGTGTTACAGATAATTAAATCGGACAGATTGGTTGAGCGTTCATTCAGCACTCCAATTTACCAAAACGTCAAAAAAATACAACAAAAAGTTGGTTGCAAATCTTCAGGGAGATAGCAACTATTGGTGGATCCAGGGGGTGAAGACTGGGGAACTTCCACGAAACACTACTCCCTCCTCCCACTCAATAGCAGTATTCAGTACAAAAATATTTTTTTTTGCTTCATTTTCATTAAATAAGAGATATTTTTTAGTATAGTTCAAACACCAACACCCCCCCCCCCCTGCAAATATTAGTAAAGTTCCCTCCACCAAAATAGGGTTGGGAATATGATCTTGTAGCAACCGATCTTGGGGTCTCATTTGGATTGATGCAGAGCATTAGGCACTATTTTTTGGGCATGGTTGTTTAATTTTTTGCAAATCTTCTTATCTTGTACGCGACTATTTGACCAAAACCAAGCCCCGCATTGAGCTGACATGTTTTCGTGTGACTTGTTCCTGCTATCATGACTCAGGTTACAACTTCGTGGAAAGCGTTTTGAACCGATTGTGTAAAAAACAAACTCACGGAGTTGTCTGATAGCTGTTCCAAAAATATGAATTGTGTTTCGAAGATTGGAATGGAAATAACTTTAAAGCAGACAAAATAAATACTCGTAGCAATTGAAACTTTTTCGTTTATTGACAAGTTCCTGGTACTTACTGATCAAACGCTATATGGGAAATACACCTTAAAATACATCAAAAAATTAAACCACAGTAAAAAAAAAAATAAAAATTTGCCAAAAAAAAAAGGAAAAAGTTTTAGCAAACTTTTTACGCGAACCATGAACAAGGACATATGTACATATAAAATGTACACATAGAGGATATAGGACATATGCAGATATACGCAGAGCACTACTTAAAACACATAAACTGCATACCAACAGCGCTCTCTCATACCGCTCTCCTTGAACGCTCACATGCCGCAGCTAAGCGACTGTTAAACTCGAGTTGGCAATGGTGACGGTGAAGGCAAGTTGTAGTTTTGATATCACCTACGTTGTGTTTACGCCATAAGGAGCAACGCTTGAAGCAGACAATTGACTTTCAGCACTCTTTTGCTTTGCCACTAACTACTGCCAATGCCGATGTCGTCGTCCATTCGGTGCTTCATTGGCTATTTGGTCATGTGAAAAATTGTATGAAATCGATTTCAAAAACCGCAAGAGACTCTGTTGGACTTGGACCGTGAGCAACGTCAGTTTACAGCAGCCCCAATTCAAAACTATGCAGCGCCGCATGCGGCCAGGCGTTGTAAATTTCCAAGACAGCAGAAACAGCAGCAAAAGAAGGCAGTTTTTATATACAATAAAAAAAAATCTATATAGGGTGTTTTTTTTTTTTAGGTATTCCAATTTACGACACGACAATAAACTGTCATAAATTGGTCAGAGCGGGCAACGCTGTTGCCAAAGCTTTCAAATTGTGCAAATTTATTTCGAAAATTGTGCTTCAGTTCGGGAATGTTACGCTACGTCCATTTTATGGTCGACATAATCGTCCTACCGATGTGATGTGTTGCTTTAATGGACCAAATTATCAATAAACAAAATTGTCGCATTTGGAGTGAAGAAAATCCACGAGAGCCTCTAGAGGCAGCATTTCAACCACAAAAAAATCACTGTTTGGTGTGCTTGATGGCCCGGTAGCATCATTGGTACTTATTTCTTTAAAAATTAATGGTATGGATGCTTATTGAAGACATGTTTTTAGCAACAAAACGACGCCGCATGCCACACAGTGCATCAAACAATCGACTTACTGAAGCACACATTCGGCGAACATTACTCGAAACGGAATTGTCAGAACGTTTAAATCAATTCAAAGTTCTACACCTCTTAAAAAGCACGCTTTATACATATAAATAAACCAGCAAGTAAACCGCTTTGCTCAATGTGGCGAATAATACAAACGAAAACCAGAAGCAAAAAAAAAAGAAAAAAAAAATGAATGCCAAAAAAAAGCAAAAATAGGAAATACTAGGAAAACTGTACGGAAAATCGGAAACGGAAAAACAAGCTGTGAAATTATCTAAAAATTTATCACTGATCGTTTATCTTGATACCGAAAAAGCAATGGCGCGTCTATGGCAACAATAACAACAACAACAACAACAACAACAACGAAACAAGCCATGGGCTCAAGGAGCCAAAGGAACAAGCAGCAGCATAGGATGTAGAGGCGCGGCACAGTCCGCTGTGCGACACTAGCTGAAGGTGTTTCCCAAAGGACATTAGCAGGCATTGCTGCCGCCAACAAAGCCAACCACAAAGGCACTTACATACATACATACATACATACATACATACATACATACATACATACATACATACATACATACATACATACATACATATATACGAGCACATACACACACTTACATGTGTGTGAGTGGCAAAAAAAAAAATTGGCTAAAACGAATTTACACAAATTTATCAACATAGAAACGCCAACAACAACGCCAACAACAACAACTAGTGAAATAAGCAGAACAAGGACATGCCGCAGCAGCCGCAGTGAATTACATACACATATATGAGCAAAAGTATATATCGAATCGCAAATAAACTGACTACAACGGAAGTGAGGTGTCAGGACGACATTGGACGACGACGACGACGACGACGCGCAGCACTACATGCCAGAAGAAGTAGTCAAAAAGTCGATGAGGAACGGTAGAACATTAGAACGGAAAACGGAAATGAATCATTTCATTAGAGCTGGCAACGCCTACGCCATGTTTTGACTGCGAGCGCACCAAATGGCGACAAGAAATTCAAGTAGCTGAGCAAGGAGCGGCAGCAGCAGTAACAGCAGCCAACACGGTCAAGGAGGCGAATAGAAAAGGCCAAAGTCGAAATGTATTTGACACTTTATTTCTTGTATCCTGTGACATTTTTTATGCTTGTGTTCTGTGTTTTACCTTTTTTCATTTACTTTTTTTTTTCTTTCTCATTTTTTTATTATTTTATTTAATTTTTATCTTTTCTTTTTTTCATTTGTTTTTATTTCGCTTCGTTGTTAGTCCTTGCAGGACGCTTGACCACATTGAGTTTATGAGTGAATGAATTGACAAGCAAAATATAAAGATATTATATGCATTATGCTTGCTACGATTGCCATCGACATTCTCTACAACTTTGAAGAGAAATTGTCCGATGATGGTTTTGAGCGAACTCCTACACAAACAGTGACTTTCTCACCGTGCACTACTGTTTCATGAATGACGTGTGGATTCCCTGTTACCCAAATTCGGCAGTTTTGTTTATTGACTCCGCTAGAGAGTGTAACAAGAGCTTCCTACGCCATCAACATGTTTTTCCAAAAATCAGGCTTGGCATCGATCATTTTTGCGATGGTATCGGCTTGTCCGCTAGCCACAATCTTTGAGTAAGCTGCACTTTGTATGGGAAGAGATGAAGATCTTGATTTTTAATACTAATTAGAGTCGTTCCACCCACATTTAACTGCTGAGCTAGGCGTCGATAAGACACATTTAGATTATCGGCAAAACTCTCTCTTGCCGCTTCAATATCTCCATTGAAGCATCGTGATCGATGGGACGCTGGCGAGTTGCAAAGAAATTCTTCGCCAAACTACGAATTGTGTTGTCTGAAGGCACCGAATTTCTCCCATATTTTTTACAATAAACATGCACAGTTTTCACATTTGATCGATTGTATTCTTTGTAAAGCGTTACAATTTGAACTGTGTGTATTGACTCATAGAAAAAATGATATTGAATTGTGCTCATTTGTCGAAATCGGTTACAAAATGGCAGAGTTATTCATTGATGACACACCGAAGGTATAGATGGCACCCTGTATTTTATTTATTTAGACATGTAAAGATGCACATCGATGAATGAAGTTCAAAAAGCAAAGAGTATAAAAGTTTTGTGTCCATGCTGAGTAACAATGTTTTAGGACTATAAATATCCTAACTGATATATCCCGGCTCACGGAATTTTCTCAAAAAAGTAAAATATATGAAAATTTTCCTAATATCACAATATATTAACACTGGAAATATGAGCACGAAATTTTGGGCTCAATTTTTGGCAAATCGCCAAAATTTATATTTCAAAATTGATTTTGGCCATCTAAGAACTCGTTTGAAAGGTTTTTGAAAGAGGTTTGTTACGACTTAATACAGAATATAAGGCTTAAAACAGACAAACAAACACACGAGCTTTTCGATTTTTCTGATTTTGGACACGTTGTACTCGTCTTATTGCCAAGAATAAATGAGAAGTAAGTTTCCCACGAGCCCATTTTAACATTTTCGGAATGTACGTTTCAAGACCTTTTTGCAAATAACACGTCTCGATCGGACTTTACAGTAAAAACTTCTTTATTGCGCGTGCTGCAGCCACACTGAGGTGCGCTTTCGTTACTTGCGTGGACTACAGCCCACAGTACTATAGTATTTAAGTAGGCACATTTTGTTTTGTTTGCTCTTTTGACGCCACTCGTGCAAGGCTAATGGAAGAAGCAAAACGACAAAAAAAAAATGTTATTGTAACGTTTCCACATCATTTTGGCCAGAATTTAAATTCTTGATCAATTGAGATGAGTGGATGTAGAAATGTCCGTCTGCCCTTTACAGCCCGCTTTACAATTGAGCGATGCTTCATTATGCAAAGTTTGGCACACAAAAAGACAGAAAACCAAAATAACACGCATTAACCCATTATGCAACACACCATTTGACTGGCTTTATTTATTGGCAGCGCTTTTGTTCGATTTAGCACTCTACGCAGGCTCATTACCGCTTGAAAAACACCTGACAAGGTATTCAAAATGGCTTCAACGTTTCCGTTTCCGCTGTACAGACAGCAAAAAGGACAAAGGTGAGTGATATAAACTACATACAAAAAAAAAAAAAAAAGAGAAAAAGAAAAGTGCGTGTAGAACGACTTCCGTCAAGGATATACGGCAGCGCAAATATAGACCAGCAACAACAACAACAAAAACAACAACAAAATATGCATGCAATGCATGAATGGAATGTCAAAAAAAAAATCAAAAATAAATAAATAAAAAACGAATGTGTTTGCGTTTGGTGATGGCGATGGGAATGGGAAAGGCGATGGGAATGGGAATGGCGATGGCGATGGGAATGGGAATGGAAATGGCTGAGCAACGCAAGCAGCGGGTTGAATTACAATGCCAAAAGCGAAGATGACTTTATACAATGGCGGCGAAAACATTTTCACTGGCTTATCGCGAAAACGCATCAAATATTCAATTGAATACGCACATCCACACACACAGACACACACACACACACACATACACAGAATAAGGCAAACATTTTCATTGATTTTCATGGCGATGCCAGACTGAGGATATGGCAAAAAGGAAGCAATGTCCTGGGCGCACTTTGCAGCTGCTGAGCAATGTTTTGTACGGGTATGCGAAAGTTTTTCAACTTTTTGTGTACTGTATTTTCTGGTTTGATTTCAATTTTTTATTATTACACATATGTTATTCGCTTCACACATATTGTGTGTATAGTATTCACCTTTTTTCACTGTGTTTGTCATGCATTAAAGAGTAATAAACATATATAAGTATCTATAGAGTTCGCTGAAATGAGTCGTTCTATACATTTCTGAAAGTATGTCCGTCTGTCAGTCCGTCTGTCAGTCCGCCCGTCCGGTTAATAGACGTTCATGAGTCTCTTGGCAATATGACTTACTTCAGAAAAGTAAATTAAGCTTTTTTCAAAATGCCATTCAGCCAAAAGTGAATATAGTGTCTTGATAAATATAATGAACGCCTGCAAGCTGCTCCGGACTCAGTGCGGCCCTTCTGCTGATGCATGCCATGGTTCGGCGGAAGTCGAACTTATACACTTCTTTTCGCAAAATCTTTCACTTAGTGGTTGGAAAAGTATTGCAATCGATGCTGAATTGATAATTCCAGATCTTGTGCCATACATTTACATACAGCGGCACAATTTCTATAATTAGAATTGAACATATATTTAAGAAATGTCGCTACTCGTACAGCTCCCTAATAAAACCAGGCTTTAACTTAGTTTTGTTTGTATTAAAATTTGCTTTTGCTTTTAATTTTGGCCACATTTTTGGCCTTTTTTTTTCTTAAAACCAAAAATTGGATCATAAAAACTTTGTGTTTGAATAAAATACCGAAAAAAATTCAGTTATTGTGTTGAAAATTATTCCAGGTGCCGTAAACCTGTTACATTTAAGTATGAAAATCGAAGTTGTTCTTAGTTGTTCACGTTTGCAGTGATCGATTCTTTGGCGCCAATTTTGTACAACACTTCCGCACAAATCGACCAGAAGGTTGGCAATTTGAATTTACTTTAATTTTATATATAAATAAATTTTCCGTATCTCTGCTAGTTTCCGAGTTACAGGCCAAAATGGTAAAAAGTTACGGTTTTTGGAACAACCCGAGTTCCCGGCCCTTTATCTCGGAAACGGTTACTCCAACAACTTAGGATCTCATAACTTTGTACTTGAAAATTAAATTGGCTTTACTTTTGTCTAAGCGTATTTTTTCCGAATCTTTACTAGTTTCGAAGATAGGAAAGATTCGGATAGGCCAAAATATAAAATTTCTCTTTTACATTAAAATTTTGTTTGGAGACATTCGCTAACCGTAGCAAAAAAGTTATTACCACTGAATTCAGCGTATCCAAATTAAGTAAAATACAACGATCTCACAAACTCCTACAAAAAATAAATTTAAAAAAAAACTAAAACAGTGTTACTTGGCCAGCTGTGTGGCATGCGGTAGCAATTTGTTGGAACCACATATTAATGATGTCAAGGACATTCAATGCAGGTAAAAATTAGTCTTCATACATTGCATAATAGCGAACTTCATTGATCGTAACATGGCATTGCTTTTCATCGACGAAAATATATGTTCCAATCATACCGTCAGCAAGAAATTCCTAACACACGATCACTTTTTGTATACAAAATAGAGTCTGTTGAGGTGCCTGTGTATCTGCTACTCTCAAATAACGCATATTTTGCTTAAGCTTTATTGCAGAAGATGAATTTCTCTTTGGAATTCAGTATTTTCTTCAAACTGTACAGCGCCCAATCGTAGAAATTTCGGCGCTTCAAATGATCAAAAGGCTTCAGTTCTTGATATATTTTCATCTTGTAAGGCTGCAACTTAATATCTTTATGCAAATTTGCCAAAATGTGATTTGAGTGCTTCCCACTTGATTGAGTGAACGGCATGGAATCATCTGATTTTGCACATTTTGAACTGAAGCACTTGCAGATCCAATATTACCAGGTGCATTGTCTCACTGCCAGAAGAACATTCAGTAGAGCATATATAGACTCGAATTTAGCCACTACAGTAGCACGCACAGTAGTCTCTCTGATGGAACGATTATTATGATCAAAAATTGGAGTAAGCACTTTTACAATTGTGACCACCGACTCAGAATTTCGGTAGTAATTTTTAATCATTTCCAAACATTGCCAGGCATTTTGAAAAAAAATTCAAGAATGCGTTAGTATTACGTTCAAATTGAAAAACCCTTTATAAAACGAAGCTGCGTAAATTAGAATCGAACTACATTCGATACTTGTTTGTAGAGTATTTAGGCTTTGGTACGATTCAAAGCTAACATTAGCACTGAATTATTTTTTTTTTTTTTTGTCGTCGTCTTCATTGAAGGAAATTTTTTTACCAAAAAGATTGACGCACACACAAACAAAGATACTGAACAAAAAGTTGCTCCCGCGTGTATCCTATGTACGTCTCGGTGTGTTTATGTGAAAATTGTGTGCCATCCAGTCAGCCAGTTCGTCAGCCAGTTCGTCAGCCAGCCAGCCAGCCAGCATATGAGCAACAACTTCCTTTAATAAAGTTTTGTTTGCGCTCGTTACGTTCGGCTGCAAAGTAAAAGTATCACTCATACGCCCCCATAGCCCGCGGGAATCAAACAAACAAAAGCAAACGAACGAACAAAAACGGAAGATGATGATGCTGATGCTGATGATGGTGATGGTGAAAAAGAAGAAGCAAATGCAAAGAAACTCCAAATAAATCCATTTGAGCAGCGGACTCAAGAGTTTGCTTTGGTTGCAAACCAATGAAAATCTAAATATAATCAAAGCGCTTTAATTGTATGCATAGCAAAAATCCGACATTCAGATTTCCCATTTCCAGAAAATTGAAAAAGACTAGCAGCAAATTGCATACCATGCATATTTCATAAATGCCATAAGAAAGAAGCCAATTTTCGAACAGGTTGCCAGATGCACCTGTCCGTCTGTCCGTCGGTCGGTCGGTCGGTCCGTCTGCCCGTCCGCCTATCCGTCCGCCCGTCTGTCCGTCTGTGCTTTGTGTTGTGCAATATAATGCATTTCATATAAAAAAGGATTAGATATGCAGACAGTCGAATAAATGTACTGACACGCAAGGATGCGAGTGAAGCAAGCAAACTAAAATATAATGCTATCCTACACATGGAATATTCAGAGAAAATTTTAAATGTCAAACTTTAAAGCTTTAGCTCAAATATTAAAATTTTATTGCTGAAAGTATCTGTAGCTGAAAGTATCTGCAGCTGAAAGTATCATGAGCGTCTTTCAAAACCTGTATATGTGTCTCGACCAGGCGCATATTCAGATTTTGTTAAAATGTATAAAATCATAAATAAAATAATAGAAAGTTTTAACAAAACGATAAGGAAAGTGTGATGGACGAGATGGAAGCCGTACTCTGCCTACTAGTATCGGGCCGTGCACAGTGAAAATGGGTTGAATTGTTTTGACTCCCTAAATCGCTGTCGCTGTGCGTAATCAAAATTTAAGCAGCGAGTATATTTCACCTAAGGATATACAAGCTGATCTATTATATCGGTGGCAGTTGGAATAAGTTTAAGCGTATATGAGGAATGGCTTAAGATGACATCTACCTTTACATCTTCACCCACACTAACATGTGAACGCCGGAGTAGTTAGACGACCACCGGCAGACAACTCCGATCCGCTTTAGCTAATGTTGCCTTTAATAAAAATGGATTAAATCATTTTCATTTTTACACTACACCATTTTTTTTAGTGATGGTGGGTGCACTTGCGTTAAGTTCTGTTCTTCATGATTTAGCTGTTTATGTTACGCGAGGCTTTGCAATGGCGGTGATATTTACGCGTTAAATTAATCTAATGTCGTTTGAAGCGTGCTACTTCACCAGTCTTTGATGTTGCCGGTCAGCGATATCTAGTCGATGCTCTCTGTACAGCCGAGATTTAGCTGTTCCTACAGCCCGGCCATTTGTTTGTATGATCATTTGTTGGTCTGATTGTTTAAAGGGTCATCAACCGATCATATGCTCTTTCAAAATCAGTAGCCAATGATTCTGCAAGCTTCTCTTGCCTTTTACTTGGATCTTCATCGAGTAACACCTTCAGTTCTTTGTCTGCAAATTTATTGGCTATCCAGAGTGAGGACTGTCTTCAACGATGAAATCTCTATTCGTGAAACTTCGAAACATAACTAATTTCCACATATTAATAAACCGAAGCTTTTATACTCTTCACATATATCACTTGTGTACGTGGAGTTATGTTTTAATTCGATACGCATTTTATTACAATTCAGATTCATTTCGTATTTCAACTGAAAAGCTAAACAAATATGCAAAATTTAACTACAAACACCACAACGTGAAGGAACGACTTGCTAAGTAGATCAACAAATAAATAAAATCCATAACAAACACTGAAAATCATCCATCATACCATAACCTTCATATCATAACCTTCATAACAAATTTCAATAACAATATCTCAAAAACTTAGTGACTAGTTGGGATCGTCACAGACATAAGACGTAAGTACAGATAGGGATGCCTGAATCCTCATATTATATGATTTCTCATGATTATAGGGAACTCTCAGTATGACATCTCAACTCAGGCGCGTAAGTCGAACGGAGATAGAATGCGACGCTCTTGGGCGAACTTTTTCATACCTGATCTTGAACATTGTGTTTATATTGTTAATTTTTTTAATAGTCAAGATTTGATATGTAGACATGTATTTGTTACTTAATTTTGATTAGAAACTGAGTCCATGTAGCCTCTTTCATATGTCCGTCCGTCCGTCCGGTTGTATGAAACATTAAATTTTAAAGACTAAAAGAGCCACACCATACGAAGATCGAGTATGGGAAAACATTTCTTTTAAGTTCTTTTTTCTTTCATTTTATTTAATTAAGAGTATTTTTAAAGGAATAAATGCTTCTATTGATTCTATTGATGACATTGAAATATCCTTACTTATTTAAGTGTGCAGGGTATTTAAAAGTCATTAACTTACGAATGCTATATAGCAGCCATTTCGCATTGCATATTGTTCTTCAGCTCTGCCATAAATATTCGCCTTCAAACAATTCCATAGGAAAATGTCTGGAACCGTCAAATCCGATGAACAAAATACGTCCGGGAACAAAGGCTGTTGCGCCGTACTGCAGAAGTTCTCCATGCAGTCGGAGTCGTCGCTCAAGCGTCAACTTCGGAGAAGAACGGTCCGAAGAGTATTTCCATTCGAATTCCCAGCCAAACTGTGACTATGTGAATTACTTAAGTATTTTCTGTGGCAAAAACCGAAAAAATGAGCCAAAAGTGAGTAGTTATTTTGAATGTAAAGTTGTACGATAACAGCACATTAGGGTGACATACCATGATAAAAAAATCTTCTTCTACTAACGCTTCCAAAAATGTCGATCTGTTAAAGTTACATTGCTATGCGGCGTGGTATGTTTTAATGGTCGACCCTGTATAAATGCAGCAAGCTATTTTGCCTATGCTTATAACAAAATTTTTGAAGGAATTCATGACTTCAGATTGGCTTCTGAAATACAATTGGAGATACAAGTATAGCAAGTGTATTGTAGCATTACCGATTATTACTGCTAGTAACCAATAAATTGAATCATGTGCATATTGACTCAATATGTTTTGTAGTTCCATCTTCAATTTTATTTTTCTTTCTTATTTATTTGAGCAAATTTACAGCAATTGCCAACAAAAGTTTCTTGAATTTTTCATGATTGCCCTAGAAGATTTTTCGGATAAAGAAAATATTATATAATCAGAAGAAAACAATCCAATTCACAAAAACTGAAGACTAAAATAAATTAAAACTGAAATAAAATCAACAATTTCAACAAACTAATCTAAGCAAATATGCAAATATCCTTTGGGAGCCGGTCGGTTCTTTGCCTTAGCCGAAAGTAAAACAAAATGCATTTAGGCAGGATAGAAACGGTGCAGCCGTAAGGAGAGTACGTACGCAAGAACAACAACAAACACAACAACAAAAACGTCAAGAACAACAATAACAATAACAGGAGAGAGCCTTGGGGGCGTGACAGACTTTGTTATTGGTTTGTTTGACTTTGGTCTTTGAGCGAGTTGGCAAGTAACTCACTAACTAACTAAGTCACTGTTTAGATATGCAATCTATTTACTTCCGCTACTTAGTAACAAAAGGCACGGTGAGTGTTTGAGCGAAAGAGATACGAATAGTGTCTGTCACAAATAGGAGTGAGAGAGAAAGACAGACTCTTACATTTACTGCTTAGTCAAGAAAGCACGCATGTTGTATGCTGAATGCACTTGGCTGCGCTTTTCGATGCCATTCACCGCTCTAACTCTCTCTCTATCTCTCTCTTTCTCTCTTACCCTAATCCCCTACGGCTGTTTGCCTGTATGCTGGCTTTATGAATTATATACACTGTATGCTGGCAATGAGTGCTGCAGACTAAGTCTATCTATATCTATATCTATATATCTAATGGAAACAGAAGCAGCAGAAGAAGCAGCGAAGTTTGCAGACGAAATGCAAGTCAAAGTTTGTATCTAAAGCGACTGGCATTCATCAAAAGCTTTTGTTGTATTGCATTGCTTATGTTGTTCGCAATGTTGTTGCACACAAACAGATACAGATAGAGAGACTTATACTTATACACACATATACTTAATCCTTGCATCAGTAACATCTTTCAATATAAACTTCAACAACAGCGAGTTGTTTCTTTTAATATTTTGCTATCTCTTTCTATCTTCGCACAGAGACAGACACATTTGTATCTTTGTATGTTTGTATTATTGCTGTTTGTTGTCCATGTCTATCATCAATCCTTGAGCGGGAAATCCATAAACATACACACACATACACACACATGCACACGCATTCATCTAAAGCAACTATTTCATTTGTTTCTTTTACTTCCGTTTGTGGCGCAGCTTCGTCTTCGACTTCTGGCGCTTGTCTTGTCGTTTACCATTCATTCAGGATAAATACAAAATGAAGATGATCCTTCGGGAGCTTTAGTTATTCAATTTCAAATGTAGTAAATTCAATCTAACATGTGCACAAAGAAGCATAATACCAACGTAACATACGAAACAAAACCAAAAAAAAATTTTTTTTTTTTTTTCAAAATGAGCAAAAAACAAAAATATAATGGAAGACAGCCAACGCAAGCGTTCGAATAAGTTTACGGCGGACAGAACCAGAGTTGCCGTTGTAGACGAACAAAACCAAGCGCAACGAAACATATCAAATCAAACCCAATCTACAACATTTGCCTCAACCACAATCTCAATTTGAAATATTCTTCGTCTACTCACTACCCAACAACCCCCCCCCCCACCATGAATTCGATTCGATTAGCAATGAGCGCAGGCAGCGCTTTCAAGTGCATATGATGCCAGGCAGTGATATAGACCCTAACACAGGTTCCTTGTATAATAAGTATCTGAAATATACTACGAGCATTTATTGTTTTCTATATATAGGAGTATACGTAATAGGGAATAGGGAAAAATACTTAGCACAGCTGAAAATTAATTGAAAGCGCATTAACTTAGCATGACTGCTCATTAGTTTGTTCGTTTTTCGTTAATTTTGCGCACAGGTTGCTGTTTAAGTGAAAGTTACAAGTTACAGGGTTGCCTAGAAGTCAAGAAGTAAGTTACTTCATATTGTTATGTTGAAATAGTAATAATTAAAATATCTGCAGCTTAGCAGCACAAATTTCAGCAGTTGTCTTAATCGGACATTTTAGCAATCTGCCAAATTTTCTGTTTTTAGAGTTTTAAGGTTAAGAACCACAAATTCCAACCACTACAAAGTTGGCAGTTGTTCTTGTTGTTGTAACAGTTATTTTTTTGGGCTGGTACAACAACTTGGGCTGATTTAAACCATCTTTGGCTGCACAGTTCTACCTGCACAGTTCGGTATATGGCGTAAGCCTAGTCGTCCTCGGAACCAATTGGAACCGCTTTGTTGGTTCTGTTCAACTGGTTGAAGCTAATTTTAATTTAAATACTATTAATAACTATTATACTCTTCAGACAGACAAGTTTCGCTCTGGATAACAAAAAAAAAAAAAAAAAAATAAGAATTGAAGGCATTACTCGATGAAGATCCGAGTCAAATGCAAGAGCAGCTTGCAGAATTATTGTGAGTGACTCAACGTGAAGTTTCTGTACGATTGGAATACATGGGAATGAACCGAACCGAACCGATTCGATTCATTTCATTCACAGAAATCGAAAACTTACTCATAACTTGGATCGCCTCTAGAGATTTTTTCGAAATGAAATTCGAAAATTGCCGGAGAACTGGAACAAAGTAGTAACCAGCGATGGAAAACACTTTAACCATTCTTTTCATTCATTTTGTTCTGAAAGAAAAACGCATTTTTGTCAAAAAAAAAAATCGGACCGAACAATGTGTACTAATTTAGTCATAATATTTGGAACAGCCTAAAGGGCGAGTCGATCTAACCCTGTCCGTCTGTCTGTCTGACCTCTTCACTCAATTTTTAAAATATTGGTTTGTAAGTTGGTCCAGAGACTTTATATTTATAACCATAAGAAAAACGCGCAGCTTTTGGAAATTATATAAAAATTACAAACGAAATTCTGAGTCGGTGTTGGCAACTTTAAAAGCGCAACTTTAAAGAAAAATCATCTTCTGTGGTGACGCTCATTTTTCGTTTAAAGGTTTTGTTAATAAGCCAAATATGCTCTATTGGATAGCAACAGATCCACATGTGCTTCAAGTGACACCATTTCATACACAAAAAGTGACCGTGTGGTGTGGATTTCATGCCGGAGGTGTGATTGGAGTGAAAAGTTCAGAATTTTAGTTAATAATTTCCAAACGTTGCTCGTACGTGAACTTTCACATGATCATTTTGTATGGGGTGCTTTAACTTTTAAATTTTTTCTTGCGGTTATAAAAAGTCTCCATATCAATTTTCAAATATTTCAAAGATTGACGAAATAGGAAGAAACTCACAGACAGACGAACATGGGTAGATCTACTCATCTTGCCGTGCTGGTCACAAATGTGTAGGGTGTTTTTAAGAGGAGCTTTAAATTGAAATAAACACGCAAAACTGTATTGAGTAATTTTACCAAAACATGCATTTTTCCGGATCTGTCGATAGCCGTTGCATCCACATTAGATTTTCATCGCATCAAATGCAGTATTTTTGTTTCTTGATAAAGTCATTGGTCAGACGTGAACCTCACCGGGGAATAAAATTTTGCGGTAATAATATTTTGCGTCCAACCGTTTTAGTCATCGAAATTTTTGTAATTGTCCTTGCTGCTTTGATGATCTGCCAAGCAATTATGTATGAAAATATGCTATCGGCTTTACGATTAGCCTTGCCTTGCCTGCTAAAAACACATGATTTATTTGTGTCGGCTGTTATAATTTCTTTGCTACTGTCTCTGTAAAGTAGTTAGTTATTAATATTGATTTCTAAAAGTTTACAGCAGTTGGCAAACGATTAATGAAGTTACCATCAAATTACAAGATCATGTCTGTATATTTTATTTGTACAATACTTCCCAAATGAGTTCTTAAACGAAAACTGTATAATTGTACGCTGTATCATAGCTCTAAGCAAGAAGAAACACGTCAACCGGAGTAGATTTCAAAACAAATAGCTGCAATGCTATTAATCCGCATCCTTTTGCCTATTTCACTTTATTGTTTTGTTGCTACACTTGGAAAATCCTTATTTTGTGCCACAAAAATATAAATAAAAAAACTAAAAAACCAAGAAAAAAATTGAAATAAAATAACAAAAAAATCTATTTTCCTTGGCAGATCCTTTCCTGTCAGTTAGCGTTGTGCCTGCATATGTGCTCGTCAATCCGTTCATGTGAATGTCTGTATTTGTTTTATTTCAATTCGCTTCGATACATTTGTTTGTCTGTTTATACGAGTATATCGGGCTGCTTACTTATATGTCCTTACTTCAGCATGTCCTGCATGCACGCTGTGTGTTGTTCTGCAGTTGAGCTGACTCTTGTCCACATCATTGTCCTTGTAGAGTCTTTTGGCTCGATATTTGCCTGATGCCTATTTATCTTTAGTCGCTGCTCAGCTCAGCTCAGCTCAGCTCTACTCTGCTCGCCAGCCTGATAAAACGGACTTAACTCTGCCGTCTACATCGTCACTGTTCATACTCGGCGCTGCCTTTTTGTTATTGCAGCATTATCCTTCAAATGGCATATTTATAGGATTTCTGCAGATGGAACGCATCAGTTAGAAAGAGAAAGGAAACGTGCGCATATGGAAAATGGAGAGAGAGAGAGAGACAGAGACAGGGAGAGCGTTAGAGCGCGCCAGTGAGAAAAGACAACAAAAAAGAGAATGGTAGTGCCAAACTACATACAACCATGTGTCAACCATGCGTTTCAGCAGTTGCTTTCTCAATCAGTCAGTCAGTCAGTCAGTCAGTCTTGTTTCGTTTCGTCCTTTCTACTATCCAACTCAATTCAGTTCAGTTCTGTCCAATTCTCTATAAGCATACTCAACTCTGCGCTTCTTTTGCCAATCATTCATAGCATTCAATCTGTCCATTCACTCACTGCGAAACATATTAAATTCATTTTCTCAATTGGCTCTTTACTCGGACATCTTTATTTGTATTTATATTTATTTATTTGTTTGTTTGTTTGTTTATTTATTTGTTTGTGTGAGTAAATATATTTTATTTTATTTCATTTTTATTATGTTTGCCTTTGAGCTGCAACTGCGTTTGTATGGCAGCGATAGATGCGAGTGGTAGCGCTCAGATACAATATTTTGCACATTCACCGTGCAGTGAAAGTGTGTGTTCACGTTTGTACAGTGGCATGTTAAATCGCAAATCGACCACAAAGCATATGAGTAATACAGCCACTGACTAACTGACTAACTAACTGACTGACTAACTGACTAAGTGCGTTTAGAATCAAGCTCTTTTCATATGATTTGATTTGATTCACATCTCATACCATCGTATTCCATCTACATCGTATATCCTATCTTATCTCATCTAAGCCAAAGCTAACCGATGCGTAGCACTCTAAGCAATCTAAGCTGATTACGGAATTTCATTAATTTTCATTTATGCGCGTACATGAAAAATTCAATTTATGCGATGACAACGTATTGTACAATAACAATGAAACATGATAATATTGCTTAACGCTGAAGCTTTTATACCCTACACATGCGTATGTGCAACAATTGGCGATATATAGACTAAACTTGAATATAAATGGAATAAATTTAGTATACATATTAGAACCCTGCATGAATGAGCCCAAAACGGCAAATGAAACATTCATATTATATTGAATATGAATGACAGTACACATTCATCCAATGAATGTGATTTGAATGAATGATTTTAAGAAATTGACATTCATTCGAAACCAGTGAATACTCAATGTTCGATCGATTATAAAGTTGAATGGAATGAATGAATGAATGAGTGCAATACATTCGAATGCTCCGAATGCGCTTTACTTTAGTGTGTCTCTCTCTATATAATTTTGTTGTATATATATCTTTGTGGAATTTGTGTTTCGCAGAGTATGACAAATTACATTTTAAAATGTACAGATAGGTTCACACAGTGGCAAATATCTGCCATATTTTACTCAACATACAGTTCGTCTGCAGAAAGTCTTCCACTGACATTTGAATTAATTCGAACCTTTCAAACATTCATGTGAATGTTGCGAATATCCGTGCATTCATAATGAAGTGAATTAACATTTTATTCATTCATTCAAAGTGAATGCTTGTAAAGTGTAATTCATGCTGCATTGAATGAAATGAATGTTGACATTTTAGAATGTGTTGCTTACATTAATTGAATGTGAATGAATGAATATTCATAAAGCAACTGGAATGAATTAATTCTTGCTGTACTCTAATAAATATATATATATTGTAACAGCTGTGAAGAATTGATTTAAATTTGAATCTATCTGGAAATCATTCAGCCTTTGAATTAAAGTTTTTAATCATTCCAAAAATTTGAATCATTCATTGTAAAAGTGGTTATTACACAAAAAAAAAGTTATTGCAATTTCCATGCAATTAAATTTATTATTTTTAAAAAGTTTTAAAAAAGAATTATACAAAATACAATTTATTTCGAATGATTCAAATTTCCATTCGATTTATATATTTCAAAAAGTTTTCAAAACGAATGATTCAAAATGTACTTTGAATGATTCAAATTTTAATTCAATTCAATTTTTTTTGTTTTTTCAAAAGGAATGATTCGAGCATTTTTTTGTACATATTACAAATTTTAAATGAAACAATCTTTTACAATTCTACGTTAGAAAAAAAATAGAGCTTTTCGTTTGGCCCACCATTTCCAACATTCAACTTTCCACTGGCAAATAAACGTTGTCGCTGCCATGTGAGTGGCAAAATGTCGTTCGCTTAATTTAATTATCAGCTGTTTGTGTTGATGATAATAAATATCAAATGATATCGATTATATATTGGTGATTTTATTGAAAAACTCGTAATTCAACATTCTTCGAGAATACTTATAATGTTTTATATGGCAGCTATACTTTCTAGTGGATATGTCTTGTATTGCTTGTGCTTATAAAAAGTATTCATACCAACGTTCGTAACCAATATTTCGAAGATTGAGGGAATAGGGCGCACAGAAATGTAGCAATAGACAAACATACGGACAGACAGATTTCTCGAATTTATCAATATTCTCACTTCAAGGAGACTCATTTATGCATAGCACTGTCAAACTGATTGACAAATTAAATATGTCATTTTTGTGCACCATATAAAGGGTATTACGTAAAAGCGAGCTATGTAAAGGCTGACAACATCGAGTGAAAGAAATCGAGAGAAAAATTGAAAAGATAAATGCGTCGCCAATGGCAAAGCAGAACGCATTCCGCATTAGAAGCATGAACAAAAAAAAGAAAAAGAAAGGAGGAAAGGTTACATTAGAGCTAGAGCGCCTAATGTGGGCTCTGGCATTATGATGCTGGTAGCTGAGCTAGAGCATTTAGCTGATACATTTGCCGCAACGATCGAACGCACTTAGCTAAATCATAGCGCTAAAACATACAATAGACATCGCATTGCATAATGAAAATGACACATATAAAACACCTTTTTAATTTAATGCTTAGTTTTTACGATTATCCTTGTATGCGTGCATTTGAGTTGGGATTTATGAACTCGTTGCTGACTTTTATTGTCGCTCGGATAGAAATTATCGACGCCATGGCAGAATGAAACAAAGCACAGACACACAGACATATCATCTATGTATATAGTAAATACGAGAGCAATTTGATAAGTCTGTGACTTTTTAAATTTCGAATTATATTGATTTGAAGGTAGTCGTTGAGGTGCCTAAACTGCATCAGTAAGTTTGTGTTGGAGAGGCACTGAAATCAGACATGAACGGCAGTCAGACAGATAGAAAGTAAGTCTGTGTCGAGTTAAACGCAACGTAAGTTTTTACGGCGTTTCATGAATGTGTATAAAATATGAATCCATTGCACCACATCAGCGAACAGACAGTAGCTGAAACAGTGCGGCCACCTAATGATTTCTGTACGTCTGTCTGCCTTTTATGTCTGCGATTACAAACTAACTGACGCAATTGATCAACGCGTTTACAATAGTCTATTAACAGATTAGCAGTGTTGCATTTAAAGTGACTGCGCGCAAAATTCAGAAAGTCAACGACTTATCAAATTGCCCTCGTACATACAATACATATGTTCAAAGGACACTATAGACGAAACAGGAAAAACGACAGCAGCATTCGCTTTTGTTGTTGATAACAACAATGAGTGCTGACTGCTCCTGATGCTTTTACTGCTGGTCCGAATCTAGCGCTGACTTTAAGCTATGGCAGCTTTGCCCAACGTTCTCAACGTTGGCAACACTGGCAATGGCAAATGCTGTTCTCGTGCTTTTGTCTTTTGTCCAATTTGCTCGCGGCAGCCGCGTGCGCGCATGGAGTAAACCATGAATTATTTATTTGTGTGGACATGAATTATTGTTATGAAGTTTATTGCAAACAAATTGTGTCCGGGGACAATGGAAATCAATAGCAAATAAATAAAAGCGCAAACAATTTTGTGGCTTTCATATTCTTTTGCTGAGCAAATGGACACCGCATAATACAAAAATAGTTACAGATACAGTTACAGATACAAATACAGCTACAGATACAGATATAGATACACTTACAGATATAAGAATAAAATTTCGTTGTACGATTGTTAGGTTAGAATTGGTGAGCTGCCAGCATAAGCACCAGCACTAGCACCAGCATCAAGCATCAAGTATTATAAAGCAACAAAAACAATAAGTAAAATACTGCGGGCGATTCATGAAATTTAATGAGGTATGGAGAATGTATATATGCGGAACGTTTGATTACAAGTTTCAGATACAAAGATAACTGCATAGATTTGTATGAATACGTCGTAGAGCGGATGTTCATTTGATGCTTTTTAATTAAAATAAATATTGAATTGAACGTAATAGAATGTAACCTAATCCAGTGCAGCGTAATAGTTATCCTTTTCAAAAAGTATGTACGAGTATATATGTATATGTATATGTATATAGATATATATTTGTTTAAATTAGTTTAGCTATAATCGAATGCTGGTCAAAAAGTTAAAAGCACAATATTTGTATGAATAGTGTTAGTATATTTTAGCATTTAATTTCATTTCAATCCGAGAAGTATATGCTTCGTCGAATCGACTACTGCATATTTTATACTACTTTTTGTATATTAAAGTAAGTTGTTCTGTTCTTGCTATAAACACCCTATATATGTTAAGCTATAACTTTAATAACAACCGGAAATGATTTTCATAAAATTTGCGAATGATTTCAATTTATAATGTTTAGCTAACTCAAGTTCAACTTTTACATTGAGAAATATGTTGCTATATATTTTGCAATGTGAAGAGTGAAATCACTTCAGTTTTATAATAATGTATACTGCCTTATAATGCCGTCATACAACGGACGCCCCCGAACAAATTCTGGTGCTTCCAAGTTTTAGATCAGCTTGGTTTTGACCGTTCGATCTCCTACCTTGATACACTTACTGGTGGGGGACTATCTTAAACTATGTGGAACAGACTTGGTTGCAATGTAACTTCAAATCTGAGCATCTGAGGATACTCTCTCCGCAATGGATATTAAGCCAAACAATCATCACGTTTCACCCAACAGGGTCCTCACCATAAGTCAGAATGAACCATGTTTCCTTGGCTGTACGGTATCTTACTAGAATATACTTGCTATTTCATATTCAAAACACACTCTTACACACTCTTTTTTGAACAAATATCTCCAATTGAACGGCGTATGCAAGTGATAATACCACTGCACTTTTCATGAAACTCAAGTGAGTCATAGAAATGTCTTCGTCGTCATAGACTGTTCCAGATTATAGACCAGAACACTTGCATAAACTCCGTTATACATCAAAAAACTTCATGAACCACAAGAGTAACACGTTTTTTGACATCGTTTCGAATCATAAGAACTGCTATCTCCATATAACCATCAGGTAACTCTTATAGGGCAGTTCATGTGACCACAAACTGAGCACTTCTTGGAGCATCATTTCGAAAGACACCAATGAATATCCGTACAACCTATAGCTGGGATTCTCGTTATAATCAACACAATAGAGTCCTTCATCAACCGGCCTTAAAGTCCACATCGAATTTCTTCATTATATTTCAAACTGGTTGGTTTCGTCAACAATTACAATTCGAACTTTTGTTAGCGCCTTTGTTAGTGTTTGTATGTGTCTATATGGATGGAAAGAAACACATTAAACGTATTAAAAGCAGCTCAATACAATTCACAAACAAACAAAAGCTGCGCGAATAAACGAATGAATGAATGGATGATAAAAAGGATAAGCAAGGAAACATCTACATATTCTATTGAAAAGGATTGAATGAATAGAAAGACAGACAGATGGACAGACAGACAGGCAGACAGAAAGACAGACAGACAGACAGAAAGACAGACGGACAGACAAAAAGCAAACGGAAAGACGCGATTTCAATAACATTTAGTGGCAATTTTATTTTTGTTGTTGTTTTTCTTTCCACTTTTCTTTGCGTTTTTCTTTGCTGCACTTAATGCTGCAACTGCAAGCGGAATAGCCATGAAGATAAAGACGGCGGCGACAATTGCAATGGCGGCGACAACGGAACTAAACGAAACGGAATGAAAGGGAAGGGAAGGGAACGGAACGGAAGTCGTATACGTAATCCAATTCAATCGTAAAAATGTAAGAGGCAGAAAGGAATTGCAACTAAAAGTGAATCAGCCAAAGACATGCATTTCATGAGCACAATTGAAATTGCGAAATAAGAAAAGAGATGTGGCATGTAAAACAGGATAACGAGACAGTAGCAGCACGACAGAAGCGCTAAAAGGATCTTGCCGCGTGCAGGGGAAGCGGAAGTGATGCAATCCAATATAATTTTATGTACGAGTATGTATGGCGGGCGGATTTAGGTGTGTTTGTGAGTGGGTGTATGGGTGTGTGAGTGTGTGTGTGTGTGTGTTTCGCAACAACTTTTTAATGTATTTTTAAAGCCATTGCAAACAGCTTGGAAATAGCGTAAAAATGTCATTTACACAATGACAATTGCGTTCCATTACTGCCAGAGCGAACACGCATACAGCAGCAGCGATTTGAACAGGCAGCAGGAAATTTTCTATTAATGCAAATATCCTGGCAAGTCTTATAGTAAAAGAAAATGCAAAGAGTAAAAATGAGCAACTCATAGAGTAGGAAGAGCGATAGTCAATGTAGAATGTATATATACATATACATCAATTTATACATATATATCCGCATATATCGTGTCAAATCTGTAGTTAGGTCTGCTTAACTACGAGGGACACTTAATAAGTTAGTGACTTTTGGAATTTCGAATTATATACATTGGAAGGTGCCGCTAAAGTGTCCAAGCATGCATTATTAAGTTTGTGTTTCAAAGCCATTGCAGGCAGACTTGAAAGGCAGACAGACGGACAAAATGCAGGTCGGTGCCGTAATTGAACTCAAACGTAGTCGTCCTAATAACTTTCAAGTAGTATTTGACGTTTGTTAAGATTTTGCGTCGTCTCATGAACGTAAATAAAATAATAATCCATTTCAGTACTTAAACAAAACAAGCAGTAGCTGAAACAGTGTTTTCTTTGGTCGGAATGGCCTTCTGATTTCTGTCCGTCTGTCTGCCTTTCATATATGCGCTCAGTAATTATCAAACACAAACTAAATGATGCAATTGCTTAACACTTTTACAGTGGTCTATTAACAGATGCTAATTGAGCAGTGTTACATTTAAATTTACTACGCCGGAACTTCATTCAATTGCCCTCGTATCTGTCTGTCTGCCTATATTTCATTCAGATTGTAGCAATCAGCAGCAAACGATAAAGAGTTTCAGACTGCCGCGAGTGGAATGCAAGCCGTTATAGGCATGTATATATAAATCGTTGGTAGATTTTCTATAATGTAATAAAATATTGATGGTTTAAGAGCGAACGTGATTATCGTGCAGCACAAAAATGTGTGGCAAGCAAATAGCGGAATAGTCCAAACGATTCTACTCAACTGATTGACTGACGGCAGTGAATGACAGTCGGCTGGACTGAATGACAGTCTGGCGCTGTTGATAGTCAATATCTGATTTTGAAAAGCTGCTGATGAGATTGACAAGCACAAATCGATGAGCACGTAAATGTATCGAGTGAACTTGCAATATAATAAAACCAAAATAGCAAAATATGCAAAATTTATTATTGAGAGGCTAAACGCGCGTTTATATAGTTAAAACATAGTTTCAATCAGGGAGTTCATATTTTATTCACGTTTCTATCCGGTTTTGATACGTACCGAATGTGTGTGTGCTTCGGTATAAGGTTCTGTACCGGTTCGAATATATTTCGGTTTCGGTAGGGTTGTTTGATTTTAATTTCGGTACCGATACCGGTCAATATTAATATTCTTGAAAGAAAAGAAGATAATTATAACTATTGCCAACGTTCCAAAGACTATTTATCAAATTGATTAGGTTAATAATTTTGCCACGGAGTTTTTAACGCATTAAACGAAGCATTGCAGTTGCCATAAATAGACTAATCGAACTAGTCATTTGAATTGAGCGATATTTAACTACCTGTGATTCAATCACGTCGACTCAAAAATCACTGAAATCAGTTGTCAATCGATTTCAGCCAATATCAGTGATTGAGTATCAATTGTTTCTTACTAGTGCTACTGTTATACACGGTGTATGAGTAATATATCATGCATCAACTCGATACGTTGATATAGTTCATGAACTACAATATCGAATAGTAACTGATATCAGTGATTTCAGTCGCCGTGTTTGCATCACAGGTAGTGGTATATCGCTCAACTGTTATATTGTTTCGTATACGTAGTGCTCACAGGCGAGTACTTCATATTTAATAAAACTATTTAAGCACTTGTTTTAAATTCAATCTTTATGATTCGTTGGCTTCTATATCTGCTAGCGTCTAGTTTCATTCACTGGAGTGCAAACTTAAATGTTTTTTTTTTGTTTTTTTTTTCTGATATTATCTGCGGTTTTTTATATCCAATCCAAAGCACAAACCTTTCAGCATACCATTGCGGTTTCACATAGTATTGCCTTGGACCTTACAAGTTGTAGTGAAGAAGATTGTGGGAAAGAAACCGTGAAAAATAGGAATACTTCTTCTGTTACCAGAGCCAAATGATTGAGACTATATCCAACTCTCTTCTCTTTTGGTTTTTTAATACCATTTTAGGCCAATCCTCGCCAGAAAATTTCACCAAAAAGAAGATATTCCAGAAACTTATGACGGATTCCTGTAGTATACAATTCGTTCCAAAGAATTGTTATGAAGATATGCCACTTGGTATCTATACAAATTAGGTGACAACCTAAAATACCATGTTCCCGACTCAATTCCCAAGATCTTTGTTAGGAGCGCATATCGTGTAAAGGGAGCCCAATGAGCCCAATTTTTAAGATATCGATCTGAAATCGTGTATAGATACTCCCTATGTTTCTGTGCTAAACATACTATGTCGCAACTTGCATGACACGCCCACTTTTTACTTTGTACACTTTGCATGAGTCATTATTAATTTAGAAATAAAAGTGAATCATATTTAACAAGGCGCCCAAAGCTCGCCTAATGACAGTTCATTTTAATTCTTATAAGCTAAAAGAAGCTTTAGTGCTTCGATTTTCTTTAGTTCAATAAAATTCAACTTTAAATAAGTTACAGAAAAAGAAACCGCGTCTCAAAAATTGCATATCATGCGGGCCTGCCCTTTAAGTAGCTTCAGTCAGTAGCATCGATAATAATTCGGGTATAATATTGAAATGTTCAAGCGGTTTTAAACGTAAGTTTCAAATTTTCTAATCTAATTTAGTATTGAAGTTTATGTTGGTACAGCGGCCAATTGACTGATTTGACTGTTTCCCGCTTACTATGTTTACATTAACCTTACACAACCGCTTTAAAAACAAAACAAAAACAAACAAAAAAGCAAAGAGAAAAAGAAAAAGTAAAGGAAACACTCAAGTGTTTTATTGTTTGTAAAATTATATGACGCTGGCTGCACAAATGTCCTTTAGTGTTTTTCTTTCCTTGAAAGATTTTGATACTTTTGGGCGTGTGACATTCACATGCGATACGTAGAACTCACACTGGCACACATGAGTCCTTAGTTCGTTGTTGCGCATTTTCATTTCATTTCATTTCATTTTTGTTTTAATAAATTAAAATGTCAACTTGATAAATGAAGGTTCATATACGCGCTCGTACGGTGGTCTCCCATCTCCCACCCTACCTCCCTCGCTCTAACTCTCTCTCTCGCTCACTCTATCAGAGTGTTGTAGAAAGAGATGAAGACAGGAAACGAGAACTACGCCCTGCCGCCATTGTCTTTGATTCGCTTCCGGCTGTGTTGGCTTTAAGCATTTTTTTCTGCCCTTTTCCGTTTTTTTATTTTTTTTGTCTTCCCTTTGCTGTACGTTTCCCTGCAATCTTTGCTTTATCTGTGTCCTTTGTATTTGTATTTGTTGCTGTTGCTGTTGCTGTTGCCTTTTTTTGTTTTACGTTTTGAGTTTAGTCTAGATTTTTTGTTTCTTCTCTTCACTGTCACACCTCCTGCCAGGACGCCTTACGCTTTGTTTCGCTTTTGTTTCGCTAATGTGCAAATGCTCGCTCAGCGCAGAAAATGATGTTGTTAGTTTCGCTTCCACTTCATCTTTCAGGGCATAGAGAACACAAAAAAAAGGACACAAAGGACTTCTCGTATGCCAGTCGAGTGTTACATTGTTGTTGTTGTTGTTGTTGTTGTTGTTTGCGCCATAAGTGGTTATGAGTTAATTTCGTTTATTTATTTATTTTATTGTTATCATTTGCGTGTGTTCGCGACTGTCTATGTGTGTCTGTGTGTGTGTGTGTGTGTGTGTGTGTGTGTGTGTGTGTGTGTGTGTGTGTGTGTGTGTGTGTGTGTGTGTGTGTGTGTGTGTGTGTGTGTGTGTGTGTGTGTGTGTGTGTGTGTGTGTGTGTGTGTGTGTGTGTGTGTGTGTGTGTGTGTGTGTGTGTGTGTGTGTGTGTGTGTGTGTGTGTGTGTGTGTGTGTGTGTGTGTGTGTGTGTGTGTGTGTGTGTGTGTGTGTGTGTGTGTGTGTGTGTGTGTGTGTGTGTGTGTGTGTGTGTGTGTGTGTGTGTGTGCGCGTATGTGTGTAAGTCCTTTTTCGTCCTTTTCTGTGTTTTGGTTTTTTCGCTATGCACTGGCGCCGCTGCTGGTCAGCTTAACATATGTTTTGCTCCATTTCGTCTTTCATTTTTATTCGATTTTAATCGAATTTTTTTTCATGCGAAGCAAACATTTCCGCTACTCATTTAATTTGTCGACCAATTCATTTATCACCACAAAACATTTTGGGAATGAGTCTAACCCATATATACATATATGCCTGCAAACCAGTTAATGTATTTCAATTCCGTACTCATAGATTAAGTAAAAGGTATTTCGGCTTTACTGACCACTTGGAAAGGAATGTAAAAGTGTGGTCATTATAAAATATCTCCTTTTTTGTGTTAGACTATTGTGAATAGCAATACAAAAATTCGGAGAGTTAATGATGTTTGATAAGAAATTCATAAAATCGAGTTGATAATGAATGTAATAAAATAATTTTGTATTTGTAAACGAAGCTTTAGTGAAGAGAGCTGGTGAGAAGAGAGAAAGCGAAAGAGAGGGAGCAGCACACGAACGAGAGATCAACACCAACAATCTTACTTAGCTACTGAAAATGGGCATATGTGTTTTACGAACTTGGGTCTCACTTCTGCTCTCTCTCTCTGTTTCTCTCTCTGTTTCTCTCTCTCTCTCTCTCTCTCTCTCTCTCTCTCTCTCTCTCTATGTTGTGAATTGGACGAGGCACGCTAATTTTTATGCCATACAAAAAATTGAGAGACTAGTTTGAATCGACACAGACAAACGAACGAACAGGGCTATTTAGATGCGTCTCATTGAGCCGAACAAGGATATTTATACTTTTTGAAGTCTACGATGTTTCATTAAATAGCTCACGAACTCCGTGAAAAAATTATAATCGGTGTTGGTCCAAAAAACTCTAGAGATTTTGGCTTCGGTTGGTTTGCAAATCGCTCGAAAAGGCAGTGGGTGGCACAGAACTTCAAAAAGACTTAATTTTTCGGATTTATATGTGCGAATAAATTTCGCTAATAAAACTAATGTCCGCGCGAACTGATGACTGATTAAGCAGTATTGCTGTACTGCCTCATCCACAGTGTTGCCAGCACTCAAAAATAAACAAAGAATTCCAAAGGCATATATAGACAATACCAGTATAAATTGATATATAATATATATAATTTTTCATTAAGGCGTTCACAAAGTCTTGCAACAGTGCTAAAGTGCAAGAAAACTATTGCAGAACCGACAAAAATTTTCACAAACAAATATGTTTTACTACTTTGCTCGATCCAGACCAAATAATTTCTTTGCATCTTGGCATTTTATTGTGGTTACACTGAGGCTGAACAGCTGATTTGAAACAAAGTCTTAAACAAAGTCTGACACTTCATTTCGCACGACGCCCACGTCGCCGTTTGCACTTTTGCACTATTACACGAACTTGTGAACATCTTAAATATTTTGTATAATTTTGTACTACTTATATGCTATCACTATTTCACGTTACTTACTTTATAATGACAGTATCTACATATATACAAAATTTATAGCTACAACTACACTTTTTGTATGTCCAGTCACGAGTTTATGCAATCCCTAAATATCAATATTAAGATAATCGTAACACTTTAAACAATTTTTAGTTTATCTAGTTACCTAAGCTGCATAAATTTTATACACTTCACAAAAAATTTATTTTCTTTTCGTGTTTCATTTGAAAATAATTATTGAAAAAAAAACACAACAAAAACCAAAACCAAAATAACACCAATTACTAAAAAACTGTTATGGATCAAATTTCGGTTATTTCATGTTGAATAAATTCCAAATGCAGAAAATTGTTGCCGCCTCAAAAGAAAAATTTATAATTGGCAACAATGGCGAAAATCAACAAGCAAAACAATACCAGCAATTTAGAAAAGAATGAAATGGGCCTGGCAAACTTTCCCATAATCTGGGCAGTATTGCGCGAAATCGGAGAACCAACAAATGCAAATGAGGTATTCGAGTGCGTAAACGAAGTCTGTGGCCGAAATGTGCCACCTGTGGCCGAAACGCAAGCCGTTGCTCGTCCAGTTTCCACTTTACAAAAACTTATAAATGATTATTTTATGTAAACTTATTTAGTTATAACGATTAATATTCCATGGAAACATAGTGCTGAGAATACGATCCAACATCTGGTATAATCATAAGCAATTCAAATTATAAACACTTGAAAGAAAATGTATATTAAATATATTTGAATTCTTGAACCAAAGTGATTCGAGCATGATTTTTCCATAATTTTAAAGACCTCTTAGACTAAAGAGTAGCTGCAGCCTTAAACCGTTTTAATATAAAATTATCTCTCAAATAACTTAAGCTATATTTTCCTTTTTAGGTACTCGTAGTGTTCTGAAGCATATACTGGCATATGAACTAAGTACATATTTACCCACATAAACAAATAAAAAAAAGGTATGTTTATGAATTGAAAAATAAACTATTATGCTCACGAAATCACTATCAGTGCTAAATAGACAATAAAACGGATCGCGATCATTTTGTGTAGATGTGCATCAACGCTTCGGCGTGATTACTTTGCTTGAGCTCGTCATATCTTCTCTATTCCTGTGGACAAACAATTTTGTAGGAAAGAAATGAGGATATAATTTTAATTTTGCTTCTTTGCACTCATGGTACAATAATGAGGTAGCGTATTGGGAGCGAGCCCGCTCGTATTTCACAGGTCAAACGTTAGTACGCTCTTGAATGCATATACTGAACGGTTGTTCACACGCGTATTTTTTCTGTGTTGCCGTGTGTATGCTATGATTTTTTACCTCTTTGTCTTGTTCTTCCTGTTCACACGCGTATTTTTTCTGTTTTGCCGTGTGTATGCTATGATTTTTTACCTCTTTGTCTTGTTCTTCCTGTGCGCACTTGTTTCTTGCTTCTCTTTATATCTTACGCGTTCATATGGATTGGCCTGAGTCAGCACTCAGTACGCTACCTTATTACTGTACCATGCTCTGCACTCATGTTAACACGTCGATGGCAAAACGAAAACGAATCAATCAGGTAAAAACGGAGCCGAAGTCACTCAAAGTCACTCAGATTTGCACTGCTTGATCAGTGATCGCTGATTTATCGTGTCTGTGTGACACATTCTAGGTTATTTTCACTCAGAAATTTGTATTATTTTATTTATGATGGGGACATATAAAAACTGCGACCTAAAAGGTTTATTGTTAGTCCAACTGATGACCTGCTGATGATGAGCTAATAGGTTGAATGAATCTTAGTACTTTCCTAGGTCCAGATCCAGATTTCTCAGTTGCTCCTTTCTGGTAAAGTGATTACCTAGCAATCGCAGTCTGCTTCTAGCTACAGCTTCACATTCAGCAAGAATGTGAAGAGGGGTCTCCTCTTCATGGTCACAGAATCTGCATTCGGGTGAGTTTTGTATCCCCAAAACACATAAATGTTTTTTTAGTCAACAGTGGCGTGTGAGTTTTCCTGTTAGCATTCTTAATTGGTTCCTAGCTAGTTGGAGCATAGTTTTCGATCTGCTCGGGTTGTATACCCCCTAGAAGTAACTTTGCTTGTCCTAGGCACTCACAGCAGAGATACTCTCTTGTGTGTTCGCCTAGTTTTTCCAATAGACCACTTGCTTCGAGTACTAGTTTTGTCTTAATTACGTTGAAGTCAAGTGCTTTCAACGCAGCCTGGCTATAATAAGAGAAAGAATAGCGATATCACAGTTGTGACACCCTCTATCTAGGTTGAATAGTGCACATCTAATTATAGCGCACATCTCTGCTTGGAAGATACTGGTGTGCATTCCCAGTAGTGAGTCCTAGGGCCTACTACTCCTAGGCATGTACCCTCTTCCGTCAAGGATCCATCCGTATACCACTTGATGGTGTGTGGTTTTAGTACGTATGAATTTTCGGACGTTCACAATTTTTTGTCGGACCATTTAATGATAAAATTCCGATCAAATATGTTCCTCTGTGTCATTTCGTCTCTAGGCATGGACATTAGGGATGCATCCTTCGTTCATGTATGGAGGCGTTTCTGACAGATCTCCGAGGTAACCTTATATTTTTCTTTTGGATAAAAGGAGAAAAGGATCGGAACTTAAAAGCAGTCTGTTACTTAAATCTGTATTGGTTGCAATTCGTGATACTTTCCGGGTATGCTATAGTCAAAATTTTTTTATGTCCTTGTTTTTTTGTTTCCGCAGTTACTTCAGATAATTCTCCAATCGATAATAGCCTCAAAAATCTTAGCGTAGCTCGATAAAAGTTCATTAAAGTTTTATTTTTAACAAAGTTTCGGATCAAAATATATTGATGTATTGTTAAATTTGTTTCCCCATCAACAGGGACGAAACTTCATAGATATCAGCCTGCTGAAAAGTTGTAATTGATTTCAAATCACGCAGAGTCGCTAATTTCAGCAAGTTTGGCTATTCTTCTGCGCTTCGTTCGTTGTGAAGACTCCGAAAAGTTCACTTTGGGACGTCCACGATTCGTAGCCCTAAACAGTTGCACTTATTTGCAGCAAATTCGAATACTTTTATAATCCTTATACTATATGAACCTTTATCAGGGAGTAAGAATTAGGAGGGGCTGAAAGGGGCACAACTAAAACCTTACCTCAAATTCTAAGAACAACACATTATTAAACAATGTTTTTAAAAAAACTACATCACAAATAAAACACATATTTTATTTTTAAAATAAAATTAATACCTTTGTGCTCAAAATGCATCATTTGTGTCCACTATTTCGACAGTATTTTTCAAAATTTTGGGCTTTTACAAAGTGGCTGGTAATATGTGGTCTCACTTCTAATGCAGTTTTTCGCGATTGGGTATGAAAAACATATTAGTGACTGCAACTTTATTCATATTAGAGATGGTAAAGTTACTTATTACAAAAAAATTTTTACTTTGATACTTTTATTTTTGGCCTATGGCAGTGACCACAGCACAGTGCACAGTGTGGCCTTTCGAGTTTGTTTTCCTTAATAATTTTAATTTATATTTCATCCAGAATTCTTGTACTTGCCTCTGCCATTTTAAAGCAGTATTAGATTAGATATTGGAACAATATTCACTACTTTTGAAGAATCTTCCATTTGCATTTTCTTTTAAATAGAACAGTTTCAATTCCAAACTGTTCCTTTTCAATTTGCAGATCATTTAAGTATAAATTTGAAAAATTTGTAACCCAAATTATCTATGATAGACGATAAATCTTGGTCATAAAATCAAGTACTGTATGCACTTCTACTCCTGAACTCGTGGTAGAGACCTGTTGGACGTGTGTAAAGTTGCTCCGTCCTGCTATAACCATGTTCTTTGGTTATAGTAGTTCAGGCACGAAGAAGTCGTCTAACATCTCCACATAGCGCTCTGAATTCAATGTAACTGTGCGTCCCCTTTCATCTTCAAAAAAATAAGGGCCGATAATTCCTCGAGCCGACATTGCAGCCCATACGGCCACTTTAGGCGAATGTAGGGGTTTCTGATGTTTATGTTTTGGATTGGTTGCACTCCAGTAGCGGCAATTTTGCTTGTTTACATGTCCATTAAGATGGAAATGAGCTTCATCCGAAAACAAGATGTTGGTAACCGTTGGAAAGCGCTCAATCATCTGGTGTATGAATTCAAGCCTCTGCCCAGCATCCTGCGGCTTTAATTCTTGCACCAACTGAATTTTGTAGTTGTGCAGCTTTAAATCTTTTTGTAAAATGCAGAACAATGATGATCTATGCACGTTTAAAGCAACAGTATGCTTCCGAATCGAACGTTCGCGAAGAGCTTCGACGAACATGTCGAATACTGCAGAATTTTCTACGCGCTACAGTCGCTGAATTGCAGTTTTTGTAAAACTCCGCTCCCGAGAAACGCTCCATAGCGACTAAATTCCCAAAAGCTAGGCTACCGATTGACATACCCCCCGCGCCCCTCGGAATAGTTGCGTTCACGCAATCAGCAAATCAAATGTGAACTTTATTTTGAGACATCCAGTATATACGAATTATAGTAAATGCGAGCGCACACAATTCGGTATCGCCGTTTATGTTTCTGGTACGCATATTCGTATGAACGTCTTTATGTAAAAAAAAAACAGGTTTTTCACTTATGTGATTTGACCTGGCATAAAAGTAGCAATATCGACTAAAAGTGGAACTCTGCGCGAACAATACCCTTCCTGATTTGTATATCTGATTTTCCTATTTTACAAATATACAGACGGAGATATTAGAACGGTGAAAATAGTGGACGCGTATTACTATCTAGATGTAGCTAAAATAATTTAATTTTATTCGAAAAATGATGCAAAAAAGTTTATCAAATTGTTTGTTTAATTTTTCGTACAGTACGACAACTCTATCGTGAAATTAGTCGCATTTCAAACGCATTTCAAATATAGAATTCTTTATAACTGATACACTGATAGGACAATAACACTGTGACTTCAGACCAGAAAGGTCGAACACTGAACACTGAATTTTTTACTCTACAACAGATCCTGGAGAAGAGGCGAGAGTGCAACAAAAAGCTAACCACAATCTATTTGTCATTTATTTCGAAACGTTGAAAGCAACGTAGTCTTTCAACTTCATATCTAAACTTGATATTGTAGCAAATATCGTTCGTCTATAACAAAGCTTCATCAGAGTTGGAAAGAAACATTCCGAGCTTTTTGATACGAAGTGACTATTCAGGCATGGTAATGAATCAAAGTGCGACTTTATTATTCTGCTGATTGACGAGTACATCCTACGCAAATTTTTTGGTGTTCTGCCTTTTGGTCTTTGGTTTTTGAACCTTTGATTGTACTTTTATACTTTTTTTTTTTACTTAATTTTCATTTCTATTGTCTTTTCTCCATTTTAAACTATACGGTTCAAAAAAAAATTTGCTCCTTCTCATCATCAAGTTCGGATTTACCGTGTCCGTAGTTAATCCTCTACAGCAATTCATTCTCCATACTTTCCCTTTTGTTAATAACATCTTTCATTGAATAAAATTTTTTGAAAGTGTCAAGTGGTTCGCATCATTTTGACCATCGTTTTCATCGCCGGAGTCATCCCCAATCGAGTTGGCAAATTAGACAAATGCAAAACAAATCGGGAATAAAGTCAACATAACGGTTATTTTGACATGTGAAGACAATGTTGCTTAAAAGTAACGTTGAGCCTGAAAGAGTTAAATGTGTTCGTTCAAAGCTTTTCACAAATCAAAATCTAAGCTTAAATCGATATTCTAGTACTGAGCAGATTAATTATTACTATTAATAACTTCTCACCAGTAAGGCGGAAACTATTTAATAAATTTAATGGAAATGCCAAAAAAAAATAAATATATATATATATATATATATATATATATATATATATATATATATATATATATATATATATATATATATATATATATATATATATATATAATTTTTTGTCATTTTAATACAATAAAACGATGATTGCTTCAGTAAGGAGCACAAAGTACCTCTTACTATTTACTCACTATTTCGCTTAGAGCCACGCCCACGCACAAGTTCATCTAACAATGTGTTTCCGCTGTCGCTGTCACTTTTACTACTGACGACTCTCAGAAGTAAAAAAATTTTAAAGAAAAATTTTTCGTCTGACAAAGTAAATCCCCAAAAGATTATCCACATAGCATCGTCGTCGTCCTTGTTGCCGTTGTCAGCATCAGCATCAGCATCAGCGCCAACGTCAACTTGAGTCAGTCAAGCTAAGTGGCCGCCGAGTGCATATGAATGTGTGTGTGTACATATATATAGATGTATATGTATGTGTGTCTGATGGAATCTACGCCCACTTTGCGTCACATGCATAGCTCAGCTGAACATCCAAACCAAGCTTCAATGGAACTGACTCAACTCAACTTGAGGCGAGTCAAGTTGAATAGAACTGAGAAAACCTGAGCTCAGGCATGCATTGAAAAATCGCTTCAATACTTTTGGGAGCGTTTCATGCTTTCATTTAGTTCTTCTTCTTCTTCTTCTTCTTTTCTCTTCTTTTTCAGTTCTGCATCTTTTCGTGCTAAACTTCCTGCACAGTGGTACAAAACCAGAAGAATAGTCAAAAGAGTTTACTTTTAACTTTGTCACACCGCCGCAAAGCACGCTATTAGTATATGCTCAGGCATTTTAAGCAACACATTTTTTACACTGCACACACACACAGACATATTTGTGAGGGACATGCATGTGTATTTATTGTAACATAGAGAAAGAGACATTAAATCCTCCATATACATATTATCTTGATCAGCTTGATGAGTATGTGCGATGTAGCCAAGTCCGTTTGTGTGTCCATTCGTTCGGCTATCTGTCTATCCGCCTGTCTATAGTTGACATCACCTGGCAGCTAATCGGAGCCAAATGCTTTGGTATACTTCGGCTTTTAATTTACCTTATTGAGCTCGTTATAGTCCGGTGGCTCCACAAGAGAGCCAATACGAACTACTACTATTAGAGATACTTCTCCATAATCTGTGTTCTTCGCTTCATTGCTTCTAAGTAGGTTATAGAAGCGACTTAGTCTCAATTATTTATATACATCTGTTTCCTTGCATCTGTCTTCCTTAAGATCTTTGCTCAAACGCCTATTGAATACATTTTTAAACTCAACTCCATAGCTCTTTCGTATTCGGCGTCTTTTTCTGCAATTGCTTGATAATACTCCTTGTCATACATAGAGTGAGCCAAGCTCTGGTCTAATGACCTACTTGGCAGCCGTTCACATGGAGTAGGAGCTATTTCTACAACTACGGCGGAACTGTTGAGAGCGTTTGGCTGAAAGTGTTCCATGAGCCTGTTGAGACTGCAGCTTTTCGACGACTGCGATAAGGTAGTGGTCCGAGTCGATGCTGGGACTTCTTATCGATTGCATATGCAATACGCTTGATGCGTCACATCCGTCGATCAAAACATGTTCAGTTTGATTATGTGTGCTTCACAGAAGTGGCCTTGTGAATGTTAAGGTGTAGAAATTAAGACGATGTTGAAGTAATATGACAAAGTTTTCTTAGTCGAGGTTTCGCTCGTCGAATATCCATCGCCACCGGAATTTATAGGTGGATGTTACCTGAAACCAATGTTACTTCAAAACAATTAAGAGGACTTCGTTAAGAAAACTGCGTTACAGTGGCGCCCGAGCAGGTTCGCTATTTTTAGAATCTAGAGTACAATTAGGACAACCTGTAACCAAGTAAAACACAAAATAAAATAGATTTATGTGACGATGCTTGGACATTCGGCATTGTATCACTTGTGTTATTTAACTGCTTCTAATTTCTCAACTTTAATCGACTAGACGCGAATACCCTTATAGAAATTCCAATTCCAATTTGTTTCTTGCACAACTGCAACAGAAACGAAATAAAACAATTGACAATTTCTATCTCTATCTCTATCTCTCTCATATTCTCTTATAATTTCTTGCTTTATGAGTTTCATCTTTTATGCAGGGTATAATATAGGCGACTATCTTAACTAAAGCACTCTGCTTTTGTTTTGAGAAACTATTTCGATTTATGCAGCCTGAAGTGCAAAGCGAAAATTTGTTCAAAGAAAAGTAATAGTAGCTCCACAAAAAGGAAAACTAACACAGCGGCGAGTTCAATTACAAAGGCGCGTATACCGCTGACACTATAGCTATCTCTTTCGCACTATATTGTTATTACTATCACACTCACGCACACTGTGGATATATGTCGCTTCGCTTTCAAAGCAACGCTGCCACATTTAACAAAAATATATTCAAAAAGAGTTTAACTTGCAGTTTGTATTAAATTAAATCGTTGAGAAAGAAACTTTGTCGAGTGGCTCAACTTAGCGCGACACTGAGGCACAGTGGTAATGCCGACCATGCTGGTAGCTATCGTGGTTATTGGAAGAGGGCAGAAGGGCAGAAGGGCAGAAGGGGGAGAGTGTGGCACACCAAAAGGCAAAACTTTTACAATGAGTTACAATGCGTTGAACTGCGTTTCGTTGTGTTGCATTAAGTTGACTCGACTCGACTCGACACGACACGACACAACTCAACTCAACTCAATCCAACCCAAAAGCAAACCCAGTGCAAACCAGATTTGGATTGAAACGAGTTGAAGGTGTTTTTAAGCTAGAGCGATCATTTGGGGGAAAAGTTTGCGCTTTTGTTGCCACTTGCAGTGTAATGGGTATTGTTGTTACTCTGTTGCTGCTGTTGCTTCTTTATCCTTTTCAATAGTTGTTGTTGTTGCTGTTGTTGTTGTTGCTGGTTTAAGTGTTGCATAAGTTTAGTTTTGTGACTACTGGTCGTATTATTATTACCTAGCACATCTTGTTCGGCGTCTCTGAAGTATGCTCAACTGACGCCTCTGAGCGCAGACAAAGCACAAGTCCTTCCTACTTCATCTTTCTTGTACACACACACACACACACACATACATAGTATCTATCTATTTCTCCCACACATGCACATACACACACACATACACATTTAAACTCTATTGCCCTTGTAGGCGTCGCTGAAGTTGTTAACAACAAACACAATAGAGAAACTTCTTGTGCTAATCTAACAAAAGAATTGATAAGTTTAAGAAAATAATAACAATAATCGTTATAAAAACATTCCAAGTGCAAGAAATCGCGCCAATGCAGAGTTTCTCTTTCAGAGTTGCATTGCAGATACGTACACTGATAAAAAAAAAAAAAACAAGTATTTCTGTAGTTCAAAGTGTCCTCGTCTTAACTAGCTCAGCTACAAGGCACTCGACACACTGTGTTGCTTTTCCCATTTACTGTCGGTGCGTAGAAATTGGAGCAGCTGAGAGAGTAAATTGGATTTTGCTCTCAGGTTTTTTTTCCTCGCAGTGATTGATTTAAGTATTTTCTAATTACTTCAAGTCAAATACGACTTATTTTATATACTGTGACTTTTGTACTTGACTAAAGTACAAATTTGCACTTAGAATTAGATTTTTATACTTATTTCAGGAATTTTATACTTATCCGATTTTATACGATCCGATTTGTAGTTGATTCCTGAAAATTAAGTAAGCTTTCCTATGAAAATAAGTGATTTCAAACCTATATTTAGCATGCCTTTTCTTTCTGTGTACCTACACACAGCTAATGTGAAGTTGAAGGGTATTTGCAGGTACACAATTCATTCGCAAAAGCATAGAGATGAGCAGCAGCAGATACGAGTATATAAGGCTGCGACGCGTCTAAGCGGATATTGCACTAACCGACTCAACTCGGCACAACACAAATTTGCGTTCTGTTGTCTAGTGTAGTGTCGGCTTCGAACTCAGATACTAACCCAAAAATCAGCCACTTCCTTTCCGGAGCATATATACAGCTTGCACAACTTGACTTGAGAACTGCAGTGCGCTTTTTGCGCTTCTGCGATGAAGTATAAAGTTCAAAATTTTATGAATAGCTTTCAAATTTGTGCATCATGTTTAGTTATACAGAATAGAAATACATAAATATCATATACATATATATATATATATATATATACATATATATCGTATATGACAACAATTTTGTCTCTTATCTTAGATACAGAAGAAACATAAAAAGTTTTTCAACTGTTATGTCCGAACTTTGTTAGCTTATTGCTCTGTCCTTGCAGTTGGCAACGCTGTCATTCTTCGACGTTTGTATTTTATCAACATTTTTACGTTTATATTCGCTAATTGGGCTCTGAAGCAGTTGGAAACACATCCAAATTTTGAATTAAATGACTTCGTGAACACACATGAGTGCCACATTTTGGAAAGAGTAATCCACAGCAGTATATTTAGAGTCTCCATTGACACGGGAGAAACTTTGTTATGGATTTTAAACAGTTGGCGTCATTGGGCCATCTTTCGAAACTAGAATAGCCATATGCTGTGTGTTAATAATGGCTCAATGTCATGATTAACTGACTTTTTTTTTACGTCAATTGCATGACATGGACCTGAGCGACATGTGCTTCCAACTTGACGGTGCAAATTTTTGCAAGAAAGATTCCCACAATGCATTATTTTCAAAAGAGGTGATGTCCAATGGTATTGAATGTACGCCATAAATGTTTAAGTATCAAATCTCAATACTCAACTCTTTTCATTATCATACTGAAATGTGCACGAAGATCTGAAAAATGGTTCACACAGAATAGAAAACCATTTGATGAACATCATTTTTAAAGATTTGAGTCAAAAGTTTTATTTGACCCAATTCGAAAAGACTTTTCTACTGTCTACGAAAATCATTCCAGTAACAAAGTTCCGTCCGAAGGTCATGGAAATACGTAGTCCTTTCCAGGTCAACAAAATTGGGCAAAGTAATTATCCATTTCATCAAATGACTTAGTACTTTCAAGCTATACTTCATGATATTTGGTCCTTTGAAAGCGGAGAAATCAAGACATCAAATGCCTCTGCCTACACCAAAAGTAACAATTTGAGTTACCATTTTAGCAAAAGGGAACCATGGTTTCTTTTTATTTGAGAATAAGCGAGGGCAATCTGTGTGCATTTATTTCGACCACTAAACAACCATATTACGATAGCTTTTAAATTACTGTCAAATCTGTTAATGGTTCAATTATAATTTGACATTTTCATTCCATTTTTAAGGTTTAAGGTTTGCTCGAAAAATAATGAAATTTTATATATAAGCCGGCGTACCCGGCGTGTAATTCTACGTTCCCTCTTGCTTTTATATTGGTGCACCACTAATTTCTCCAGTGTTTCACGGTGTCCTCTACATTAGTATCAAATTTATTTCGTCTATATTAAAAGTTGTGGAGATATAACGAATTCGGTATTTCTCTTATATGGGCTGTGTGGCATTGCTTACTTTCCAGTGGATATTATGTCTGACGGTGTCCTTTATATCTATACCAAATATTATCTTTCTGTATAGAACGAGTTTATATTTTACTTATATTAGGGCGGTGGCGAAAACCACCACCTATTTTCCCAGTGTACCTTATTTGATCCGATACGCTTTGCATATGTACCAAATCTAATCCATCTGGATCAAATAGTTGCTAAGATATAACGAATTTGGTTTTACTCTTATATAGGGCGCGTGATAACACCCATTATATACATGAATATACCTGTACATAAACCTTCCTCAAGAACCTGCCTCTCTATTTGTGAAAACCAATTCAAAATCTTCGCAGTAGTTTCTGAGATTTGAAGAAACATACAGACATGAAAAGCAGCCGACTTCAATGTATATACATATGTAAATAAGAAGCCACAAATGCGGCGTTTGGTCTATATAGAGACTACCTCTTAAAGTAAACAGGATACGCCCATTAATAACTATTTAAAGCTTTCGTGCATAAGAAGTCACCATATCTAATTTTAAGGTGATATTGACTTTAACAAAATAAAAGTTTTACATACAAAAACCGAACCGAAATGGAATAGGAACATTAGAAGTATCCGTACCCGACTTCAAATCGATATTTTGAAAACTGTAGCACTAGTTTGATGCACAGAGACAGATGGACAGACAAACAGATAAAAAGACAGATGGACAGACATCACGTGGTAGTTTGTGGCTAGTTCGATTTGCTCGTCAAGCTGAACCAGTTTACTATATGTGGTCTCCGATGCTTTCTTTAATGCGTTTCGAACATCGTAACTAAATTACAAGTGAAGCGTATAAAAATGTGCTCATCTAACTTTACAGACGACGACACAACTTACCAAATTAAATTAACTTCCAATAATATTGTAGTTTATATAGTTAGTAGAAAGTAATTGAAGCAAAAAGTATTGATTGAAGTGGCTGAGAAAAAAAAGTGTTCTACATGGTAATGAAGAATGAATTTTCGATTTGCCCCTTAAAATAATTTATACAATGACAACAATAAGGATATTATTAAACAAAAATGCAAGGAAGCAGATACGACTACGAAGAAAAAACTGCAGCAAAATATCAAAGAGCAAAAACACTCGACGCCATTTTGTTTAGCTCAAATCCTTGCCACAACTTCTTCTGCTGCTGCTGCTGCTGCTGGGACAACTGCTTGCAAGGACTTCATTCGACTCAATTGCTTCGACGACAGCATTGATAGCGACACCAAGTTTTAAGTTGCTGTTGTTGTTGTTGTTGTTATTGTTATTGTGGTTGCCGCTGCACTTTCAGTGAGTCTTGTCCTGTCGCTGCTGCTGTTCGTCGTCATAAAATAACCCAAACATCCTTGCTCTTGCACTTGCAGCAAGTTTCATTTTTGCCGCAAAAGCAAGCAAAGCATTTCAACTGAACTCGGATGAAAAGTTGTCAGCAACATTGACATCAACCTTCGACGTCGGCAATTTTCGAAGGCGTTGAATTGTAGTCAAGCACAGAGATTCACATTGCTGGCACTTTTTGTGTCCTTTTTTTCTTTTTCTTTTTTTTTTTTGAGATATTGGTGCACTATTTGATTTTGAGCTGCAGCACTAACGTCGTCGCCCATCTTCGTTGCCAGTGTAGCAATTGTCATTGTGCTGCCATATCTTTGAATGGTTTTTCGCTGCATATATATATATATATATATATATATATATATATATATATATATATATATATATATATATATATATATATATATATATATATATATATATATATATATATATATATATATATATATATATATATATATATATATATATATATATATATATATATATATATATATATATTATTTCTGACTTATTTCTTGGCTCGATTTCAGCTCCTGCTGCTCCTATCGCCATTTTGGCATCTGCTCGCCGCTAACGAAATAAATGAAAACTTCGAGGCAGGACCAACTTGAAAGTGGAAAAGTTGCGATGCCGCTCTCCGTTCGTTTCGTTCATTTCAATTCGTTTCATTTTTGTTTTCGCTTATTACATTTATCTGTATATATAAACGCGCTGAAATTATTTAATTGATAGCAAGTTGAAATCGTTTCATTTATTTGAGTAAAGTTCACCATTTCACACAATTGTGAATGGCTGGGAGCAAAAGGAAACAAGGAAATTTTTTTCAGTTTCAAAGTTTAGCAGTATGCACAGGTGTTTTTGATATTTCGGAAAAAGTTTGAGCATAGCAAGCGATGCGTCTTTTATGAGGGCATTACGTTGCGTTCACAATTTTTAGCATCATCATTAGCATCATTATGCCAGGCGCTTTAAGTTTTGAATTCCTTATGCTGTACCAGTTCAATGTCAAGCCAGATAGCTGGATTTATTGGTAAGGGATACACTCTGCTTAATTGATGAAGCTAAAAATATGCCGTGACGAAGCATTTCATGTCTGCCTCGAATTCTATCCAATAAGTAACATTCACAGAGAAAGTATGTGCTATTTTGTTTAATTGCGAACTCAGTCAATGGTGAACAGATAGAAGAAATTTAGATCAGCTCTGCTAAGATGCATACACGTTTTGGTGCTCAGTCTAGTTCGCAGATAAACCAATACATCAATAACTTTTGGACAGTATCCGGCACATGCAAATTTATTGCTTTTTCAGAGACTTTTCTTTTGTAGTTTCCAAGCAAAACAATTTGAATTTAATGCACGCCAAAATAAAAAGCTTTACCGACAACTACAGAAGCACTACGTCACTTTTACGGTAGAACGTGAATGGCAACACACACAACCAAGGTAAACAAATCGCGTTGAATTGCAATCAGCAAGTGACCGATTGCTTCGCTTAATGCAGACTAAATACGCAATTGCCTAAGGTTAAAATAATTACGATTTAAATTAATACTTTTTTGCTTTGTTTTAACACAAAGAGCAGCATGAAATTTTTTTTAATCCTAAGTTCGAAATTCTTTAAAAAAAAATGGCACCAGTGAAATCCAGTTGGTGTTGGCTGTCTGCAGTGAATGGCAAATTCAATTAGCGATTTACTAGCTGGTTTAGTAATTTAAACATATGAAATAATTAATTATTTTGATGTATATTAATCAGAAATTGTACACCCTATCTGAAACAATAGGAATTTTTATTGACAAAATGTATTTTAGATGCGTATTTAGTCAAATCACGAGCTCAATTGCAGGCGATTTGCAATGTGGTCTGTAGCATGTTGAATTGGAATTGAAGCTTATTGCACATATATGTATCGGGAGAACTTGAAGCGAAAGATGACAAGGGAAGATACAAATATATCGGTTCTTACAGCCAGACGGACATAAGAATCTAAAGACAGACGGACGGATGGTACTTCGTTTTGGAACATATCCGAATATGTTTTACAGATTGATTCCAGCATTCATATATGGAATTTCAGTTCAGAGTTGTTTGCATGCAAGAGAGCGGGAGAGCATGATCTTCATCTTATGTTAGGTTCTGAGAGTGATGAGGTATTGTTTTCGTATTGTTTTCATTTAAATCGTGAGAAACATATGAATAGCATTATGATTATGTTGCGGAGTTTATCAATAAAAATCTTTTGTATTACAGTCAATATCAACCTGGCATTCTATATGGAGGCTTCTTATAGACAGAACCATCAAATATTATATAAAAAGGCGTATCTCGCCTACTTTTAGAGATAGCCATCAAAGCCAAACGGTCTTGACAGTAATTTCTTTAATGCGTGTGAAGTGTATGGATGCTTCGGTTCTACCGAAGTTACAAGTTTTTTCTTGTAAATACATCTTAAAAGCATTATGGCATTCAGAAATCTTGAAAGCAAATAGTGTAAAAGTCGCCTAAAAGTAACTGCATACTTTGAAGTTTAGTCGTTGCAATTTTAATTGGTTCAAAGTGACCGCAGAAGTCATACACGCTGCTCTCCACCAGATACTCAAGCATCATATATGTCGAGCTGCAATTGCTCAATAACTGCTTATCTAGCATTAGGTAGCTTATGGATGGCATGGTAAACTATGATATTATCAGTTTGTCTGAAAGTTTGTAAGTCATTAAAGGAGGCAACGTAGACCGCATAAAGTATATATATTCTTGATCAACTCGACGAGACGAGTCGATGTAGCCATGTCCGTCTGTCCGTCTGTCTGTCCGTCTGTATGTTGTTGCGCATTTTTTGGGTAACAATTTTTATGCTATCCAGTTGAAATTTTGCACATAGTACACTTCTTTTTGTTGCACTTCAGTATCAAGGGTATCAAGATGATCCGCACACGCCCGCTTTTTAGGGTAGCTCCCATATAAACACACCGCCCACTTACGACTTTTTGTAAGAAAAACTTTTTTATTGTAGACAATACCAACTTAATAATTGATATGGAAACTTTAAGTGTATGGATGCTTGATATATACATTAATGGGTGGGACTCGTTCACTGGCTGGGGTTGCCCCCATACAAACCTACTGCCCACTTTTAAATTCATTATTGTCGTTAATATTAGGTTGAAATACAAACCTACTGCCCACTTTTAAATTCATTATTGTCGTTAATATTAGGTTGAAATACAATGTGCTGCTTTTTTATGGTCAGCCGCTTAACATACATAGACTAACGGGCGTGGCCCGCCCACTTTGTGGAGTAGCCCCTATACAAACTCACCGTGCAATTTTGTGTTTTGTATGAAAAAATTTCCCGTTTCCCGTCCACTTTTTGAGGTAGTCCCATACAAACCTACAGCTCAATTTTATGCATTTGTAGAGAAAAAGTCAATATCAATTTGCAATTCGATTTGGTGGTATCTGGCACATCTACTACATCGCTTCATACACATCTACTAGTAGGCGGTAGGGGTAAGCCCTTTTTAAACCCCCACTTTTATGTTTTACAATACTATTCAAAATTTCGTGTGAATGATTCAACCGAAGTTAACGTTTTCGCTTGTTTTCATTTTATTTTATTTCGGTTCCGATTTAAAAAATATCCAAATATCGGTTGCGGTTATGGTTCTCAATTTGAATCGGTTAACTTCGTTTAGCGGTTCCGGTTTTCTTTTCTGCTTAAAAACTTTGCGCCCTTTCGCTGTAGTTTAGTGCTGTGTAGCAAATACTACGCGCTTACGTAATATAATGAAAAATTCGGCCCGCACAGTTGATCGAATTTCGCGTAAGAAGATTCGGAGTTAGCAATTTTAAATTGATATATTAATTACCATTGAATGGTCAACGCCCAAACAAACTGTTCAAAATGCGTGGCAGAGGATACTGAATGTTTCACCTCAGTCAGCATAAATATTGGCTTCAACTTTTCCTTTTATTTTTGTTTGTTTCGTGTGTCGTGTTTCTTGTTTTTTGTTTTTTTTTTTTTTTTTTTTGCATTGTAATATAATTTTGTACATTTTAATTGGCATTCGTTTGCCTGTTTCTGTTTCTCGACGCAACGCATTGAATTCAAAAATCATTGCGAATTTGTTGTTTTTGCTCGTGTTGCCGCTGTCATCGTTGCGAACTCTTGATTTTCCATTAACAACCGGAAATTAATATATCTGAAACATGGCGACTCACATACAGTAACAGATATGCACAGCACATCCAGACACAATCAATGCAGACGAACACACAGACACAGACACATACACGCATACACACGCACACAAAGTTAAATGAAAGTGTTTATATATTGTAGATATATATTTACACAGAATCTGTATAATGCTTTTATCAGCACATACGAGTACACTGATAAAAAAACATCCATGGATACATGGAGTTGCCGTATCACAATCCATTGCTTTTTGCGTTTATTATTGCTACGAAGAAATTGGAGCAGCTGAGAGAGTACTAAATATGATTCTGCACAAAGGTTTTTTCTACTTACTTCAAGTCGAAAAGGACTTGAAGTAAGTACACTTGAGTACAGATTTGTTTTTGGAATTCGATTACTTTTTTACTAATTTCAATAATTTTATACTTATTTTAAGTATTCATTTATAAAACGATAACGTTTTGTACTTGATTCAAGAAAATTTAGTTGAATTGTACTTAAAATACACATTCGAATACACAAATGAGAATTTCAAGCCTATTTTTGGAATGGCTTTTTTCTCTGTGTACACATAGCAAATGTATTAATTTTTTTTTTAAATATATCAGCTTTTCGATTTATCTGATAATAATACAATACCAAAAAAAAAAAAAAAAGAAAGAGAAGAAAGATAAAGGTTGTAAATTCAATTATTTAACTAAATCAATTTCACTTTTTGCGATTTTTTTATGCGCTGCTATGAGTATTTGACAGCAAAAAATTTTATTTGATATTTAATATTTTAGCTTGTCGCACGCAGTCTTAATTTGCTTTCAAGTTGCAAATGAATACGTTAAAATTTAGCATTTTACTCGAAAGGCAGCTACAGATTGTAAGGTATGTCACAAAAGTATGCGACACTTTTTGTTTTGTTTTCATGTTTGTTTATTTGAATAAACTTTTAACTAAAGAGCTATTATTTTTTTAGATTATATATTGAAGGAGGGCTGCTATTTATATTTCGAGAACTGGCAACACTAATGTCAAAAGCTAAAATCTGGCAACACCATAATACAATTTTTTTGGCATAAACGTACTCACAAAGTTTTGATGTACAATAGGTTAAGAAAAGCAATTTGGCCAAAAAATGGAAATTTCAAGAATGGTGCTTCAAAACACATTTATAAAATCGTGACAGGTGACGAATCATGGTTATATGCGTATGAGCCGGAAACAAAACAGCAATCGACCCTGTGGGTATTTCAAGACGAGCCAAATCCAACACAAGTTGTTCAGCAAATGATTGCCTGTTTCTTCGACCGAATGGGTCATGTGGCCACTGTTCCGCTTGAGCAACGTAGGGCGGTCAATTCTGAGTGCTGCACGACCATTTGTTTGCCGGAAGTCTTCGGAGATATTCGTAAAATCAACTGCCAAAGACGAATCATTCTACATCATGATCATCATCGTCAAACAAGTGCATTTTTGAGCAGTCAAAACATCGAATTAATGACTCATCCTCCGTACAGTGCTGATTTGGCACCCAATGACTTCTTCTTGTTCCCGAGTATCAAAGGTAAACTGCATGGTCAACGATTTACGAGCGCTGAAGAAGCAGTTGAAGTGTTCAAAAACCATGTTTTAGAGGTGTCCCAAGAGGAACGGACAAATTGCTATGACAAATGGTTTGAACGAATGCAAAAGTGTATTGATCATCAAGGGGAATATTTTGAAAAACAATAAAGCCATTTTCATTTAAAAATGTTTGTTATTTTTAGCTATTCCTGAATTATAAATAGTACCCTCATTTGGTTTTATTGAGAATATATAATAAAATAAATCAGTGAAATGTTTTTAAATTTTAAATTTTTATCATACATAGGTCTTCCTTGTTCATTTGCCATCTCAAATAACATCTTCTTCTTAGAACTTAGTAAGTTGGATAGAAGGTTTTTGATCGAGACTCTCCGACAGAATCATGCTTTTTGTTTTCGACGTTAAAGCGACGTACTGAGAAGCACGCTGGCTAGTCTAAAGTTTCCATTCAGCAATGTTCCAAAATGCTTTTGTGTGCCAACTTGTTTGAGATCTTGCGTTATTTTGCTTAAGAATTTATGGTATTTCTTTATTTTCCTGTAGAAACCTTACCAGACAAATTTCAGGCATTCCTACATACTCCTGGCTTCTCTTTCTCGAACCTACGAATCGTATTTGAAGAGTTCTACACTGCACCTCACACCATGGCTGAGGCTCCAACAAAATTTCGGTTTGTGAAAATGAGAGGTTCCTTTTGCAATCCACGCTAGAAGGCAAATGGATTAAGCATAATTACAATATAAAGCATGCAAGTAGTTACTCAAACTTTGCTTACCAGCGCGTTTCAAGTATTTTAGAAGCAAATTATGATGCTTATAAAGAGTGTTCAACTTCTTCATCACCCCTCGCATAATATGTTTTGCCTCATTTGAAGTGCGCCCAAACAAAAAGTCAATTTCAAAATTTGGTAGATGTTATAACAAGAGTCTTTGTATGCGATAATCTTCACCTTTTCATAATTTGACAAACGAGTACCACGTGATATTTTGATTAATTTTATTTAAATTTTCGTTTTCAAATAAAAATATACTACGATAATATTTCACTTCGAGTTATTTTCTTTGAAAGTGTCGTAAAGTTATTTTCTTTGAAAATGTCGCAATACAACGAGCATGGGCGACTCAACTAACGGTACTTTTCCAGAAGAAATCATAAAAAGAAGGTACACCTTCTCTTTTGCACTTGTTTTCTACGCCTGCATTTACGTGCAGCTAAAAAGTAAACAGTTTAGATCTACTTAGCTAGTGAGTGAAGTAATATTTTAAAATAGTTGTAAAGTTTTGTAACAGACTTTATCCTACTGGAATTTCTATATAATATTATGTTGCAACGATATATTGCTCCCAAAACTGCGATATATCGACCATTATATATATTTAAAAACTGCTTTATTACGCACTATACCAGTAAAAAAGAGACTAAAAAAGGTTTTGTCCACAACTATTTCATATACTCGTAGAACGAGCGTTGCGAGAAGTAAGTTTTTGATGTAATCAAATCCGATTGTGTGCCCTATTTCACAAGCAATACGCAGCTCTGGTTTTGTTTGAAGTTATTCTGTACTTGATATAGCGCTGCGATTTATCGATACATCAACGATAAATCAGCGCAACTATAGCGTTCAACTTCGATATAGCGCCTACAATATATCGATGTATGTCGTTGTATTTTTTACAGCCCTAGTATAAAGTCAACTCGCATAAAAGTATGCTACCAATGTATGCGCCCATATATCAAAAGTCCTAACAGCGAAATTGCATACTTTTAGGAGTGCGCTTCCATCGGAAATCTATTGGAAATCTTTTTTAAATTGTTTTATTTTCCAACGGAAATTAAAACCGTCATAAATTGGTCGTATCTATTATCGGCAACGCTATTATCACTTGTGCTCAGTTTAATTTGCCGTTTTATTATGTATAGACCAACGCTAGAAAATCGCTTGCATTTTGCAAATTTATTCCGAAAATTTATTTAAAAAATCGTGCTTCTTTTTGGGAATGTTACCGTGCGCCACGTCTTTTTTACGCTCTCGACATAATGCATAGTACATCCCAGCGACTAATTCGATTAACCATGGATTGTTTTTGCAGCACGTATATTTACTCCACATATCCGAGCCAGCCCATATGTTCGGCCATATCTTGGAATCTACCGCACATTCTGCAAGCATGTGAAGTGGGGTGGGTGTCTTCATTATGAACTCAGAATCTGCGTTCAGGGAAATTATTTAAATGCATTACACACTTATGTATTTCCCCAAGTCGAGATTAGTATTGCTAACAGCAGTCTTAGTTGATTTCTATTTGGATTGGCATTCGTTTTGAGCTGCTAGGGTTGGAGCTCCTATGTAATACTTTTGCTTGCCTTAGTCCTTGGCTTTTAACGGAATGCTGTTTCTTTTAAATAGTATATGTTTCGTTGCAGATTAGTTGCATTGTAGTGTAGTGTAACTTCCAATGTCAGAGAATGGTTCTGGTGCTATCGTTGGCATTTCCGCTCCTTTTGGTATGTTGATATGTGCTGTTAACTACATCAGATAAACTCTGTTGTGTTTGCCGGTATAAACCAATGCAATAAGTGCCTCTTATACTAGTTTAGACTTTCCACTTAGTGTATTTAGTGCCGCAGGACTGTCTAATAGCATATCACAGTTCAATAACCTCTATCTATATTAAACTGCCCACATCTAATTACAGTGCAAAGTTCAGCTTCAAAGATACTGGTGTAACTCCTGGTAGTTTAGCCTAAGGCCTTCGACTTCCAGATCAATTCCATCTGACGTCACAGCACCATTAGTCTAGCACTCGATGGTATGTATTAGAAACACGTATCTTTTTGACGTCCATTTAATGGTAGAGTTCTAATCAAACATGTTCCCTCTTGCCATTTCATTCCTTGGCACGAACACCCGTGTTACACCCTGTATTCAGACAGCGCGATTTTTTCTATCTTACTCTCTGTCTGTCTGAATTACTTGTATTCCCATCGACTGGTAGTCTTAATAGTGTTTCCAAAAATTGTGAGTTTAATTTCTATATGCGCTGATGTTAGACATTAAAGTTGCCTTGGAACATTCGTCTAAATCGTCTAAAATACATTGCAATCTCTGTATATATGTAGCTATGGCATAATAATGTTAATACTTAGCAAACACTTTAATAAAAATACTTTTGCAACCAAAAAAAAAAAAAAAAAAAAAATGCTAAAATTTTGTATCTATGAGCATATGCGGATATATGTATATATAAATGTGCCACCCTGTATGAGATCATTCCGTGTGATTTGTATGCGCGTTCTGTGATGTTTGCGCGCGTTTAGCTTCGTTAGATGCTGCTGTTGCTTTTGCTGTTATTCCCAGCGGCAAACTTAACGCGACAGTCATGCAGATTGATACACTCACATGCGCAGCGCACTTCCGCTAACATGGCGGTACACGAAACGACACTCGCTTATACACATGCATACATTCTATCTCCATATATATAAATATATATACATATATACATATAGAAAGCATAGTGTGGAAAAATAGTCTCCGCACAAAAAAAAAAATATAATAAAAAAAAGGACTACAAGAATGCACAGCCGCGGGCGTTGGCGTTTGCAAACTAGAAACACAAGATAGATGGCGCAATATGCGTTCGCAAATATGCACAGAAATGAACACACACACATTCTCACGCACACACACCACACTCCAAAAAATACAGCACGACGTTAGACACATCGTATGGCATATACAACCATATGTACATACATAGATACTATGGCATCTACGATAGATATATACAGCCGCCGATTTAAAAGTTTCTCAACTATCTACCATATATGCATATACTATGTATAAAGAATAGTGAATCAGACTGCCAAAACCTCTAAAACTAATAACTTAAAAATTTACACACAGCTCCTTTGTATAAAGTGAATGCTTATTATGTCTTCTGCATGTTGACAAATTCGATCACGAAAGTTGTGAAATGCATTTTTGACGAACTCGTTTTTCTATCTGAAGTACATATAAACCAAACGAAGCGACTGATGAGCACCTTTCGTCCTATGCTGTCCCTATTTCGAATTCGTTACATGAGTAAGTAACTTCGTTTCCGGTCGGATCACTAACCCAACGCAAACTTTTTTGTGTCTGAGTAGCGACATGTTGATTTTGTTTTTTTAATAGAATTTCTCTGCGTCTTAGATTAGCGCACCTAAGTCTCGTCGTGCACTAAATTCTAAAGTTATTGGAAAAAAAAACTATTTTTGTGGTACTTCATGCAATAATTCAGTAAATTTTCACCATAAAAAAGCCTAAAACTTTTCAATGGTTTTGAAAAATAGTAAAATATGTCATTCAGTTTTTGTGAATCATGTTAAAATGATAATAATCAAAAGTTTGAGCACCCTTTAATGCATTATTTAAAAACTGCATTAATTTTGTAATCAAAAGGCCTTCTATTTATCCATATCGAACAAATAATGACGAAGGAATACAATTATCCATTCAATTTCCGTTTAGCTTCTCATTTTTCTTCTGGCACACGAAAACGGTGATTGGCTAAAGAAGTATGCGTTTGGAACGGCTTAAAAATGTTTGTTGATCTCTTACAGTTATAAAACGAATTGTCAGTATCTGTCTTAAATGATCAGCAGTAATTAGCTAACATTTTGACTTGACACTTTTCTTCGAAGTGCTTTTCTATTGTCAATAGTTCTTGGTAAAAATCATTTACTCTATGCGTCGCTGAGTTGACTGTGGTTTTCTGGGAAGCATGCAAAATTACAATACTATGCAGAAAATGAATTTTCATAACACCATTTCTCCATAATAAAGTACAAATTCATTTGGCACTTTAACGAAATTAGCACTTTTATTGTTTCCAAAAAGTTCTCGCACAAATAAACAAAACTCAGTCATGCTCTTCTGCTAGTTGATACAATTTTTCTACATAATCAAATTTTTCTAGCATTATTCTTTTCTATTTGAAAATAATTTCTTAGCGGCCAGTCGCCGCACTTGCAATGAACATCAAAATCTCTCTCACTAACCTTATTGCTGGATCTAACTTAAAAGAATCCCCAATGCAATTTAAATGCTGTTATGTAAAAACAAGACAAAACTTTAACTTCAGTGGAAAAAAAAACTTGAATAGCATTCTATGTCATCATATGTTGGGTTTCTATGGTGACACACCTAAAAATAAGGAGGGACACTTCACACTTCCCACTTCAAAATTCAAGTTGATATTGACTGTGATAAGAAGAAAAATAAGTGTGCATTGGGTTTGTGTGCGGTTGCTACCCCAAAAAGTGGGCGGGCCACGCCCATTAGTCTATGTATGTTAAGCGGCTGTCGATAAAAAGCCACCATATCGCATTTCAACCTAATATTGACTTAAATAAAGAAGTTTTTCATACAAAACCACAAAAGTGGTTGCTGGCTTTGTTTGTGGCTACAACAAAATGTGGTTGTGGCATATCAATATGGATACAATATGTACACTTCAGACCAACAGCAGCTTAAATACCGCTTTCCAGCCAGATTTTTAAAAATATTGATGCGCAACAACTAACAGACGGACAGATGGACAGACGGACAGACGGGCATAGCAAAATCGCCCCGTCTCGACGAGCTGATCAAAACTAAAGTGTTTCCCAACAAGAGTGCATGCTTCCAACAGTATCCAAACCGTCCTCCAGTTGAGACCACCAGAACTTCGTTATTATGTTCCTGTAACGAATTCCATGCACGGTCACCTCATTTTCAAAGAAGTAAGGTCCAATCACGCCACCTTATCATAATCCGCAATGATAAGACGTTGCTCAATTGTGCAGCGCTTCGTTTTTTAATAATCGGAAGAATCGTAGCTGAAAGCTGTTAAAATTCAGAGTTGCCATTTGCACAGAATAACCAAAAATTTAGCCAAGCAGTCTTTTCAAGCAGTCCTTGCCGACATGCTGCGCAAATACGCGACAGAAATTTTCACTGTGCCAATAGTAAAAACTATCCTTTCGTTTTGTTTTTGTTTTTTTTTTTTAATTCAAACAAAAAAAAAACTAAAAGAAATTGTTTTTAATTTCATCTACAACTGCTGCGGGCGTTTGTTTTTTTGTTCAACGCCAAAAGCGCATATCGCCAGCCACACCCTTCCCAAAACTTCAACCTCCCACCTTCTACACGTGCTGGCCCTACCATAATTCTGGCTTTTGACGGTTTGTTGCATTCCTGTGTGACGCAATGTGTGGACAGCTTGTTCAACATGCAACACGACATATGTACATTGTAGATACGAGTATATTCAGTATTAGTTTTTATATCTGCTTCTTTCTTTTTTTACCAATGACGCGTTCCATGCAAACTGCGACAGTAATCCACGCTGATTGGATATAAATATTGACTTATGCAATGCGGCAATGTGAATTTCGGCTTAATTTGCATCGACACACAAAAAAAAAATCAAAAAAAAAAAATTTCGAAATTTAATCAGAAAAAGAAATTTAATCAAAATTGGAAAAGATGTACGGATACATATGCGTATAAGAAATTATAGCTATATATGCTGAAAGTTTGCTTCAATATGTGCTCACACAAAATTACTTCTGATTCAAAATGTAAATTCTTGAATTGATAATATTTACAAAGGGGCAGCTCTATCTACTTAACTAAAGATACTTTATCTACCCATGTTGAAGCCATAGATGCCGGTTAATATGAGCAGGGATAATTGGCCAAATAATATCAAATCCTTTGCAGAGATTGTTTTCATTTTGTTGAGAAGTTATAATAGTTTTCAGTTTTGCTGTTGTCAGAATTCAAGGTGCAGTAAATTCTTGAAACACTGATCTCTTAATTATGCTGAAAGAAGCGTCAGCAGTAGTGATGCAGGAACCTTGGGATTTGGTTTCTAAGATCCGGATAGTAAAAGTATTATTTAAGTCTCTGCGGCCCCACAACGGCTCTTGTGGCAAACAAGAATATAAAAAATAAATAAAACCGGCCAATCACGAAGGGTTCCGTACCAATATCTATAAAAAAAAAATCAGGTCGGTTGTATGGGAGCCCCACTTAAATATTTGTTTTATTTTAATTGAATTATTTATTTTTAAAGTGAACATATAACTAAATATTGTGTGAATATTTCAAGCTTCTACCTGTTGCCGTTACGTCAATATCGACCAAAAACGAGCAAAAAAATCACGTTTGTTGTATGGGAGCCCCCTTAAATATATATTTTATTCAGTTTTTTTTAGTATTTATTGTTATAGCGGCAACAGAAATACATCATCTGTGAAAATTTCAACTGTCTAACTATCACGGTTCATGAGATACAGCCTGATGACAGGCGGACAGGCGGACAGACGGACAGCGGAGTATTAGTAATAGGGTCACGTTTGACCCTTTGGTACGGAACCCTAAAAAGAACATGTTTTGCAACAAAGAGGAAAGCATGCTACAGTCGGGGCTTTTCGACTTCAAGATAACCTGCATCTTACCTAACGCAAAACTAACGATAACGGCAGCTGCTAACGAATCTTTTTCGAATAGCACACGAAATTACGACTTGTCGCTCAGTTTATGACAGTCGAATTGTCATTCTCTATAGTTCGATAAATATATTTTGTAAATGTATTGTCTATGTCATTCCCATTATGTTCAAGACTTAAAATTTCGTACTCTATGTTCATTCCTCTATTTAATGAACTTTTTAAAAAAATTAAGAACTTTTTGCGTATTATATTGAATCGAAAATTATTCAAAATGTCTTACTTTAGCAAACGTTTGTTTTTGTATCGGCTGGGAAGACTCCTTATATGAACCATAGATTTGTATTCGGCCTGTATTCTATTGTGCTCCGATCTGGAGCTGTGTGGGGTATTTTTATAGAATTGGCATAAGATACATCAAATTCGGCTTTTTTTGCTCAAATAAAAATGCACCCTTTTAACGTGTGGGCCATTTAAATCTTCGTGATGTATTTGGTTAATAATATAAAAAAACACAGACGCACAAATTATTTGCTGTCAAGTGATTTTGAACTCTGCAAATGGTTTTGAACACTTTTTGCACATGTTATCGCTTAAATGGTCGCCGTCAAAGTGAATGCCGCAATGTGCTCGTTTTGCGGCATTTTCCATCACTTCTCAAAGTGTTGATGTGGTGAATAGCTGCCATTTCTTGTTGGATATTGTCTTTCGAGGCGTGAACGTGACGTGACGTGAACTTTCGAATTGTAAAACCACATATAAAAAAAAAAAAAAAACACAGTGTCGTCAGTTCAAGCCATCACGATAGCCAATCTAAATCATTATTTTTCGAAATTAAGCGACTCTAATAAGACGATAGTGGCTCGGTCTGTGTGTGGTGTTCTCTCATACAATTCAGCAGAAGCGGAAGTAAGAGAGTCTAAATATGCGAATTTTAAGGTTTTTTTTTTCTTTAGAGTCCAAAATCTTGTCATTCGAACAGAAAGTTGGACGTACAGATGAAACCGTTTATAAACAGTCTGTCCGCAAAGTATCGTGAATTGATCAATTGATTAAGAAGTCCGTCATTAAAAGGCATTTTCAAAATTCTTTTTGTCTCTAAGTTGTCAGAACTACTCTCTATACTCGCTATACTGTCATTTAGTTTGTGTACAGTGCTCGATTTTGTCAGTTCATCTCAAATGTGTTACTTCGAAAACTCAAACGCATAAAGTTCGCTGAAGTGATGGTAGAGTGAGTCAATACCGTCTCCACATTCATAAAATATGGGTTTACCCGTTTGATATGCAAAGCAGGCAACAAGCTTCGAAATGCCGCCTTCCAGCTAAAGAGAAACCGAAAAAACCACGTCAAAGTCGTGGTTGGTTGGTTGGTTGGTTGGTTTTGTTTGATTATCGTGATGTTTTGAACTCAGACTTCTTGCTGGAAGGTCGGACGATAAATAAAGAATATTAGCTGAGCGCTGTGCGGCGTTTGAGTGAGCCAATTCATCGAAAATGGCTAGATTTGTGGAAAGACAACTTTTGGATTTTGCACCATCTCACAAGGCTATCATTGTGAATGAACTACCGCATTCACTTTATATATAACTCCTCTTCTTCCAAAACTGAAATTAACAGTTTCAATCGATGAAAGACATAAAGGAGTATATAAGGCGAGAACTGAAGTCGATGCCGCAAAATGATTGGCTTATGCGTTGGCATTAGTGTATTATTTCGGAACGAGCCCACTTTGTAGGTGATATAATAAATTTGAATAAATAGTAATTAGTTTTTGTTTTATTGAGACCAATTCGCGGTACTTTTTTGACAGAGTGTACACTCGACACGTGATGCTGCTTAGGTTAGGTTAGGTTTCGATGATCAACATGGTTGAAGTTATTAATGGTGAAAAAACGCCAACGTCACAAAAAAATAAATAAATAAATAAATAAATAAAAAACAACAACAACAAAAGCCGTCAGCATTTCAAGTTTTGGGTTTCACATTATTAATATCACATACAAGAGATGATCTCTTGGAACGCAATCGCCTCAAAAGGTATATTTTCATCTCCAAGCAACATAATTAATTTTTCACTTATTATAGGCATCACTCGAGAGCGCAATAATGTGATAAGCTGACTTAAAAGGCTATTTTTATAAGTGCTAGGGCGTGTATCTGGATACAATACCTAATCCATGTGTCCTGTGTCCCGTATACGGACGGATGCCAAAAACAGCCAAGTAATCTAGGTTCACAAGGCACGCAAGCAGCCAACCCAACAATATGACAACCGCTTTGCGTTGCGGTAGACAAAAGTCTGAGCAATCTATAGCCAATATAAAGAATATTTTATTTTGCCAATTATTGTGTCTGTTTGAGCGTACCAAGTCGTTTTATAAACAGCCAACAAGTTCAGAACTAAAGCAACAACAAAAATATGGAATAGAATAAAAAATAAATAAATAAAAAAACTTGACAAAACAAAAATATGCTCTCCAGTATAAATGATGAAGAGCAGCAGAACAAAGCAGTAGTAGTAGTAGTAGTAGTAGTATGAAGGACTTGATATGCCGGTCACGCCTTGAATGATGACGACGACGTCGATGTGGGACGATGCTTTAAGTTGAAAAAGTTCTGCGGCCAAACGTGCTGCTCACTTTCGTGCATGCTACTACATAAGTAAAAAAGCACACGCTCAACGTTCTGTTTACCAATTGGCCAAGTTTGTGCAAAGTTCACGGCACAAAAACATATTTCCACTTGATAAGCATATTTAAAAATCTATAAAAGCAATTTATGCGTGGCAAAGTTTTCCAACGGAACCGGTTTCAAACCATCCAAAGGACCCACATACCACAATTTACCTGCAACAATTTACTGCTGAAAGACGACTACTGACTACTGACTACTGCGCTGCGCTGCTCTGCTCTGCTCTGCTCCGCTCTGTTCATTTAAGATATCAAAGTGAAGTGAGAAGATTATGTAGGCGACACAGTTTTGTATCTGATACTCAGACTTGACTTGTACCAGCATCAAACTTCACAGCATGAAATTCCAGCGATTTTGTTTCTTATGAAACATTTTGGAGGAGTTTGATAACTTGGAGAGTAAGTTGTAGCGCAGGAAAGGTATATAGTGCGATTAGCTGAAATTTGCAACGCTCAAGTGTGGCATTACATGTCAGACAGAAATTTGCTATTGCGGCAACTCCCTGCGGCGCACAGTGATACAGAAGAAAGGAAAATTGGTTGGCTTAATATAGACTTGTATATTTAAACTTAATACGTTGATTTAAAGTAAAATAATGATTTGTGATGAGTTGTTCGAAAGCAATTATAAATAATGCTAATCATACATTAATGTTTCCCAAAATAGTTTATACTCGTAGAATGCTGACTTAAAGTCGTTACATCTGTATATGGTATGGACGAAAGTTTCTTTAACTTAATTTATCAAAAAATAATTGTTGGAAAGAGCTTTCAATGAAAATAGAAGTGGTTCCATTTCTGACAGCGATTAAACTGTCATAAATTGATCAGATCTGGCAACGCTCTTATCATTTGCGTTCAGTTCAGTTTGGTTTGGTTTGTCATTCACACCACGCAACACATATGTATACTCTAAATGATAATGTTGTTACCGTGCGCTACGTTCATATTCCGGACGACATAAGCGTTCATTTGATTAAACATGAATCCATTTCGCACCACATATGCACTAAAGAAATAATGGTCGAACACTATACTTCCAGAATACGCGACAAGCGCGCACGTCCACATGCCCGAAATCATATTTAAATACTAATGGCATAAAGTTATCTTGTTGATAAAGCAAAGTTTCAGTTTTGAGTAATGTAAAGTCAGGACGACTTTCCAGACTTTGTCATTCCAGCGTATACTCGGTCGCCCCATTTCTGACGTTGTTCACACATTAAGTTTAGGTTGCCCTAGCAAACTCTTCGTGCTGGAACTCAGCTGTGCATTATGATAAGATGATCAGCATTGTGCAGGCGCAGAAAATTTGTGCGCTCGGCTATGTCATACGGAACCGAAATTTGTCACCAACTCTAATCGTTCCGAAAATCCTACGAAGAATTGTTTTATGGAAGCCTGCCAAAGACGCTGTATTCGATGTTGTTAGCGTACACATTTCTGTGCTATATAGCAGAAACGGGACTAACAGTATCTTATAGATTTGAATCTTCCTACTACGGAAGAGTTCTCCAATTCTATTAACACATCCATTAGCATGCGTAATACTTCATCTGTTTCCTAATCTGACTTTGTTGTTTGCTGCTTATCTCAGTTTTCAGCTAGACAAAGTTTTTTATAACACTGAAGTAAAATTTTGCATTCTTAAGACGGGACGTTGCTCTCCAAGTGTAGACCAAGTCTTGGCCTCGTTCACCGCTAGTTCCATGATATATCTGACTGTATCTTTATCTCTGAGAGCAACTTTCTAACTTGTCGTTTGTTCATGCCGATGATGTCAATGTTATTAGTATACGGTGCATGATGTACTACATCAGTGTAGTTAAATAGTCGCACGATAAGCCATCACACTGATGCTGGCCTTTCAGTGCATCCGTCTATAGCTCCAGCCATTTATACAGTACAGTACGTGAGGCCGAATTTTATATACATTTGAAAGAAGAGTTATGTAACGGTACTTTGCATAGACAACAGGTTCCTTGTTTCTCTTTTTTTGGTCATCATCAACTGGTGAGTCTAGAAATACTTCTCTTTCGGTGGCATTATTCGCTTTATAACCTCCAAGTAGGTTAGAGAAGGGACTTCTCCATAGTCTCAATTATTCCTGTGCATCTGTACCTAACCTTCTATTTTCGTCCTTACAGAAAGAAACTTTGGGCTTAAAACCTTCGATCAGATTCTTAACGTTTTCATAGATTTTTCGATCATCATTACTATCGCCAAACTCACTCCTTTCTTGCTATTTTTATATAGTCTGCTGGCAGCACGCGTTTCTCCCAGCTGCAGCGTTCTTCTGTAGGCGGCATTGTTATACCAACAGGTCTTGTGTAATCAATGAAATCGCACTCGAATTTGTGCTGCCCTGCTTGGCAACTAAAGTAGATGTAGACGCAAGCCTGTCCTATCCATCACATTTCCTGCATTGCGGTGATTTCAACCTGGTATTTGTCCAGGACATCAAGCAGCTGAATAGTTGCAGCTTCTCTACATCGCTTCTGCACAGTCCAGGTGCATATGAGTAAATTTTGGTTCTTAAATCCTTTGGGTGGGACGTTGTCAAAAGCGAATATTCCCGATGCATCCACTGTGTACGCAATGCTAATTGAATTTTGAGCTGGCAAGCAGCCAGCAAACCAATGATTAAGCACAATAATTCAAATAAAACAAATCACATTCGAATTTTTGTTTTGAAGTTTTGAAAGGATAACAGTGGATTTGACTCCACTGTACAGTGTTGTTATTAAACACTACGTATACGTAATATAATAAATGCTTTATTATTTGTAGCGTTTATTAGATGATCCTGAGCGTAAATTGTGATACGGCAACCGCAGTGGCAGTGGAAGTGGCAGCGGAATACGGCGGAGCTCACTACAACGTAGTCAAATAAATAATGCGCATACGCCATGTGGGCTCATTTGAAGTAATCTGGCTGCTGCTGCTGCTGCTGCTGCTGCTTCTTCTGTACATATACATACGAGTATACATATGTATATATGTATATACGTACTTTAGGCAGCTTCTTTGGCATCGAGTATGCCAAAGAATTGAGGTAATCCGCCAGCAAAGACTTACTCAACTTGAATTTGCTTCACCGTAGTAAGTACGAGTTTGCCTGGTTTGATTTCCTGCGCTGCAAGTGGCAGTAAACACTGCCTTTTTTTGTTGGTTTTTTTTGTTTTCTTTTTTTTTTTTTTGTATATTATATAATTCACATAAGTTATTGTTAATAAAAAGGCGTGTATACTTTCGTTTACTGTTCGGTTAAGCTCTAAATGACATGCTTCAGTGCTGTTGCCGCCGCTGGCTGGCAGTCTGCATAACTTACTTCATACTGATATACATACAAACAAGTATATACATATTTGTATCTTGCGTGCCTGCAGAAATTAAGCTGTACGTCTGGGTTAAGCGCTATTAAGCACACAGAGCGCCCGTTGCGCGGCACAGCGTCGGCGTCAGCGTCAGCGTCAGCATCAGTTTTAGTCCTGTCAGCCTACTGCCAGATTATGATTATGTGCTGGCATTAGGGCACCGGGAGCCACCTGTTGTTGTTGTGCTTATTTAATGCGCAATCCAATGAATGAATGTGAACGAGCAGCATTATTTAGTAATTTCATTTCTTATCTCTTTATATCTTTCAAATAATTGCCAAGTATACTCGTATCTGCGGGCATTAGTAAGTAAAGTATTATTAAAAAAAAAAATATTTAATCTAAAATTTGTGCAGAAACTTTCAAGCTGCAAAAATTCAAAATCTGCTCTTTTATCTGCTAGAATTAAAGCCAATTTGATTGAAAATGAAATGTTCTTTTCAAATGTTAAATAGTGCTCGAAGTGTAAAAAATTCCCTCTAAAATTTTAATTCTACACAATGCATACTTCAACTACAAAACCTTATATACAGAAATTGAAGACATTCAGGGGTGCCACAGAAATTGCCGAAGAGCTTCACTCTTTACATAGACCAACAACGCTTTAGAATATTACCAACTGCAATAGAAATTGTTTATTAGTGTTAAGAGACTCCACACTAATGTTACAAAAAATTCCATCAAATCTTCATGAACCGATGAGCACAGAATATTAGCAGCCATTAACAAACTTTTTCTGTATGTACGAGTAAATATTTGTATGTATTTGTAATATTTTTTTATATATACGATATTTAATAATATTTAATTTGTTCCCTCGCACACATTTAAAGAACAACTGAAGTCAAATAATAGAGCACTCTCTCGCATAATTTGTTGTTGCTGTTGATAGACGAAGAACAAATAAAATATCGTTGGCCAGTACTGCCAATCTAGTAGATATTGAAGGACGACTCGACGCAGACCTGACTTCCGAGTGTAAGAAAGACAAAAAAAAAACATGTTAAAATGGCCAAATTTTAAATTGTATTTCCAGCGTTCCCGCTCGCAACTTCTCTGCCATACAATGTACATTGTTGGTCAACAACTCTTTAGTTGTTGTTTACCATTTTGTTATTTTCATTGTTGGTAAACAAATTTTAATTGTATTTTGTTTTTGCGTCGCTGTTTGTTGCACGCATGAAATAAAAATTTACATTGCAAATTAAGGGCGTTGTTTATTAACTATGTAAAATTGTAAAATCAACAACGGTTTTTTCTTTTTTTTTTTTTGTGTAGTAATTGGCAAATTCGTTAAAAAAAAAAGTGACACAATGCGACAGAGCTTCGATCGTTTTGTATTTGTATTGCCTTTGTACAAATTCTTTTCGCACGTGGCAATATGGGGTATATACCAGGCAAGAATAAATTAGCCTGAGGTGTGCTCCTTATTGCATTTGATTGATATTGAAATCGCAGTCCGATTTCTCGTTTCCTAATCGAGATATAGCTAAAAGAGTGAATGTACCTCTAATATACACGGTCTGATCTAAAAATAACAGAATTATTTATTTATAAAAACAAAAAATGGTTGTCTGTAAAGTCGGTTTACGGACGATAATTTTACGTGATAACATCAAAAGAAAATATAATAGATACATATATAATATAATGCAATATATACAAATTTATTCTGCCTGTTACATACATTCGAACAAATTCATTAAACGCTTGTCCCAGGGGTACAATTAACTAAAACTTACTAATAGGCGCCAACATCAAGACAACGCAACTGTTATTTTCATATATGTATGTACATATGTACATATATGTATATTCTACCATGTGCATATTATGCATATACAAAGAGACTGACAACTTTGCTTTCAACAACATACACAGCACCGCACCGCACCGCACCGCACCGCGCGCTAGTTAACACTAATACGCAAACACACACACACACACACACACATAACTATAGCTTTCACAAGCCAATGCTTCACAAGCCGAACGCTTTTAACAATCGTACCTCTCTATCACTTGTTCCACGCTCTCGCTTGCACGCACGACTGCGGTGTACGTGACAACTTTTCGTATGTGGCGGCGTTCATCGATTTAATAGACGTTATCACGCCAATAAAACAAGCATTGTATTATGTTTCAAAGCAATAATTTATTTAAAATAGAATCCATTTAACTCAAGACAACGTTTGGAACGCTCAACCAATTTAGCCATATTCATTTTAAACTCGCTTTTTTGTATGATATTTAGCACGTGTGTGTCACGGCTGCTTGTATGGCTGGAATGTCAGCTGACCAACGATTAGCATGGACTTCGTAGCTTTCGAAAGAAAAAAAACTGTACCTTTCTAATACTGCCAACATTTAATTGATGGCGCTATGTGTTCTATGATTTAAATTAAAAGTTCGGTTATTTTTAGATCAACCTTGTAGTTTCCAAAGTTACTATTTGTCAAACATATACATAGCTATAAATAATTTCAAGTTTTTATTAATAACAAAACAAAAGCACAGAGTTATGGGTTTTATTTTTGGCATTAAAAATTATATTAAATTTGAATGGACATTTACACAACTAACTAAAACATAATATATAAGTTTATGTCACTTTAAATGCCCTTCGTTGTTGTTGTTGTTTTTTGTTTTTTGTTCTTGGCAATAGTTGAGCTTACTTTTTGCGTGCAATTTTTGTGGTTAGTTTTTTGGTCGAATTCAGCATTTACCATCTAGTTTTCTTTTAATAGTTACACGAAGTTTCTCTAGAACTGCTGATGTTGGACGAAATGCAAGTGGTAGAAATATAATTCCAATAAGAAGTTAACCAACTGGAATCCACCGCAAGCAAAAGTTATCAACCAGACGGATAGATAGTAGGACAGACATTTAGCCACATCTTTGCTTGTTAAGCACTTTGCACAAACACTTGCAGTAGACAAGAAGACGACAGACTCAGATTCAGATTCAGATTCAGCTACAGATACAGATACAGATACAGCCACAGATACAGACAAAGGCGCCTCTAAGACATTCCGCCGCTGTGTCCATTGGGTTTATTAGAAAGTTTTTACAATTTTTAAGACTAGCTGCAACTACTTATATGAAATGAAACTTGGAAAACATAGCAAACATAAACAGCTAATGTAATAATTAGACAGTCACACGAAAAAAAAAAAGTTTCCAGAAATTTGAAGCCGCTGAAACTGTATCCGATGTCGATTTGTCTCCAACATGTTAGGTTTTTGACAGTCGACAGCAGCATTCTGTCTTGTTTCACGTAATGCTGGACTCAATATTAGCCAAGTCATCAACCAAAGTTGAGCAGGATGATGACACCTTCTCAGAATTTACTCATCTGGGAATGATTGTTTAGAGGTTGCACAGGGGATATGTGTCCTAACGGACTACTGTGAGTTGCTTGGACCGCTTTGAGCATTTCCAAGGAAATGTCCATCAATAATTTTCTCTAACAATGTGAGCTTCTGCAAACGATCCCACCCTGTGATTTCGAATCTCAGAAAACAAGCTAAGCGCTTAGCTGAAAGCTATTATGCCAAACTGCTTACACAACAGAATGGTTATCATGCGACATGCGACAATCACTTATTATGATTCATGACTGACGAATGAGTACAGTGTCACTTTAAAAGGCAACCAAAAATGTGTTAAAAAGGTATTGTTTTTTTCCGTATAATACGCATGCTGCATATAGTAGTATGGCAGATAACTAACCAATACTTTGATTAGATGTACGATATTTGGGTTTACTTTTCAATTTAAAGTACATTGAAATTCAACCGAAACTAGCTAATATACCCAATGCATTTCATCCTCCAATTCTTTATGCAACACTTTCGACTTGTCTCACAATCGCAGTGCCAACCAGCAACGCTCCTTGCAATGGACCAAACAAGTGCTAGGGTGCTGCTGGTGTAATATTTGCACGACACTGTTAAATTTAATTTTGCCACTTGTTTGACCGATGACATCGGAAAAAAATGCAAGCGCAAAAGATGCTCGCAGTGAAAAACGCAAAGCGACAAGCACAGAAAAAGTGAGAAGCATTGCAAATAATAGTTGTCGCTCTTAAAGTAACATGCCTCATGCCCCATGATGCATGATGCATGCTGCATATATCGCTTGCTCACACTCACCCACACACTCAGGCCCCATGAACAACTTCAATTGTTGAATTGGATGTCCTTCTCGTTTGCTGTTGTTGTGCGCATCAGAATCCGCAACATTACACCACTTGCCACATCTTCTGCTGCTGCTGCTGCTGCTACTCCAGCTGGTGTGGCGCGGCGTTATAGTTATCACTTGTCTAACCAAGTTATGCAGTGTCTACACACACACACACACACACATAACATTTGTAGCAGCAGCAGCAGCAGCAGCAGCATCAGCAGCATGAGGAATGCTTTCCTTGGCATGTGCCAAGAACAACAATTGAAACGCGCGCACAATTTGTCAAATGCATTTAGAGTCATTTGCAAAATGAATGAGCAGACAAGCAAGTCAAACATACAAAAAAAAAAAAATAGAAAAAAAAAAAAATAAAGAAGGAAGACAAAATTTAACTTCTGGGAAACCGAAACTTGAATACGCTTCAGAGGCATCAATAACATCAGTTTGTATCAGTGCTGAAAAGCTGCTGAATGGCACGTAGTTCATCCGACCGTCTGTTGCAACGAACAGATCTTGGGGATTACAAAAGTTAGGCACTTCAAATTATGATATTTAGGCTCTCTTTTTCCCTTTTCAAACAAATATGCTAACCTCACATTAAGGGCTAGCCCACATACAAAGCAGGGCCCCATTTTTAATTTATTGTAAGCATTTTTCTTTAGTTTTCTTTCTTAATTAAGCTAGAAATGCCAAACATGGTGTATCTTACGTCCCTTACCCTATGTAGCTCATAGTCGAGCAGACTCGACTGTTGCGTTATTTCGCGTTTTAGCTACAAATATGCTGTTGTGCAACAGAGGCTGGTTCCGAAATAGATCTGGAAAGTTTGCCTTTTTTGTCTGTAAGCTTACAGTTATGGAGAATCTAACTATATCTCATATGTTAAAATCCATGAAGCCGTTTAGGCTACAAAGCATACCAACAATCATTAGATTCAGCTTGATTGCAGCAGGGTATAACATTTTTATATCAGATCTGAAAATTAAGAAGAAGAGAAGATTGTTTAATATGTTTCATATCAACGTAGGCAGGCGCTATGCAAAAATGTTATATTCTTACTCTCGAAATCAAGTTGAGTGCAACGTCGTCTCATATGCTAAAATACATCAAGCCGTTTAGGCTATAAAAATATTTTAAAAAAAAACTAAAATATCTTTTTTCAATCAAGACGAAATTGATGATACTTCATATGTCAAAAGCCGTCAAGCCGTTTAGGCTAAAGAGCGTGCCGGGCAATACACAGGCATACACACAAACATTACTTGGAGCAGTGGGGTTAAAATTAGAAATCAATCTTAAACACCCCACGTATACCATGATATTTTTTTTTCTAAAATTTATTATTATTTACTAATTTTTCATTTTAGCAACCATATTGGTTAGTACTTTTGAAAATTAGTCGATTTACGATTAGCAGTTTTAACGGCTTCGCACTTGCAAATCGAGTTTTTAAGCGCAAACAGATTTGTTGAAGTGGTTCAAATTTGATTTAGGCATAACATGGAATGAAGCATACAAAAACACATTGCCAGTTAAATTAAAGCCAATCTCTGTGCGTAACTGAAACATTGTTTTGAGATGCTTGTTAAGCGTAAAAAAATCGACACGCGCCAATACAAACAGATCGCTTGCACATAATGGAAAAATCTAACATTTTAGGTTTCAAACAGCTGAAGAGATAGATAGAGAGAGATAGAGACAAAGAAAAATAGAGTATATATGTTTATGTATTTCATGTGAAGTATATTAGAAGGTAGTCCCAAAATTACCAGACCAGAGTTCTGCAGTCAGTGGCTCAGTTCCACTCAAATTTTCATGAAATACTCAATAATCAAATCACACTTGCGCTTACAAAAAAAAAAAAAGAAAAGGAAACTCTCGCCACAGTCAACTAGCTTGCTACTGAAATAGTTACTATGAATAGCTTTTGCACTCATTTAATGCTTCGACTTAGCTCAATACTCTTCATTGTCTGCGAATGTCAAGCTGATTCACGATTCAACGTGAGCTACTCATGAATGTATACGAGTAATACACGAATAGCTCGTGAACTAGTAAATTTTTATAAAGAACGTATAAGCATTATATGTATGACCTAAAATGAGATAGTGTTAGTGTACCCTTCGCTCTATCAGATCAAATGGCTTGCAACTCAAATAAGTGTATTCGTTTCTACACGAATTATAAAGATATATTTTGTGATTGGAGCCAAGCTTTTAGCTGCAGCGATTTCCTATTCGCACGCTTCTCATTGTTGAAAATATACTACTCACATCCGAAGTTAGGTATTCGAAAACCGAAGCACTCACACTTGCTCACTCTTTGTTTCTGCTCTTCGCGCTTGTCACTAAATTTTCGTGAGCAGCTCACAAGCTGATAGATTGGTAAAATGGTGACAAACTTGTTTAGTCTCAAGAAATAATAACCACAAAAGAAGCATGATATGTATGAACTCTAGTAATACTATTTGGATACTAGATGACGAGCATCATTTCAGTCAGTTCAACCGTTCACAATCTTCACCATTAGAGCTATTAATTTGTTTAAAGATAAAATCCCAAATGAAGCAAGTCTCTCAGATGGATGTCCATACATCTCTAACTGTTGAATATAAAATTTGAAACTTATTCGTTGACATTTGGTGTAGTTTTTGACGACTTGCCCATATCTTCATAACCAATTTTTTTTCACACTATATCATAGATTTCAACGTCATATATGTTATTGAGCCTACAAACGTATTGCCTACTTCGACGCACCAATATATATATTTCAAACACTCGATTCACAATATATGTATATGTATTTCGTCAAAGTAGGCAATTAAATTCAAATAAATTAAAAGGAAACAAAATTGATTCGAGAATTTTGACACAGAAAATATAATTAATTAGTTAACTAACAACAAGGTCTCATACATTTCATGTTATCCAATAAACTTCTTAACAATAGTCTTCGCTCGTTTTATATGACTGTTTCTTATCGACAAATCATTTTTTTTTTTGTAATTATCATCTAATCTATCATGTCTTGGCTGGGTAGGGTGTCTTTACGGTTCGTTGTAGTGCTGATGCTCCACAAAATCATCAGGCAGTTCATCAAGCTATTCGGATGATGCAGGAGCGGTGCGCTTTTTAGGCTTGAATTACTTTCTGACTTGGAAAACATTGATCGTGGTCCTCTTGGCCTTGCGTTGCCGGTGGGTACGCATGCCAATGCGCGGAAATGCAACAACTTGCTCATCCAACAGATAGTGCACACCATTATTGCATATATGCAAAACATTTCCGTTGCTTAATATAATACGCGAATCACTCAATCCATCAGTATATCGGACGCCCAGCATTATGTTAAACTTCTGCATATCGAATTTGATTTGATCAAATTTGGCCTTCTGCTGCTGCGGATTCTCTACATCGATCACGGTTGTTACTTCAATGAAGGACAGATCTTTACATTTCACAGCGAACAACTCGAGCAGCATCGTCAGATTCCAGAAATGTTGATTTCGTCTCAAAAGCGGTTCCTCTATGATTGCCTCGATGACCGTCTCGTTCAAATATGCACCAATCACTTTCTCATAGCCGCAATTTAGTGCGTCGCACGGTAACTGAAGGCAAGCAGCAGTGACGCAAGAGTTTATGGTGTCCTCAATTTGTTCGGACAGAAAAACACTACGCACTGCACACTGCTCTATTCTAGTGCACAGCATTTTCTCCGGCGCAATGCTATTTTCTTCGTCTATCAACGCCGAAAGCGCACGCATTCCCTTCTCATAAAGGTAACGCGCCTGAAACACCTGTCCAGCAGTATCGCAGACCACAGCGTCTTTCATTATTTGAACACCCCTTAGATTGTCCATGTTGTTGAGATTATACGTAGAATGCACGGCGGATTTGAGTTAACTTGGAAATATTTTATGAATATATTTTTTTATTTATTTTGAAAGCGAACGATTGAAAATTCTGGACGTGTAGTTGATAGACGTTAACACAAAATATAGATACTGAATAGATTTTTCAAAACTTATACGGACTTAATGACAAAATTCCGGTTAGTTGCTTAGACAATAATATTTTTAGGTTTTTATTTGAAAACTTGTATTTTTTTTTGTTGTTTTTTTTTTACTTAAATCATCATAAATTTCAATATACTTATTCTACCTGTCAAAATAGTCCGAATAATTTTAGCTCCGCATTGCTACTGAAGACTTTTACTGTTAAAACATCAGTTCCGAAGAATATGTTGCTGTGTTTCATAGTTTCTATAAAGTTTCTAGTTCTTTCAGCAGTGTGAGCTGACGCAAAATCTTGATGTAAAAAGTAGCGAAGCGCTTCCCTTTTGTATTTCTCGGCCATCATTTCTTGTGTCAAAAATTGAACTTCGTCCAATTTAAACTTTAGCAGAGCTATATTTCACCCGTCGGTTGAAGATTTTGGCCGATCTTCTAGATGCTCGTGCTATACCTAACAATGTCCAGTCTGGAATTTTTCGCAATGACCTGAAAACAGTTTTAAGAGATGCTGCATTTGTTTCGTATGCAATTTGGCATTCATTGATCTTTTCACTGAAAATTTCTGGGAGTATTGGTGGTGACACTCTACTCTTTGACTCCATACCAAGCGATATCGAGAGAAAATTAATGTCGAAAGACAATTGGAAAATTTAGAAAACTAATGAAGCACCTGCAGCTAACGGTACCTTTTTAAATAGAGTAAATAGCTGAAGAGACGAATAATAAATTTTCAAAACACGCTCCAGTGATTCTTTCAACTTTGCCCATTTAAGTGTACAACGCCCATTGAAAGCAAAAGATGCTCCAATTATGGAGCGGTTCGACACCAATACGGTTTTCCAGCCATGCTTTGCTTATTAACCGGCTAAATTCAATCAAGATTTTAGCTGCCTCAAGGTCATTCCACATAGCGAAAAATTGTCGACATATTTTTTTCTAAATCCGAAAAGAGAATAATAGCAACACTTTTTCTTACACAGCAACATTTTTTAGCTGTAATATTGAAGTGTTTCGAACTTAGCTACAAGCACTCATCAGTATGCTGCGCACTCTGATCAATTAAGCATAAAATGAGCGCCGTACTTGCAAAAATGCATCAGATACAGCATGCATAGAGAGTTGCACGTATTCATCATTGTACATATATAAATTCATATGATACAGTGCGCGTTTTTCCAGAGATGCATGATAAAAGTAGCAAACAAGTGCATTGTATAATCAGCAGATTGATGAGAACCTGTAGCTAAGTTCGAAACAGCTGTATGTACAGCTAAAATTATTGTTATTATTATTGGCTCTATTTTGATTGTAGTAGTTCTAAGTATCGCGTTTCGGTTAGCAATAGTTTTGTTACAAACATTGTAAGAAACTGCTCATAGCTTGCCAAGCACAATGTACGTAGTGTAGCAATAACAAAACCAAGAGAAATGCGAAAAAGTTTGTACAACTTGCAGCGCCACGAACAAGCAGCAACTCGGAATGCAGCTCGGAATGTTCGCAAAGTAGTTGGAGCACGTAAATAATAATTTCTAAATGGCAATTACATTACTTATGCATTACCTTATGCATCACTTATGCAACACTTTTGAAGCAAATCTACGACTTAATTCACAAAAATAGCATTTAAACGGTTGTGGATAGTGGACAGGAGAGTACCGGACAGAACAGCGTAGCTAGTAGCAGGCGGGGGATGAATGCGTGCGTGCATGATTGCTCTACGAATTGTTTGCCCTAAGGATAAATGTTCACTAATGCGATTGTAACCTCATTGCGCTACACACACACACATACACACATAGTCAAATGCACACACACACACACCTAGGCGACAACTAGACGCCAGCAGCACACAAATACATACATACATACATACATACATACATACATACATACATACATACATATCGTGATACTGTGCAACAACCGAATTTACGCAACGTTGTGCATACGCCCTGTGGATAAAAGCGCCAAATACTGCAAGCGAAAATTCATTACCAAAGCGTATCGAATCGATGCATCGCTTGGCACTACGTTGCGCATACGCAATTGTTGCCAGCGGCAACGCTAAACTGGTCAAACCCGTTCATACATTACATACATATGTACATACATACTTGTAGATACATATATATGTACATGTGTATACACAGATACAGATACACATACAGATGCAGATACATTCATACATACTGAGATACAATGACAGTCACCAACACCACAGACACCACATGAACGTGTTTTAACAGCGGAAAATTTAATTTTCCAATTAAATTCAAACTCTAAAAGCTGCAAGCGTTTTTTCCAGCGATCTACAATTTTTTGTTTTTTTTTTTTGTTCATATACTGCACACACATACTCGTATATATATTTACAATATACGAGGATATTTTAGTTCTGTTGAGTGTAGTAGTGTGTATATGTAACATGGTGCAAGGTACATCAGAGTTTCCAAAATTTGTGCGTCCTCAGCTTTGCTTTTGGAAACCAAACGATTTTAAATCTGCTCCAAACTGAAAACCGAAACGTATCTTCATATTTTAATACCCATAGCTTAAAAGGATATGGCAAATGTATCTAACAGGCAGAATTAGTCATGAGAGACCCTATCTATCTTGATTAGCTTCGTGAGACGAGTATATACCGTCCGTCCGTCTGTCTATCCGTTTGTCCATCCGTCTGTCTTTCCGTTTGTCTGTCTGTCTGAACGAACCGATTTTAGAAACTATATGACTTGGAGACTTCACAAGTTTGAATTTTTACACTCTCATTTTGCCTCTTCAGATAACTAGTTTGAAATGAACATGCTAACCTCACTTTAAGGATAGCCCTCATACAAATCTGCCCCATTTTTAAGTTTTTGTATTAAATTTTTGTTTTGTTTACATTTGTTGTGCATATTCCATATAGGGCCAAATCGGACCAAATGTCCAGATCGGATCACTAATGAATACAACCTATGTTTCACATAAGCAGCCTTAAACAAGGTACACAATATGCAGAAGTCGAGCACAATCTGCAGCGCTCTTTCTGCTTATATCAGTGTACTATCAGTTTGTCGAAAGGATTGTAACGCATTAAAAGAGACATCATAGACCCTATAAAGTAGGTTTTGCTCACCTCGAAGACGAGTTCATCTAGCCGTATGCTTCTGTCTGTCTGTCTGTATGTCTGTCTGTCTGTCTGCATTTTTATTGCAGCCAATATCAACTTAAATTTTAACATACTGATTTCCTTTGAACGGACGCTACGCATATATATGTACATATCTATATATCTATATATGTGTTCCCCTATGTTATAGGTTAGAACGTATACAAAACATTGCACCCACTTTTCAGTTTTGTATGTAATACTCTTTAATTACGTGCAAAATCAACTTGAAATTTAATAAGGCCCACTTCAAGTGTTAGTACCCACATCCGAGAGCACCTTGCACAATATGACTCTTCTTCTTTCCAAGCTGAACAGCCACTAATTCTAGTTTCCGTTTTCCGCAAGCAGAGCGTAGCAGACTTCGCTGTGCATAGTATAAGCAAGCTCAAATCGTTCAAAGTACATGTTGCCATACCTCATTAACATTTGCATTCGGCCTTCTCATTTCTCTCCATAAAGTATAGTATACGGTATACAGTTATATGTATTCTTGTTCAGCATCGGAAACTGAGTCAATATAGCCGTGTCCGTCTATCTGTCCATCTGGCTGTGTGTATAACCAAAAAGATCTCAGACACTATGAAAAGTAGAGCCAATAAACTTTGCATGAATACTCCTCTTATCATCTATCAAACGCATTTTTGTTCTCCAATATGTAGCTCACGAGTTGCATTTGCTTTGCAGTTCAGTTTGCTTCTCGACGGTTTAATCTTTGCTCCAAAATGTTTCGACACTTTGCACAACTTACTCTCTGAAACATTTTGCTGTTTTGTTGGCATCTAATTTTCGATTCGCCTAGAGAGATACACACATACAGGGCTATACTCTCTCAAGTACAGTACATTCAAATTGTCAAATAAACAATTTTCCAATTAATTTGCTTTCACACTTCCGGCGGAAATGTAAAATTCATTTGCAAATAGTTTACAGAAGGACATGAGAAACAAATTAGAGTAAAGAGATGGCTTTCAAATGTTTTGAATATTGCAGTAAAGTGAAGAATAGAACGAAATCACTGCGGAATCCTGTTTGGAAAGCGGAACGCAGGGCGCATGCCTTAATTTTTTTTTTGTTTTTTTTTTTTGTTTTTTTGTGTAACTTTTTAGTCTCTGTGTTGCATTAAATGTTTTCTTCAATAGAATTTTACCTGTACACTAATAGCAAATAAGTAAATAAAAATGATACAATGTGAAATACAGTAACTTCGGTAAAACGGAAACCTTAACCCTCTTCAATCGAAACTTGAAAACGTAAAATATTATTTGTAGAATTTGGAGAGCATATTCTTCTTTGAAGAGATCCCAGTTTACAACAGCTTAGTCGCTTAAGGCCTGGTCAGACGGTCTTAAATTTACGTGTCTTGTTATCTGACTTCTGTTTCGTGCAACTGTCAAAATATCTGCAATTTATGCAGCAAAAATAAAAAATTAAATATGTGCTTGCGCCGACCAAGTACAGAGAAAAAAGTAAAACAGCAGTACTCGGAGTTTATAGAAACATTGATTATTACTTTTGGCAACAAATCACAACACTGTTAACAAAATGACTTGAAAATCTAACACGAAATAGAAACGTACCACAAATGTCACGAGACATACATTTATTTTATGGTAATACGAGGCGGCGCATATGTCCCAACAATCGGACACGTAAGTATAAAACCGTCTGACCACGCCTTTATCAGTTTTAAGATGAGTGCTAGTAACCGAATGCATCGAATACTGCAGATCCGTATAACTTTTGTTAGTCCCTCGTGATACGTTACTTAATAGCCTATCCTTCAATAGGTGTGTAGGGTATATCAAACACATAAAATTGTATTATTATTGGCTATGACAATGTGCACACATTAATTTATACCTTTATTTCTTTTTTAGGTAATTTAATATTGAGTGCAATTCAATAATGGAGAACATCTCAAAAAGTCAATAAGGTAATTGAATTCTAAATTACGAACCAATTTTTTGATTCACCAAAATATATTTCATAGCAATACAAGTGATTGCTATAATCCAGGTGTTCAACTATATAATACCCTGCTCACAGTGCCGAGAAATAGTATTAAAATTTAGTCATAATATTTGCAACGTCTTAAAAGAAGCATCGGAGATCCTATAAAGTGCATATAGAATGGGCCATCAAACGGTTTCTTTTGAAATCATCTGTTATTTTGACATTCACAGTTAATGCGCGCTGAAAAAACGTGACAGTATCTCAGTATCATATCTCTGCGGTACGAAGTGAAGATGAGATGCATTTCCAACTCAGCTGCTATGTAAACAAGCAAAATATGTATGTAATCATAGAGAAGCCAATGCATCCGCTGCGAGTAACAATTTGGTGTGGTTTATTATCAGTGGCACATTTTTCTTCGGAAATAAACACAGTTTCAGTCAACATAGACAGCTATAAACTATGATAACCGAGTTTTTGTGGCCAGAAATTGAGGCTATAAACGTGGACCACCTATGGTTTCAGCAGAATGGCGAGAGGTATCACCTCAGCCATAAAATATCCATTTTATTGATAGTTAAATTTCTTTTAGTAGGGTCCCATAAAATATGGATAATCCACAAACGGGTGATCCACAACAAAGTGCTCGAAACCAACGAAAATGACAGAATGGGTTACTGTTAAGCTAGTGAAGACAGGCACATGTAAGAATTTTAGAAAGGTGAAATTGTATTTCATTATTAATCGGAAGCAAACGTAACCACCCTTTATAGTCCTTATCACTTTGACAGAGCGAGTTGTTCTAGCCATGCCCGTTTGTCCGTCTGTCTGTCTGTCTGTCTGTGTTTACAAATGCTCTAAACTCTTTTCTGCTTGTGAACTCTGAGTCATGAACTGGACTGCCACAAGGAATTGTATCAAAAATAAGATTAGAAGTACATATTATATAAAATTTGGCAGCTTGGTATTCGTTTTATTATTAAGGCTCAGTATTAATAAAAAGATTTGAGAACACAATTACATCTGTTTCTACTGTGCCTGGTACCATAACAGAGGTCTATACTATATTATTTTCAATTATTTCATACCCAACAAAATTATTTCGAAGCCTCTTTACCTCTTTAAAACAGCCAATAATCCATAAATTGTTATATTGAAGACACCTTTCTAAAATTCTTAAAAAAAATTGAAGTAAATTCTAGCATTGCCGAGCAAAGCGTATTTAGGTTTCGTTTCGACCGAAGTTAACATTTTCGCTTATTTTCTTATACCTTAACTTATAATTCTCTGCAACTTTCGTATATCATTGTACGCTTTGCGGTTGTTTATTTTGCTTTTATTGCTGTTCAAAACTTTTACATCAATATTTTTGTTTGCACACTCTGCCAGATCAACATCACCTGCCAGTAAATGGGCATTGAATATCACTCCGACCTTCGGGCACTGTAATGACTACCCTTTAATACTCCCAGTGTGCCAGCACCACACCTTCCAGCACACCATTAAGCAGCTCAGCAATCAATGCGAAGCGGGAAGCATTTGACGCGTTGTGCGAAAAAGTTAAATGAGTTTTTATGAGCAACGTCGATGAGCTAGAGTGAGTTTGGCGCTTTTGTTTCATGCCCCCAAAACATTCGCACCGCTGGCTGGTTGCCTTTCAGTAATCATCTACAATCTACGTCCACGCAACATGGTGCAGCGCTCTTGTCCGTCCGGTCGAACGGTTGGGTAGTTTGGTTCATTCGTTGGTTTGTTACTTGCGTTCCGTCGTCGTCGTCGTCGTTTGGTCTGTTAGTTATTCTGTCGGTCAGCGAGGCATCTTCTAATTGGAAAAACGCGTTCAACAGCACAATATACACCACCGCCGACCCTTTTTGAATTCCCAGTATTTAGTTCACTGCAATGAACCACAAACCTCCGTGTGACCCCATTGCGGAAGCGCGCGCTCGTTTTTTTCTTATTGTGCGTTCGTGCCCAACGCTATTGTTGTTGTTGTTGTTGTTGTTGTTGTTGTTGTTGTTGCTTTTTGGCCATTTGCCGTTTGGAATGACAATTCAAAAGTTTTTCGATGGCGTTGGTGGACCAGGCAGGATATGAGCCTGCCTACTGTATCGAGGATGACTCTGAGCAGCGCAAAATTGAAATAAATTGCTGACAATAACAACAAAAACCATAAATAACACGAAAGGGTTTGCGTGTGAATGTTTGCCATCTCGTTCAGCTGCTCGTCGCTCGTCGCTCGTCTTTAGTTTCTCGCTTACTCATTTGTTTGCAACGTCTGTTCAGGCATTTAAAAGTTGATTAAGGCGATGACTAGGATACGCTGTCGCTGTCTCGCTCTCTCGCCTTATGTGTGTTGGTATTTTTGTTATTCATTTCGTCCATTACCATGCTGGCTGCTTAAATGTGATCGAGGGTGTGCTTAGAAGTAATCGGCGTAGTTCAAAATATATAAATTTCTTCAGCATTAAATGGATACAAAAGCTACGAATCAAATTCTAAAGTGATTCTTTCAAAACTTTCAAATTAATCTACATATTTTCAATTCGCGGAAGTTTCAAGTGATTCCAGCTATGGAAATCCTACAAAGATTTTAGCTCAAAATGCTGAGATTGACCTGCCATGTATACTTTTTTATTGAGAACAGCACCATTCACGGTGAGCTGAGTATGTCCTGTATGAAGTAGGAGATAAACAGACTAAACGTATTTGTATGAACACACCAACCATTTGGCAATAAATCTATTGTATAACAGCTTATACATGAGCTGACTCTGACCCTATTGTCCGCCCATTCAGCACACTCAAGATAAGCACACTACGTACCTCTCTTTTCAACTCCACCACTACTTCTGCCACACTAATTTCACCTCACCTTCATCAATATCACAAACCACCACGATTTCAAATATTAACAAGAGAAAACGTTAACTTCGGTAGCACCGAAGCTTCAATACTCTTCACAGGCATCTAACAAGTTACTATCAAGGCTTTTAATGCTCTAGTGATAATTTGACGCCTTCATTCCACTTTTAAGCTGGTTAATAGAAGTTACCATATAGAATTTCACATTGATATTGACGGTAATAAAAAAGTTGTCCATGCAAAATTCAAGAAGTGAACTGAGGGTTTGAATGGACGATACCTCTAAAAGTGGGTGTGGCATGGCCAATGTATCATATGTTGAGTCTACGAACATAGGAAATCTTCAGTTCGATATTTTGAAAACTTAGGGCCTAGTTTTTATTCACTCAGATAGAGTACAGACGGACATAGCTGCCACGATTCGGTTCGTCGAGCTGATAAAGAATATATACATATATACTCTATGTGATCTTCGATGCTTTCTTTAATGCGTTACAAACTTCCTGTCAATACTGTAATACTATTTACACAACACGGAAAAAATCTTCTTTTTTTTGGCAGATACCTTAGTTTTCTCTGAGTTTGGTTCAGCGGCGGAAGTCCTCTGCTTCAACTGTTGCTTGCTATCTGTTTGGGATCTACATTTCCATATTTACTTTAACAAAGATAAAAAACTTCTTCGCTTTTTATTCGAAACGAACAAGTTTTGTATCTTTGTAGAAGTAAATATACATTTGCTAACGTTGCTAAAAATCCTCTAATCCATTAATTTCTTATCATGTCCAAGAACTTGTCGATGCGCCCTCGTACATGTCAGTGCTTCGCCCCTTTACCCCTTTATGAACATCGTAGCTATTGCTATAATTGTAGTTACTCCTTTAATTCTTTTTTTTTTTGTTGGTATTTAGTTTTTGTTGTTGTAATATTTTTGTTGCTCTTCCTTCAATGAAAATTGGAATTTTTCGCTAATTTCACTGGTTTCGCTTGGAAAAACTTGTGAAAAATCGAAATGGGTGCGTAGTCGTCTGGAAAAGCGCGTTAATAGATTCGCTGCCATCCTTTTCAGCCTTTTCATCACCCCTCCGTTACCCTCCATTTACGTTTCGTAGGCTGTCGTGCATGTTATCGATAAATCGCTTTAATTGCCAATTTCCGGTTAAGTAATTAAAAACGTTTTGCATAGTTGGCGCTCTAAGTTGCAGATAGGATATTTGATATTGATAGGGCATGACGGGTTGCTGAGGAGAGCCGCCTATATATGTATAGCAAGGGAAATTGTTTACTATGATCAATTGAAAATTGACAAAAATTAATGGAATCTACAATCACGGCTTCACTTGAGCAAATATTTACTGAAATTGAATTTGGTGCGTGTTGTTCATGAATATTATTGATTTTTAAATAAAAACTTTTCGCAAAATCGAAAATGATGATTTAATTTTTAAATGAATTTTCATTTATATTTATGAACTGTTTAGTTAAATATTTGCAAATTATGCTCTTTAATGCTTATTCAAACAGCTGACTTTCGTCGCGCTACTGAGAAACTGTGATTGGCAATTAAATTTACAAACAAAAATAAAGATGAGTGTGAGGAACATTCATGAGGCTTTGATGACTTTAACTTATTCACTGCATGGACAATCGGCGTCGTCTAACATTATTATTGTATGGAGAAAAGGAAATAAATGTACACATTTTAGCAACGCCCCATTTAGTAGCTACTAAAGCTATTTATAAGAGCCTTGAGCAGTAAACGCAGAAAACCATTTTCAAACGACAGACTGCAACACGAATGACGGTTAAGCAAGAAAACAATTAAACTTGCTTTGAATTATATAACTGCATGCGCTTGCAATTCACAACTATTTATGTTAAACACGACGCGAACAAGATGCTGAAAATAGCACATATCGGAAGCGAAAATAAAGATGTTTCACATCAAAAAACTTGTTATACCATTCACACATAGTGTGAAATGGTATTATAAGTTTGTCTGAAAGTTTGTAACGCATTAAAATAGGCATCGTAGACCCTATAAAGTATATATATTCTTGATCGAGAGACTCGAGACGAATAGATCTAGCCATATCCGTCTGTCTGTCTGTATGTTGTTGCGCATTTTTTGGGGACCAATTTTTATGCTATCCAGTTGAAATTTTGCACATATATATCTTTTTATTGTAGTTTAATAGAGTATCAAGATTGACCCGGCACGCCCACTTTTTTGGGGTAGCACCCATACAAACCCAACGCCCACTTTTCACTTTATGTATGAAAAACTTTTTCATTGTCGTTTATATCAACTTAATAATTGTTATGGTGACTTTTAGTGGACGTATGCTTGACACATACATTAATGGGTAGGACCCGCCTACTGTTTGGGGTAGCCCCCATACAAACCTACTGCCCAGTTCTGACTTTTTTATGAAAACTTCTTTATTAAAGTCAATATTAGGTTGAAATGCAATGTGGTGCATTTTTATGGTCAACCGCTTAACATACATAGATAGACTAACGGGCATGGTCCGCCCACTTTTTGTGGTAGCCTACCATACAAGCCCACCGTGCAATTTTGTGTTTTTTATGAAAAAAAATTCTTCATTTAAATCAATATTAGCTTAAAATTTGATTTGGTGGATTTTAGTGGACAACCGCTTCATACCCACCCACTTTTTGAGGTATTGCCATATAAACCCACAGCTCACTTTAATGCATTTGTATGTAGAACGTCAACATCAATTTGAAATTCGCTTCATATACATCCACTACTGGACGTGTACCGCCCATTTTTTTGGGGTATCCCCTATTTAAAACCCCACCTTTATGTTAAAGGTGGGGTACAATACTATTTAGAATTTCGTGTGAATGGTTTTAGAGCTTCGGTTCAACCGAAGTTAACCTTTTTTCTTGTTTTTGCAATTGCTTGCTCTCCATTTTGATTTTTTGTAGGTTGAGTGAGTTGAATATCTAATGTGAACCGTCAAAAATTGTATTTAAGTTTTAATTATAGTTCGAGCACGCATTTCAACCTGCGCATTAACTGTGATTGGAAATTATAATTCACAGTTGTCAAATGATAGTCGCTTCGACTCAGTGATTTCTGATCGAACTAAATGAGGTGCGTCACGCCTTCTTAGTTCCATTAACTACATGCGTATAAACTTATTATACGGCTGTCTATTTCGGAACACTTTATAGGAATAGTTATACGTTAAAACAGAGTAGAGTTGTACTTGATGATAAAGAATATTGAATATTGAAACTTAACTTCAGTAACAGCTGAAGTATCTTAACAGTATTATCGCAAATACAATCCAATTTGTGCAGGATCCAGAACAAAAGTACTACATAGGTTTAGCGCATTTTTGATAATCTTTGGTTTTCCCTTTGGGAAAGATTTTGTGATTGAAATTTTAATGAAGAAGACTTCGCAGACATCATTAAGCAGGAATTTTTGATATTGTTGATGAGCTGGATGAGACAAATCGATCTAACTATATTCATATCCGTCTGTTCAACGGTCCAACTGTTTGTCTATACATTTGACAAATTTAATGATTACGTACAAAGTAAATGTTCAAAGGGTACAAAAGATTGATGTCCAGTTGACTCACTGCTTGAAGCCAAGGCCCACACACAATCATGGCTTCATGGCGCATTTATCAACTTCATATACAGCTATATGCTGAAGTAAATGAAGCAAGGATATATATATATATATATACATATATATATAGAAAAACACTTTCACTATTGTCCCCGGCTGCATGCTGTGACAACAACAACGTAAAATTCGAACAAAAATAATATGAAATAGAAAAACCAAAACAAAAATTGCAATTTAACTTTCGCTTTCAAAAATGTTGCTCTACTTTCAGATACACTTTTACTACAGCTAACTCAGTAAAATTAATCCCATTTGAAGGCATTGTCCACTAACGGATGTCCTGCGGACAACAATCCTTTATTTTGTTTTAATTTGTAACCTTTTTTTTTGTTTTTTTTTTTTTTTTGCAATCGCCAGCGTTATCCTTGTCGTCGTCGTCATAAGGCATATGTCTATGAATACCCAAATAACAATGTGAATCCATTGTGAGCATGGACAAAGCATGCGGCAACGGCATCCATCGAAACCTTTGGTTGGTCAGATACAGATACAGATACAGAGGCAGAGGCAGAGGCAGAGTCAGAGACAGACACTGCCAGAACACGCTACATTAAATGGATTGAAGTGAATTCAATTTAATGAAAAATTTTAACAAACTTACAAAACCAACAAGATACAAGAACACAGCACAATACAATACAATATCCTATATACAATATAAATACAATCCAAAAAGGACTAAAATAAGAATGAAGTGAGATATAAATGGCATGGTATTAATTTAGTTTTAGTGGAACTGAATTTTGAATGCGCTTCACATGCCACTGAAATTGTTATAGTTGTGCGATATTAACTTGCTTTATAGACTATTTCAATACAGGGTGATACAATTGTGAAGTACAATTTATATTTCGATGCTTAAAGTTTAGGTTCATTTCGAAACGTGAGAAGCATCAGTTTGACTTGGAAATTGTTTGCTCAAGAAATTAGAGTAACTTTCATACACAGCCGAATTAATGAACGGCGGCCGGGAGCTTTAATGAGCTACCATAAAATGGGCATGGTATCCACCGATATCGAGTTTCGAGAAATTGAAAAAAAAAAACAATTCAATATTATATATGATTATCTCAGACACATAATAAATCTTCATATCCGAATTCATATTGATATGCATATTTAATTAAAAATTGAAAGACTAGTTGGCAGGAGCACAGACACAAGACAGACAAACAGACGGAGGGACAACGTATTGTGCCATGCAAAAGTATACAGTATACCTACACTTTTTGGCAACTCCAAAGCTTCCCGTACTACGTTTAAATTTCCGTGACAAAACAATACACTACAATACTATGTGCTAATAGAATTTTCGCATACAGCTACGAGTGCTCATTAGTTCGCACACCGCACCTAGCATACTTCTGCTAATTATATCAAGCTACTCAAAAATAATGCAAAGTGTATCAAAAGAAATCCATATGATACACGTGATACGCGTTTTTCCTGAGAAGCATGCTATAAGTAATAAAATGTGCAAGCTGCGGCCAACAAACTGATGAGAACTTGTAGCTGAATGTGAAAATCATGCCTAAAGGTTACGGTTTTATGAAGATTGAATTTTGGGTCAGCTTAAGAAGCGTAACTTGCAAATAGTCTTGAAGTAAATGAATGGACAATGCGTACTATTACGCAAAATGGTGAAATAATTAGACATTCCGTTGGCAACGGTGCATCGTGCAGCAAGCACGTGCACCAAACATAGAGTCTAGAAAGCAATTCATATCTAAATTGAAGACAATTGTCAGAAGAGGATTCCCATGCCTGGACCAATTTTAATAGCAAAAGCATATAAAATTTGTGATAAACTGAAAGAAAATGGGAAAAATTCTATTGGTTCTACGAATGTTTTGTACCCGAAGTAGAGCGATACGAAAACGAAAAAAAATTAGACTTTGAAATTCTGTTGCAGGTAGATAATGGTTTCTTGACACCCGCATACTACATTCTTACTACATACAGCTGGAAATCTGTCTTCTACTAACTCATTAGTAGCTTAGAAATTATTTCCAGTTAAGGATTTTTTCGAGTTAATTGCTTTTACAATGAAGATTTCAAAACCATCACAACTTGATAACTGCTAGAAAAATCTGTGGCCAGAAGTTGCTCGACAAAATAGTCTTAGTGAGTATATTTGTGAAGACATTAGCCGTACACGCTTGACTATTAATGAAGAAGATTTTGTTGAAATGCGGGAACAGTATATTAATGAGCTGTATGAAGCTGAACAATTTATTAAAGACAATTTACTTCAAATATTGTCAGATGATGATCAAAATCTTCTGTAGAAACGAGCTACAGATAATTTTCATTAGAAAAACTGCAATAATGAATAGCCTTGGCCAGACAATGGGAGGAGATGATTTTAGATGAGCACCCTGTGAGCAGAAATGTTTAAACTTTAGAAACAATTTCAAACAAAATCTAGTGCCGTGTCACAAACAAGAAAATTTCCAAACTTTCAGTACGGTTTTGCAACACTAGCGCTTGTTTACTAGCTAAATAATACAAGTACACAGAAATAAGTTGCAAATTAAGTAAGTTTGACTTGTATTTCAATAATCTATCATTTAACACGCATAGCACTCAACGAACGAAAAGTGAGACAATCTATTCGTCTTGTAAAGTTTATCTAAACTATTGAATGAATGAATACTTTATTGGCATCCTGTTACCTACTGCAATACGTTACAAAGATTCCGAGTTAACTATTAATATTCTTTTGCAAAATACGTGTCAAGGGTATAAAATAATGAACAAAAAAACAGCAAGAAAACATATCAGAGGAAAATATGAAGCTACAGTCAGCGCAGCGGCAAAAACCAGTCGAAATTCGTGTTTAAATGCGAGCAAATGTCGACATTTTTAAAACAATACAGCACGCCGGGCGCACAAACCGAATCAAACCAAGCCCAAACCAAAAAGAACAGAACTCCGAGCACAGTACTCCGAACAGGACAATATATAGTTTGGAATGGCACGAAGCACGAAGCATGAGCCTGAGTATGCAGTGGACAGCTGCACTGTGCAGTAATCCTTCCTGCTTGGTTGTCTGACCGCTCGCTCGGTTGGATGAGTTGAGTTCAGTCGGTTGCTTGACTCACTGGCACGCCAGGAACGTGGCAAAACAGCGTGAAAAAGTTGTACGCAAAAAAAAAACCGAATAAAACAAAAAAACAAAAAAAAAAAAGATAAACAAAATTGGAAAACATAAAAATAAGCATGAAAATGTGCATACATTCGAAAGGGAAAGGCAAACAAAATGCAACTGACCAAGCGTGCAAGTGCAGCGCCAAAGGATGCGAGCGAAGCGCAACAGGAGCCGAGCCACACACGCAAAGCGTGAACAAAAAATGCCATTGAAAAATATTGAATAGTCGCGTATATTCGACTTCGAGATACCTTGCAGTCAGTCAGATGCTATTAGGAGAAAATCAAAAATCAAAAATTTATACAGCGGATACATTTTAAGGATATGGATTGAAGTTAAATGTATCTACAAGAAAGTTGTTCATACTATAACATGAAGATTATTTATTATTTTGTGAAAGTTAACACTTGGCATGTTGCTGTTATACATTTTGATGTTCAGTTGGCACATAGCACAGTTTATATATGGTATCTATTTGGTATCACCAACTTTTAAGCAGTCAGAGATAAACCGTTTAATGGGAAGACGAATGTATCTAGATCGCCTTATCAAGCCTACCTATTCCATTAGGCAAGTATACTCATACTCCAGAGCTGTAAAAGAATGGTTTATTTTTAATTCTGGAAAAATTTAATTGCATTGAATTAAAATTTGTATCATTAAAAGTGAATTTTACATTTTGAATCATTCTTTTTGTAAAGTTCTTTAAAAAAATAAATTTAATCAAAAATTGAATCATTTAAAGTGAATGTGCGTGCATAATGAATTATGGCTTTTGAAAACTTCTTGGTCAAAATAAATTGAGTTTAAATTTGAATCATTCAAAATTGTTGAATTCATGAATGATTCGCAGATTCATTCAAATTTGAATCATTCCTTTACAGCTCTTGTATATTGCTTCTGAGTTTTACAAACTTTGTAACACAATGAATATACCATGCAGAGCATGTGTAAAGAGTGTAATTAAAGCCGCGTATTCGAGCAATGTAATTTTAACGCTTGATCTCGGTAGAACCAAAAAAAAAAACAAGAAAAAACGTTAACTTCGGTTGAACCGAAGCTCTAATACCATTCACACGAAACTTTAATTAGTATTGTAATATATAAAAGTGGGGGTTTAAATAGGGGGTGGTACATGCTCACTAGTAGATGTGTATGAAGCGATGTAGTAGATGTGTAAGATGCAGCCATATCGAATTACAAGTTGATATTAACGTTTTCCATACAAATGCATAAAAGTAAGCTGTGGGTTTATATGGGACTACCTCAAAAAGTGGGCCGGACACGCCCCTATGTATATGTATATGAAGCGGTTGTCCATCAAATTGCAAGCTAATATTGGTCTAAATGAAGGATTTTTTCATAAAAAAACACAAAATTGCACGGTGGGTTTGTATGGGAGCTACCCCAAATAGTGGGCGGGCCACGCCCGTTGGTCTATGTATGTTAAGCGGCTGACCATAAAAAGGCACCACATTGCATTTCAACCTAATATTGACTTTAATAAAGTTTTCTTACAAAAAGTCAAAAGTGGGCAGTGGGTTTGTATGGGAGCTACCCCAAATAGTGGGCGTGGCAGGTCAATCTTGAAATTCTATTAAACTACAATAAAAAGAAGTATATGTGCAAAATTTCAACTGGATAGCATAAAAATTGGTCCCCAAAAAATGCGCAACAACATACAGACGGACAGACAGACGGACAGACATACATACAGGCAGACGGACATGGCTAGATCGATTCGTCTCGTCGAGCTGATCAAGAATATATACATATACTTTATGGGGTCTACGATGCCTCCTTTAATGCGTTACAAACTTTCAGATAAACTGATAATACCATTTCACACTATGTGTGAATGGTATAAGAAAAAAAAAATCCGAAATACAATAAAAAATTGCATGAAAGCGCGTGAGAATATTGCATATAAACGGATGGATATATATATATATATACAGCTTGAAGGGAAAGGAGACCATAACGTGTTCAATAGCATAAATACCAACACCAATATAAAAGGATAATGGACAGCGAATTGCCTGCGTATGCCAAAGCTGAAGGCTCTAAAGCCAAAGCCGCTCTTGATGCGCTCATGATGAAGCTGGCATGTAGATGAAATAATATTAAATCCTGTAAAATGCGTGTTGGCACCTTTCTACATAAATGGCTGCAGTTAAAATTTTCACAGCTTCGAACTATTTGTATAAACGAAATTCCTTCGCGAAAGCACAATCACTTTTTTACGTAGTAAGGGCAGGTTCACACGCTGTCCGATATCGGGCAATATTAAAAATTTTCGTTGAGTTTTCAGTCATTTCTAGTTGATATTTTAAGACATTTGACACTATTTTCAATGCAATACGTTGAAGGTGTCTGATATATACGGCCGATCTGAACATAGCTTAAGTCAGAGGCAAATCGTTGTTCATACAGAGTGCGAGATGGACGAACGTGGCTACAGTGAAAGCGATTATGATACCTATTTTAGTTTCTATATTGTATAACAAGCAATAATTCAAAGGTCAACTACAAAAGTGTCACTTAAAACGATTTCGCCTTCAATTCAACGCTGTGCAACCATAGGCCCTAGTAGGACGCACAACTTCGTGTTTTCACATACATACTTACGAACGAACACATGCCGAAGTCGGCTGCTTGCTGCTAAAAATAAACTAATAGTTACGTCGCATTGGTGTTGTATTTTGGCACACTGTAAAAATTATGACACAGAAATGATTCGCATTTTGGGTGCCATCCTTTTGGTCAGCTCTGCTCTAAGGCCGCCCAGAAAGAGAGCGACAATAAGTGAGCAATCTTTTTTCAATAATTAATGCGCAGTTATAAAAGAGTTTTTGTTAGTGTATCAATTCTTTTTTTTTTTTTCATTTTCGTTTTAAATATTTGTTTGATTTCTCTTCTTTTAAACACACTATCAAAAACACACTCAACTGATGCTCGGCAACATGTTTTCAAGTGCGCCCCCAACAACTTCGAACATTACGTCAAACTGCTCGATCGACATGCTCTACAATGTAAATCGTCTTTTAGAGCACGACAACTGATAGAAACAAAAGAAAAAAATTGACAAATTGAGAGCATTAAGAGAGCACTAGAGAGAGAGAGAGAGAGAGAGAGAGAGAGAGAGAGAGAGAGAGTCTTCATGATTGCCTATATAAACCTGCTCCGTCCATTTGATTAACACAATTACGGCGAACTATAGGCTAATTACCAATACTTTGTCATCGACAGTCTAAACGATAAAGAGATTTGCCGCTTGGAGAAATTTATTAGAGCTGCGTGTTGATATTACCATTACTTGTCAGGCCTATCGAAACTCGAATATCGACTTGGTAAAATGCTTTTAAAACTCCGAAAAAACGTATACAAGCCAATTTAACCCTAAGATATGCTGAACAGCTTTAGATGCAATATTTTTGAACACTTACCATGAAATTTTAATACTTTTCCATAGCTCAAACGTCATCCAGAAGTGGTTGAAGGCACAGAGTATCAGAAGACTAAGAAACAAAGTAGGCTACAATAAAATTGGATAGTTTTGTTCCGTAAAAAGTTTATAGTCGACTGGACTTCGTTGTCAAACTATATTCAAGCCAAGTTGTTGAGATGACAGCAAATTTAAATTGTATAAAAAAATCGTTTACATAGGCATATACAGACGTATTACAAACCGCAGTTGGTAACATATATTTCTTATAGTACGCGTTTCACAGTTGACTTTAAACACATCTCGTGAATCTTAAATTGGTAATGAATGCAATAGATTCCGCGATACAGATTTAAAAAACACAAAAGCACAAGATCCTGTGATGACTTCCGTACTGTGTGTGGTGACCGTGCCAACGGAAGATGAGGAGCGACGTCTGCACGATATGACCTGTAAATGTGGCGGGGCTGCATTCATTTCGGAACCCTTGCACTCGACCAGTACCAGCATCCATATGAGTAGCGAATCAAACGCCAGCAGCAGCGTACTCGACGGCGTCACAGGACATTCGTACAGCTACAGCGCCAGCACAAGTGGCAGAGCGTACATCAATAGCGGCAGCGGAGTACACAACTCACCGCATGTTGGTTGCGGCGGCGTCCGCGTCGGCGGCGGCGGCGGCGGCGGCGGCGGCAAGAATTCAGATGACATTGAACGCCAAGCGGCCGGCTATCATTTCAATACAAATACGACCGTTTTCAGCGCAAATAACAATGTCGATGTACACTGCCCGGCTAGCAGAGCGACTACAACAACTAACACGGCCAGGCGTTCCTATAGGCATGTTACGCCCACCGATGCTGACAGTTCGGCGGAGCACCAGCCAGCAAAGACGCGCAGCAAACGCTCATGGGAGCGTCTACGCGAACTGCTCGGCATTGGGTCCACTGGCAGTAGCAGCCGCCGCAAGGAGCAGTCGCAGCGTTCCATGCACAGTGTACACTTGGATCTGATGCCCTCCGCTTCGCTGGAGCGCGTGGTGCGCGAAATAATGCGCCAGATGGAACTGCAGGGCGTGTTCTGGACAAAGGATATCGATGAGCGCATGCTGCAGGCGCGCTTCACCATAACACTGAACGAAAAGTATGAGCGTTTGATAGCCACATTTCACGAATGGGGCATCGGCGAGCGTGTGGGCACCAGCATTGAGGCGCTGAATTGTCTGGACACGCGCAGCTGCTCGTATCCGTATAAGGTGCAAAATGAGGGTATGGAGAGCGCTTGGGATCGCTTCATGGACTCGGTGCGATGTCGTCTGAATGTGAATAATGTGGTGCGTCAGGTGCAACAGGATGCCACCATCAATTTTGACTTCATTGTGCTGCTGTTTGCTGCAGCTATATTGGCCTGTTTCGGACTGGTGGAGAATAGTGAGCTATTTCTGTCATCCAGTATGCTTATCTCGCCGCTAATGGGACCGATCATTGCTGGCGTCTTTGGTACCGTAATACACGATCGCAAGTTGTGGTGGCTCGGTTGCAAAAATGAGCTGCTCGGCTTGGCGTGTGTTGCCTTATTGGGTTTAATTTTTGGCTTGATAATATGTTTCCTTGGTCAATTCTTTGCCATTTCTGAGGGTCTCACACAAGAGATACTATCACGCTGCGAAATACATTCACTCTTTGTGGGACTCTTCACGGCGCTTGCCTCCGGTGCAGCTGGTGCCATTGGTGTATTGGGTGATAACACGGGTTCGCTAATTGGTGTGGCAATATCCGCATCACTCCTGCCGCCGGCAGTTAACTCTGGACTGTTATGGGCACTGGCGCTGGGCTCGCCATTCATGAGCGAAGACAACAAAATGGTGCGAAATCTGGTCAAGAAGCATATCTACTCGCCAAATAAGTCAACGGAATTGATTGTGTACGCATCGATCAGCATGGCCTTGGCCTTGCTCAATATCGTTTGTGTATGGCTTATGGGCGTACTTGTGTTGCGCTTCAAGGAGATTGCACCATCGATACGCTCCAATTACGAGAAGTTCTGGCGACATGACATCAAGATGGCACGCCAGTCCGGTTACAATTCGGAAACGCAAAACGCCATAGATGATTATGAGGCGCGCAAGATACGAGAAACTAGCATCATGCACCAAATTTCCGATGCACAATACCAGAGCACATGGTCTCCAAATACCAAAAATGATGAATACGAATCGTTGTGCCGTACACGCAACTATCATACGGTGCACGGTTTCGAGGATCTATGCACGGCGTTGCGACAACAAAATAAGTCGAGTAACGAAACTGATTTGCGTATGGGGCCACGAAGCGAATCGATCAAGCCATCCACTACAATAATTGATTTTTTCGAAAAAGGACCGATTACGGTTTCGCAATCGACATCGTTCGATAACTCCGATACGGACAAATCGAAGACAGACTGTGGAACGGAGACAACAATTGCGCCGCAGGTAACATCCGAAAATTTGGAGTACGACTTGAATTCTGCGCTAAGCGAACAGCCACAGAAAGAAAAAGAATTTATGCCAATGCAAGCCGCAGCAACAATCGTTGCCAATAAATTCCTCGTATGTCCTGTCAACTTGTTGAGTGAGCGACGTTGTCAGAGTAAAGAGTCCATACCGAAGGAAAACATGGATAGATATAATCTTTCTTGGCATACGCCAAGAGTAAACTCAGTATCATTGCCAGCATCAAACTTGACACAGGCGCTGCCAGATGCAACAACAACAATGACAACATTTAACGATTTACAAATGTCAGTGCAACAACCACAACAACAGCAACAACAACAACAACAAGCTAACGAACAGTGTCGTGATGATGAGAACATTTATCCCAGCACTAGTGCTCAAGCACAGTTGCTGCACGAGACTTCGCAGTACGCGGCGCAAAAAACTAAACTGGCAATACTTAAAACAACAATGCTGCCGGACACCAAATACACGGTACAGCTCAGACGTAACGATCGCTCGAAGGCCGGTTCATCTTCCTCATCGGATGAATACGATGTCTAGGCACATATCATCTATAGTTATTATGCCAGCTCAGGCGGAACAATTGCCAAAAAGATGGCTCACCCTACTCATCGTATGAAAACGATGTCTAAACACATATCACACTCTTAAGATTCTATGCCTATGCGATTGATCATTTTTATTTGTTACTCGGACCAATTTCATGTTCCACTAATGTGGCTGCAATGCTTTGATTAAAATTTCAATGTGTATATTTTTCGAAGAAACCAGTTTCGTATTCTTAAATTGAAATAGTAGTGAGGCATATTAGCAGGGGCTTCTTTTGCTCATGAGGCTCTATTCAGAACTCTATGCGTTATTTTTAAAACAACAATATTAAAACGATATACTATTTAAAATAATGTTCGATTAAAGGCCTAATGTGCAGATTATAGTCGAAACGAAGAACAAAACGAACAATAGTTGAGGTAAGGAGTATGTTTTGATGAAAGCCAGTCTCTCGGACAGACGTCTCGTTGATATAATCACGAATAATATTTTCTATGGTCTTCCATATCTGCTTCGCTAAGTGTTATATTCGTTATGGTATAAAAAGATGTCAAAAGCAGATTTCTAGAATCGATTGGCAATTAATCATTTCAATGAGCAACAAATCGCTATGATTAAACATATAATACAACCACTTAATCGATCATGAGATGCTTCGATTATGACAACTCTATCGATTTAGTTGCATAGGCCGAAGTTCTAATTCTGAAATCGAAAATCGTTCTCAGAAATTCCAAATTATCCACAGATCGCCACAGGATCTTCGTTAAGGCCAAATACACCTTCACACAACATTGCCATGTAAAACTCGCTAGTCGAACCAATATAAAATAGATACATTCATGTGTGACTAGTATTAGTTACCAAGAGACTAGTCACATTCTCACATTCAAGTGTTGATGTTTGAGCTTTGTTGTGCCTTTCATGTTCTGAAGCTGTTTTCTAAATTATTTTTCACTATAATTCTGTTTTATTCATTAGAACGACTTCTTTTTTTTTTGTATTTCGTCCTGTCTACTTTCTTTGCAGTATTCTTATTTGCGCGAGTTTAGTTTTTATAGATCTTACTAGCAGATCATTAGTTGGCTACTTCAACTAGCCGACTTGCTTAGCCGCATTCTGCTCAATCATTTTCGTATGAGCATCATCTGGAACGCAATGCTTATAATTTATAACACCATATATAGTAACCAATAAAAACTTCTATTTCCATGTAGGGCTTATGACTGTCTACCACTCGCTCTACCTACTTTTTGCTCACTCGCTCTCGTGCTATGATTTCAATTAGAGGTTATGTAAGTACTTGTTGCAATTTGTATGGTTCAATAAAATTTTATTGGTTTCCTATTACGCTCATTGCACTGCCTCAAATGTTATATAACTATTTCACTATGGCTCAATTCAATTGTCCATCCGCCTATGCTGTCTACTACTACTACTACTACTACTACTACTACTACTACTACTACTACTACTACTACTACTACTACTACTACTACTACTACTACTACTTGCACTATTTCTTTGTCTCATTCTCGCACACACTGCACTCGCATAGCCAGCATGTCCTGTCCATGTCCTGTTGCCTATGCAGCACTGCACTATTTTTCGTTCTTTTGTAGCAAAAATTGAAAATTGTCTTTAGTTGTCCTTGCTGCTGATGCTGCCGCTTCTGTTCCCACTCCGTTTGATGTTATCCCTTCTCACATCCGATTACACATGATGTCCTTGTTGCTCTTGTTACTCATGATTAGTTTGCATACACAACAATGTTGTTGTTGCTGTTGTTACTTGCCATTGATTGCTGCTCGTGCAAGATTTTTATTGTTATTATCCTGTAATCCGGTCAGCTAAATGGTGTTTTTCTTGTCGGTAACAATTGCATATCTACTGGTCAGCCAGTAGATCAGCCTGTAGCAGGCACAACGTTTCTTCTTGCTAGCTGCAATATTTTTTTCATTTGTTTTACATTTTTTTTTTTTTTTTGTTTTTGGATTATATTGTACTCGGCATGTTTTGTGTCCTGCCAATTGCTGTTCGCTGTTTTACACACCTTCGGGCCTATCGTTATTATTATGCTTGTTGGGTGTGAAGGTGTCACTTTTGGCGTGTCTGCATCGTTTAACGCTCGATTTGATTAACTCGCTACAATGAGGCGCTAACTGTGTGTGAATATCCTTGATCCTTTTTTTTTCGTTTTCGTTTATTCTTCTTTCTTTTCTTTTTTTCCCCGTGCGGTATGTTTTAATGTTTATGACTTGCTTGTGCCGTTTATTTTCTAACGATTTTCAAGTGAAATGCCACGCCGCTTAACAGAAAGTGCAACTTGCCTCATTTTCGCATTTTGATGGCTTCTATTTATAGCAAGGATATTCCTTTGCTGCTGCAACTTTACACCACTTGTATGCGCTCTTTTGTCTCTGAATTGCTGTCACTGTCGCTGTCGCTGCCGCTGCCATTGCTGCTAAGTTTAAGGATGCAAAAAGTTTGATCCTTTGTTCTTTTCACATTTCGTTCTCTTTCGTTTGCTGCTCAGCTGAGCCATGCAGCGCAATTCAGGATGCTTGGCGCTTTTGCGCTTGAAAGCAAAGTTTGAACTGACATGTTTCCTTTTGATACCCTTCACTTGTAGTAGTGCAGCATGTGATATTAACATGTTTTGCGGGCTTCAATAAGATTTAAATTTAACAGGTAATAATATCCTTGGAGACGTAAAAAAATTGTATACAACTGACAAATACTTCAATATAAAGTTAAAAGATATTACTTACCGATTACTCGCGTTGATAAGGAGCAGTGTCATCCTGAAACCCTCAAACGCCTCAATTAAACGAAGCAGTTTTGAATAAAGAACATTGTTTGTATCTGTCGACATCGAATGTTGTGTCAGCCAGTTGAAGTTCTTCATAATCACACACACACACACCGTCCACGACGTGACCATAGCTTGCGATTGAACTCCAAGTCATGTCCTCGTTCCATGACTGTTTCTTATTCTCCGAGAACGCTTTGCTAACTCATGCCAATGTCATCAACATATGTGAATAGCATCACTTCATTATGAAGGATCGTGCTCGACATACGGTGTACTCCTTCAGGTCATAAAGAAAGTAGCACGATAATGCATCACCCTGCCTGAAAACTCTCTTGGAATCAAAGAGCTGGGAGAGTTTTTTTTTTTCTAATCTGACAATGCTTTGTGTGTGGAATATTAAATTCGGCACGGATGTTAAAAAACTTCATTCATTATCAGCATATAAAAAGCTGCCTTATACCACACATGTAGGTGGAGTGTGTCGTTGTTATACTCACGGGTCTGCTTCTGTATTTGTCGTAGAGTGAAAATTTGGTCACTGGTCAACCTTCTTGGTCTGAAGCCATACTGATACTGTCATATCAGTGCATACGTTTAGGTCTTCAACCATTTACACAGTACGCGCGATAGAATTTTATATCCGATTAAAAGGAGACTTTTTTCACGGTAGTTAATTTTTGGCATAAGAGTTCGGGTAAACGCCTTACCAACATTTCGACACCTGTCCTGGATAACTCAGTTGGCAGCTCAGCAAAGGCTGCTGCTATGTTATTCTTGAGCTTCCTAATTACTGGTCGATCTCGTATTAGTCCGGTGTCTCCACAAAAAGCCATCATCAACGGGAGGAGAGGTATTGGAACTACTTCTCTATCGACAGCAGTGTTCGCTTCATTGCCTCCAAGTAGACTAGAGAAGTGATAAATCCATATATCTGTGATTCCTGTGCATCTGTATTATCTATTTTCGTTCTTACAGAAACAAACTTTTGGATTATAAAAAATGTTCGAACTTCATTTCTATCACTTAATTGCTCCTTTTGTTTTTGCAGTTTAAAAGGCGTTTCTCCTCTCAAAGTTTGTCCCGAAATGGCTCTCTTACTGCATCCCGTTGCTCTCGTCTTTAGTGTTCTTTCGTATTCGGCGTCTTTCTGTGCCGCAGCTTAGGTCTGGTGAAACCATTAGCCTCCTTGGGCGGTCTGTTGTGATTGCAGCTTTTCGGTGTTTAGCTTTCGTTGATCTTGGCAGCAATAAGTCACGATCTGAGGTCTGCTTTGATTGGCACTAAACCAAGTAGCCTTGTGAATGTTAAGCTGTGCAAATCTAGTGCTGCTGATTGCCATGTTCTGACCTGCGGCTAGGTTAGCGCCGTTGGACCAAAGATGCCTTGCATCCCAATTTTGGCTTTGAAATCACCAAGCACGATTTTGATACATAAAGACGTTCTAGGGGGGCACTTAAAACTCATCTTTGGTCGCATTATTTTTGTTGTGCAGCTGCAGATACGTCTTTAAATTATATATAATTTTAAAGTGCATAAACGTGTTGGCTATACCGATCTTAAGACATTCTTTGTGTTTAGTTTTCGTCGTTCATCTTAAGTTTTTTTTTTTGTTTTTTATTTTTTTTTCATTTCTTGCCTCTTCCGACGCTTGAAGTTGAAGTCAACTAAAGCAGCGAAGTTATTTGCATGCCAGCCAACTTCCTTGCCTGCTCCTTTGCTTCTTTGCTCATTTATCCTGTGTAGTCCTTTAGAGCTTTGCTATTTACAATATTTGCTGCTGGCTTTTTCGTCTTGTCTTTTCTTATTACTATCATTATTATTACTATTGTCTTGTCGCGCGCGTTTGTTGTTCTTGAACAAAGATTGCTTCTTCTCCTTCATCATCGTTGTCGTCCACCATGGCACGCCTCCATACGCCTGCCACGTTGGCACGTTGTTCGCCTATAAGTTTTTTTTACCAACTATAAGCGTGCAAACTACTTTAATATTTTACGTAAAGACAAAGAAAACTATTGCACAAAGACTTCTGAATAACTAAAAAATAAATAAAAACTCAAACTAAAAAAAAATTGGGGAACAAAAAAGATTTTACAAATATTGTACTACGAGAGTATATACAAAATAATAATAAAGCAGACAAATAATAAAAGATTGGTGTGCGACTATTTTGTGTTTTTTGAAAATTTTTTTTTATGTTCAAGATGAGCCATGGTATCGTATCTTACAAATAAAGTAAGTAATATATTGTAGATACAAGTATAGAAATAAATATTTATGTAAGAAAAAGCACAAAGAGGATATCTCAATTGTTACACTAGAGTTTTACAATTTATTTGTGTAGGCACATCTACTCAGCTCATTCAGTCATGTTGCTCTGTTTATTTGCAGCGATGCGCCGATACAAGTATACACTCGATAGGTATCGATACTTTCTTTCAATAATTGAGTAGTTTTTGAATGGATACTTATTTTGTAAAGATGATGTACGTAGCTACCCACAAACATGCAAAAATCGATTGAACTTATCCATACGCATAAGCTTATCCATCCGTTAATAGACTGTTTGGGAAGTATTATGTATTTTTCTGTTGCAGAAGTCTTCAATTTGGTTATTGGTTAGACGCCTGCATCTGCAGAGTTTCAGTTGGATTTGTGACAGAGCTTTCGTATCCGAATACTAGCCCCGTTTTCTTATACATGTGTACCAGTATTGTCTGTTACCAATTAAGTGCTCAATATTTGTATTGTCAGATGCAATTCTTGTATCGAGGTCTCCCATTATACAACTAAGATATCGTTCTTTTACGCGATGCTAATTAATGAGAAGAGTACGAATCTTTTATATCTCCATCAGCTCTTCAGTTCAATCAATGGTTTACGGGTAGGTGCACTCAACAAATACTGTTTACAAGTATGGCGACCCTCATTATTGTCCCTACCTGATTAGAGCAACTTACCATTGCAGATAAAACTGTCTTCTTCTCTGTTTCATCAACATTTGTTTCGTTCGATAACGTAGAGTTTGCCGGGGTTAGTGAGGTAGTGATGCACAGATTCAAGGCACCGAATTCGAGGATCCGAATCCTTCAAAGATTGATTAATGACGCATTCAAAAAAAGACAAAAGGAACAACACTCAGCTCAACACTCCAGATCCGAATACAAATTTTAACTCGAATCTTCACTCTAATTTTCACTCGAATCTAGACTCGAACAGTGCAATGAACAATGCAATGAAAACAAACATGATAAGTATGTGTGTGTGTGTGTGTGTGTGTGTGTGTGTGTGTGTGTGTAAATCTCCTTGTATGCTTAGAAAGTGCGAGTGAAAATCTATATTTACTTTCTTTGTGACACTCACATTGAATTTCTTAAAACAGCGCATGTTTTGAGGGAGAGCATGGTGAATTTATACTAAAGATAAACCCACCTTGAGCGAGGGGGTGACGCCGCAAGCATTGTTGGAATGAAATAATATTGAGTTGGCACGATGTGTTATTGAAAGTGTGTATGTATGCATGCAAATGGTTTTGCTAATAGCAGAAAACAATAACAAATAAGAGGTGAGTATAGGCATACATGAGCGAACACAATAACTTAACACAAAAAATTCACCATTCGACTGATGAAATTTAAAATTTATAAAGCTAAGTTGGTTAATTTCGAGCTGAAATTTAAGTCTTTTTAATTCTAAAAAAAACAAAAGCTGTATACAAAGAAAGGCTGCGAAGCATTATGTGGTGAAAAAATAATTTTAGTTGAGTCGTATTTATCTGCGAAATTGACTTCGTGCTTAAATACTCGTATCCTGTTAGCTTCGGATTCGTAGATTCGAAACTTAAAAAAAATTTTGATTCGTACATCAGTGAGGCATGTCGATTTTTGTGTTGTCTTTATCAAAAATGTGTTGTACAAGTAGTTATGCAAACGATTTGTGATAATCTAAGTGATCTAATTTGTAGATCCATTGAAGCTTGTGTTTGTCAACTCGAAATCCTGAGTACCAGTTAAATATTATAAGGTTATTTATTCGTTTCACAAGCTGAAAAGTAGTCCTGACGGTTACTCCAGGAGTACCATGCATACTTTTACTAAGCAAGCTGTAAATTGCAAATGAAATGCCTTCCGGTGGGACCTAACATCATGAATAGCCGTTGAGAAGGAGATGTGGTTGTCTGAGAGAGTAAATTTGTAAAGCTGTCTTCCCGCTCATCTTGGCAATGCTTAAAGCAAAAGCTGAACTGTTCAGCACTAATAATTTATCTGCAACTTATGACCCGATCGGTCGGCAAATATCTGAATGCCTGGTAGTCTTCAAGATCACGTTGTTCAAACATATGCTCAGACGGACAGATGGACAGATGGACAGATGGACATATCTACTCAACTTTTGATGCTGATCAACACTTTACATATATACTTTATGGCGTCTGCCACAACTTCTTCTGTCTGCTATATACTACATATGTTTGCTTAATCCTAATATACCCATTTAGCCCATGGATACTGGGTGTAACAAGTATTTAAACTATCGAATATAAAGCAAAACTTTTCAAAGCCACACAAAAAACATCTGTCTTTTGTCACGAAATTTTGCTAACATTTAATGTTGCGCTCTAGATACTTTGCAATATATTTTTATATACGCATAGCTCATATGCCAGCATTGCAATTAGAGCAACACAATCTACGATATATTCCAAGTATGAAAACGTTCATTATCACAACTCATTAAGCAAATTAACTTAAGTTAGTTTGGCTGCATCTATCGTAGATTGTTATTATATCTATACTGTCCGTATGTATTTTTGTACACCATGTATAGAGCACAATATATATTATGTTATTAAATACGCTCTATCTGTATGTATTTAGATACATGGGCACTTTTACCATGCAGCTGCAATTATTTATTTGTTCTGCGTTTATTGTGCGTTAAGTTCAGAGTAGAAGACGCACAGATGTATGAAAATTAATTAAGTAAATTATTAGTAAACTAATTTTTATGCAATGCGACATACTTAAATTTGTTTTATTATATAAGCAAACAACAACAAAAAAGTGTGCACAAAAGATACAAATGTATCTACAATAGAAAATACGAATATGGCAAAATAAAAGGACCACATTAAACAAAAGGCAAATTATATAGATATAATTTGAGGCTTTGTATATATAGATATATATATATATATATATATATATCAGGCAGCTTTTAATTATTTGTTTAATGAGCTTTGTAGTTGTGCTTAATGCAATCGTTCGCAGAAGAACTAAATTATTGTACAACATATTTACAGATACATTTGTATCTACATACAAATATGTATTTATATACCTACATATGTATATATATATATGTGTGTCTGCGTGTGTGTGTGTGTGTGTGTGTTTGAGAGTGGGTAACTTTTATGGAAGGGAAACCTTGTGGCTGGCAAACACGTTTATTGTCCACTAATGTGTTTGCCACAAACATTTTTGTCACTTGACTTAAGCATTTAAGGTACTTAATGTATTGTATATAGTTGTTGTATAAACATATATTGTAGTTTTTGTTCTTTTTGCTGTTGTAGTTGTTGTTGCAATTAACATTATATTCATGTTGTGACAACAACAAGAAAAACAAGCAATCCCTATCCCATTTGATATAATAAATAAGTACAACAAATGCGCATTTAATGAGTTAATTATTTTATTATTTATTGTGCATAAGCCCAAAGAATCACACCATTCCAACTTCTCGTTTAGTTTGTGCTAATTTGTAAAAGTAATAGTAGCAAATAAAACAACTCGTTATCAGAGGAGCAGCAACAGAACAAAAAATAAGCCAGTTAAAGAACATTATTTTATAACACTAGTTTACAGCAACAACAACAGAGTGACACTTTTATCTTAAACATTTTTAGAGTAATTTAAGTAAGTGCGCTGAATACAAAAATTATATATAGATTTTTTTTTTTTTTTTTGTTTCATTTTTGCCATTCACCTACATAAAGGTATATTTGTGTGTTTTTCGATGTATGAGTTTACTTAAACCTGTGTCCAGTGTGAATTGCAAGCCCGAGAGAAATGAACGATATGTCGCTTGAAACCTAATTAAATTACCCGTCAAATGGAATCCAATTCGTTTCGAATCGATTGAAAAATGTTTGAATTACAGCTGATAAAATTTTCATATATTTTGCTCATTTGCCTACGTTTTTACAGCAACAAATAATTCAAATATAACAAGTTTCGCATCTTAAAGCGAGAGTTTAATCAATTTAACAAATTTGAAGACCAAATAGACTAAGTTCGTATAACAAACGAAATTGTTATAGAAGATTGCACTTGCCATTCACACTGGACGCTGGTTTAAGTAAACTCATATATCGAAAACACACAAATATACCGTTATCTAGGTGAATGGCAAAAATGAAACAAAAATCATAATTTTTTCGTGTTCAGCGCATTTAAGTTTCGCTACAAAAGTGTTCGAAAAACTTACTATCGTTTTAAAATTGAAATTTGTAAACTATTGTTATTATTGAAAGAGTAGTATGCACTGTTACCCTTATTTGAGTCAAAAGTAATGTCTTTTTAATACAATTTCCACACAAAGCTATACTTACTTATAAATACGACAATAATAACCGAAATAAAGAATGAATATCCTTTAGAAAATAGCTTTATAAGAGTACTAGATGGCCTAGTTTTATATGGCTCGATTCACATCAACCCGACCACTTTTTCTTGTCACCGATATGGACCAAACGCATATCTTTAGAAATGTGTCTGAGTCGTGAATAATTCGTATTGCTGTTGTTCTGGTACGAGTAATACATAAAAAGAAGGAAATTTCATGTTTTTTCGCTCTTTATTGTAATCCTTAAATGTTTTTTTTTTTTGTGTAGTATTAAGCTTTTTCAGGAATATTCCAAGAAAAACAAATACAAAAATAATTTTGATCATTATAAAATTTTGGTTTGTTTTCAGCTTTTTCTGTGTTTAATTATCTACCCATCTAGAGCATCTAACTATTAGAGTTTCTAAGATCTCGGCTTTTACATAGATGATAAGGCGGACAGATGTTGATCGTAAACATATTGGCATGCTAGTGAAAGCACTCTAGCCTAAACTTCGTTAGCAAGTCAAGTCATTAAGAAGATCTTTCTGAGAACGCTTTTAGTCATTTTTGGATATTTTTAGTGCGCGAAATGATTTTACTTTTAAAAAGAGGACACAAAATAGAATTCGTTAAATTTTAACAAGTTTTAGATTTTTAATATAGAGATTATAGTTAGCTTTTACGAAGAATGTGAAGTAGACGAACAAAATCTATCGATAAGTTCCAAAGTTATGCATCTTCAAAAACAGTACTTAAATTCGACTTCTTTATGCTCTTTAGTTTTAACCATCAGGCAACTTTTCTTACTACAACTCCAATGTAAAGCACGACGTGTGACACGTTGCACCATCTTGTTGGAACCACTAGTTGTTCATATCCATTTCATGCAACTGAAGCTAAATTTTACGCCAATATTCATTAAGATTCGTTGCCAACTGCTCCATTTTGGGTATTCATTTCTTGTTTCGATTGAATAAGCTTGAGGTCGCAGAAAGGAATATATAAGAGATGAAGATTTCAAGTTTGGATATTTAGTTTCTTCTTTTTTTTTTCTCTTCAGATAACTAGTATTTAAAGAACATGCCAACCCCATTTTTACCACTAGCCTCTATATAAACCTGCCCTCTCGCCTTTTGAAAGTTTTTTGCTCCTAATTTAGATCGAAATGCCAAGTATGGCGTATCTTACATTAATCTTCATCAAATACTTCATATATGCCCAGTTTGGATAGCAAAGCTGCCTTCCTCCACCCCCCCTTTCTCATTTATGAGTTTGTGTACATTTTTTTATGCCATTCACATAGTGTGAAATAATATTATCAATTTGTCTGAAAGATTGTAACTGATTAAGGAAGGCATCGTAGACCCCATAAAGTATACATATATATTCTTGATCAGCTCGACGAGACGAATGTATCTAGCCATGTCCGACCGTCTGTCTGTTCAGCTGACTGGATGTTGGTGCGCATTTTTTAGCCACCAATTTTTAAGATATCCAGCTGTAAGTCGATTATCTTTATTGTAGTTTAATAGATCATCAAAATTTACCACTTTTAGCCCATAGAAACTTACACCATATTTCTTATTACAGTAACTATCAACTTAAAATTTAATACTTGTTTTCTTATTGTGGACAACCGCCTCACATAAAGAGAAATAGATGTGATTTCACAAGTTTGGTGGTAACCCCATACAAAACCACCACCCACTTTTGGGACTTTTCATGAAAAACTTTATCATTTCAGGCCAAATCAACTTGACATTTGACATGGTGGGTTCATATGGACGGATGCTTCGCATAATTATCAAGGGGCGTGACACGCCCACTTTTCGAGGTAGGCTCCTACAAACTTACATCCCACGTTTAGGTTGCTAGATTTCACTTTAACATGATACAGAGCGTCTCGACTCGACTGCAACCTTCTTTTTTGTTTTGTACGAACAATTTCTTTAGTGAAGTCAATAATGGGCGTGTTCCGCACACTGAAATGATTCCCATACAAATCCATTGCCCAGTTATATTTCGTTTTTTTTTTATACTGCTCCTATACGAAATTTTCTTATGAATGGTATCTGAGCTGCGGTTCAACCGGAGTAAACGTTTTTTTTTTTTTTTTAGCCATTAAGAAGTCTTTCGATGCATATACGGCACAGGTCACATTATTATTGCAATAAACAAAGAGTTTATTTAGGATTTTAGTAAATTTTGAAACAAAATGACTAATTTATTAGTTTGAAAGCCAAAAGATTTACAAATCAGTCATTTCATAAATCATTAGGGGATTTTAATAGCTATAAAGCTTCTGTCATTTAAGACATGCAATGCGAAGAACGAAATCTCTTATAACTTATTACAGCTTCAAGCAATATCATATTGAATGGAATTACTTAAAGATAAGTTGACAATAAGTATATCTAGGCTGCCTATGCTAACTAGCTGCTGTGTATTAGCTTAAAATCGTTTTCAGGTAATAAATTCGCATGCTATAGCTATATGTATGTATGTATATGTATCTTTGAGTTGAAGAAGAGCTTGTGGCAATAACTATTTTGAAAGCCATTGTGATTTGCTGCTTATCCAGCTGCTTTGCTTTTCCTGCTTTCCATACGATCAAAACCGAACTGAATCATCCTGGCCAGGCAAAGAGCAGCTTTTGAAATGTTTTAAGCATTGTTTTGAATTTGATTAGCACATTAATGCATTTGAAGCGGCTCACTGAGGATGAATGAGGATGAAAGCGGACGCGTTTGTACATTTGGCCAACCTGTCGATGGCAAGTTAATGTGTGCGCCTAATGATATGCAACAATAAAGTTTTCAATGGCTGTTAAGCTTTTATGCAAAATAAACACACGCAGACACACACACACACACACACACACATATATGCACACACACACACAGATGCACATATAGACACATGCACAAGCATATATATATATGTGTGAAGTTTATAGCGTGCGAGCATTTACTATTAGCATTTTAGTCAGTTGGCAGTTGCCAAGGCAAACAATAAAACAATGCCCTCTCCCCCCCCCTCGAAGATCGCCGTTTAGCCAACACTCCACTTAATTCATATACATATATGCTTTTAATTTGTAGTGGCGCTAAGACACACACAGACACATATGCATAAACAAACACAGATACATGAAGCTATACACACAAAGATACACTCAGATACATTTGCATGCTTAAACAAATGCAAACGGCCAACTTAACAAAATCAGCTCAATGAATCTCAATAATTTCGCCATGTCGGTAGTAGTAGTTGCTTGAACAGCAGCGGCAACTGTCAGTGAATAAATGTATCTGTGTGTGTGTGTGTGTGTGTGTTTGAATATCTGTATCTGTACTTTTATTCTAGTATATATGTATCTATGTATCTATGTATGCTAAAACAAGCGATAATTGGTTCTTTTCTTCATGTTTATATAAACTAACACAAATAAAATGCAAGAGCTTTTTGATTACATCAAATTCAGATGAATGCGTACAGTGGTTCAATATTGCGATTTGTATAAACCAATTTTCATATGTAAATATCTTTAAACCTCTAATTATTTTTAGGGGCCGTTTAATTATTAGATAACGCAATTTGTTGCCTTTTTTGATCCCTCTTCGCCGTTGCAACGCTTTGTCATTAGTTTGTACATATACAAGTTTGTAAATGCAGAAAAAATGCTGGGTGCGCCAGCTAGACCTTCGGTATTTCAACATTGAATAACTTTACCATTTTTTAGCTTATTTCAACGTATGAGCACGATTCTGAAACGTCATGCAGTAGCATTTTACCTATGAGTCTGTACACCATACCGTCGTTTTCAACTAATTCAATTTTTTTTTTTTTAAGTTTGGAGAAACGAAGTTTTGACTTGTATAAATGAAGTTTTGACGTGGAGAAACCTGGACTAACGTTGGACAAACCAACTGTATTTACAAAAATTATCATTTCACGCTTTGGGGTTCCATCTTCACAAAATATAAATGTTTTTTTTTATATTTTGTGGAGGTTGGGCAAACGAAGTTTTACCTTGGACAATTATGGACTAACGTCGGACATGAATATTAAGGAGTTGTCCCGTCCACTTTTATGTTGTGCTTTTGTATGAAAAAAGTATTTCCTACGCCACTTTATATTGACTTTAAATTTGGTATGGTTGCTTGTTACAGGTGGTTGCCTAACATATATATAAATGGGGATATGAGGGTTATCTACCCTTATATTATCACAAAATTTTCAAATCACAATTAAATTGCAACCTGCTGCTTCCGTCTTTCCCTTTCTGTGCAGCCGCTGTATAGTCATATGAAATGCATGACAAAGAGGAAAATGAGAGAGAGAGAGAGAGAGAGAAATTTTGTTGTCTATTATCACTTGCATAAGTTTGTTGTTGTTGTTGTCTAGTGGTTCGACTCATGCTTCCTCTCTTTCCCATTCTCTCGTCATGATCGGTCTTACTAATCTACATGCATGCCAATTACTCCACACGCCAGCCATAAATAGCTTCGCTATAAAAAAATATTTTTTGGTGATCTTTATTTGATCTTTTAATAATTTATACTGAATACTGATGCTGAAAATTGTTATGTACATCCTACATTCCTTACATAACGCCTCAATAAACTTGTGGAATTTTTTTTTTTTTTTTTTTTTTTTTAATTTTCAATCAGCTGAACTCAATAATTCTGACCACTGTGCGACAGGCTGAGTTGTCTCGAATGTTTTATATCTATTTACTATATGAATATGTATGTATATGTGCTTGCGTGTGTGGGTGTGTGTGTGTGTGTGTGTGCGTGTATGTGTGTGTGCGTTAGGTGTTGTGCAATTCAAACAATAGCAACTACATTAAATGCCTTTTGCTGCTGCTCCTGCATGAACCTAAAGTGTTTGTAATGCGTGCTGCATAAGCGTTGGGATAAGACGATGGGCGATGGCGCCACCAAAACTAAGCTGCTCTGTAAGTGCGTCTGATTGCTTATCTGCATGTAGGTGTACGCATGTATACGTATCTGTGTGTGTTTGCATTTGTAGTTGAGCGGTTGTTTGAGCTGTTGTTAACTTAAGTATAACAATGATAAGGATAACGTCTGACAATAAAGATTTGCCAAGCATTTAAGTTCGTTCGGCCGTTCATTCATTCATTCATTCATTACTTTTGTTTGCTGCTTGTTTAAGTATCTGTGCGTGTGTGTGTGTGTGTGTTTGTATAGTTGCTTTGATCAGACATCTTCATCGCATTTGCTTACCTTATTTATTTGCAGCTTATGCCACGCAAATTGCTCTTCTCACAGCATCGTGCAGCCATATGTTTGATATCTCTTCGCTTCTCCATTCACCATTTACAACACTTGTAATACCCTTCTCTCACCTCATACTCCTTAATTTATCACATAGTTGCTATTTTTATATGCTAAGTAATTGGTTTGGGATTTACACTTAAAGATACATTGTTTTTCTTTTGTTTCTTCTGTTTTCACACATCACGCTTTAAATGTAACCGCATATTTATCCTTACCATCCCAATCATTCAACGAAAAGTTCTTAAGGTGTGTGATTGTTTGCAATTAACTTAATGATCTAAAGGCTCACATGTGAGTGTATGCGAAAAGAGTGTGAGTTAAATATAAACCATAAATATAAGATATTTAATTTTAAACACACGATTTTATTATGATTGTATGAAAGCGAAGATTTAATGAAACATCAGACGAGTATGCCTGATGTGCTGATTCATGCTTGTCTAAGTACTCAATTTGACCACAAAGTGATTATTTCATCTAATGCATTATTCAACTATCTCCAGAAAATTCTAATAGAAAGCAAGTTTTCTATATAATATTTGCCACCAGATCAAATTCGGTGTCTTCTTCAAAGTAATTCCCATGGTCAGCAACACAGCGCTGGAAACATATCTATCACTATTCAAAGCAATTCTTAAGCTTCTATATTACTATAAGCATTAATATCAATATGTTCCTTAGTAGAGCTTAAAGTGGAATTTCCGTTGCACTATCTCCAAGTCAAAAGCAAAACGTATCATTGTTAGAAAGTATAGACACATAATTTTAGAATACACTAGAAAATCATGTTTCTCGAATAAAAAAAATCCATAAAACCAATCAAATTCGCACATCACTTCTTGAACTACCAGAATATCCAGAACCAGTTACCATTACTTAACTGACACCCCTCGTATGTAGGAATATTATAATTCCTTTACTCTTTAATCGTTTTAGCTCAAGCTTTAAGCTAGTTAAAGATCTCGAATTTCAAATTTACATTGACAACAATAAACGATTAATTTAATACTTCGTGGCATTGTTTGGGGAGAATCCCTAAAAAGTGAATGGAACATGCCCAATAACATATGAGTATACATACATGAGTCATACAACAATAAGACGCCATCGAAGCGAGCATCAAGTTTAAATTAATTGTAATAAAATTGCTTCATACATATATAAAAATCTTAAAATGGGTAGTGAAGACTGCCCATAACCTCGCCCATTTATTTATTTTGAGGTCCAGAAGCTTCCATGGTATATTTCATGTTGATTTTGACAGTAAAAATATGTTTTTAATATAAATACACAAAAAATGGGCGAAATGTTTGTACGAGATGTACCGCTAAAAGTGGGCGTGGCCCACCAACTTACGGTTTCTAAACGAATACCGGCACTAAAGATCCTCCATAACGATGTTTGAATCGATTCGATTAAAACTAGATTGACCCGTCTTGCCGCACTGATCAAAAATAAATATACGAGTACTTTATGCAATATTTAACGGCTCCAATCTGCATCTCTACAGATATAAAACATATGTAAATGTAGACAGACAGTCAGACGTAGATAGCTCGAGCGATTCGTTTCATCAAAGTGACAAAGACTATATGGAATATCCATGCCACATTTATTGCACTACAAACTCCGGGGAAAAAATATGTTATTATGCACACTACTCTTGAAAGAGCTTTTCAGACTACCCTCATATTAAGAGCAATGCACACACATGGCAGCGGTGCTAGTTAATGTTTTAGTTTTGTTTTATTGTGTTGTTGTCTCGAATGCGCTCAATGTGACAACGGCTTAAAGATGTTCATTATATTCAATGCAATTTATGCGTCCTTTCAGCATTTTGCGTAAGCCTTCAAATTTGCTCAGCACTTGAGCTCATCGCCTTCGTCGTCATTGTCGCTTCTGCGGCAAACTCAATTAATGCAAAACTTATGCAAATTGCTTTCATAACGGCACACAGCCCGGCTTTGGATTCCGCTTCCGTATCCGTATCCGTTTACGTTGCTATACTGTGTCAAATGCTTAAGCAACCAGGATGTCCTTGCGACATTCACAGAGCCTGGCTCAATCCGTAGCGTGTTAGAGAGAAAAAGAAAAGCAAATGCATTTTTCTATATTAAATATTTTAACGTATAGCATAAAAAAAGGGCTGATCCAAAAGATCAGAAAAAACATTTTTTATTGAATATGTAGGTACATGATGACAAGTTCAATTGCCATAGTCACAATATTGGCCTATATACAATACAACTAAAGCTTTAGCATGAGATTTCTAAATAAATTGCATCTTTTAAAAACATAACTTAAAATTCGGAACCTAATTTGGAGCTAAACTTTTCACAACTCGAAAATTTTATGATACACTTAGTCTCTCAGAAACAAGCGTTCAGACGAAGGGATGGTGCAACATAGGTGGAACGATTATTATCTTCGGGCTCATCAATAATTTAAGGCACTTTATAGGATCACCCATGCGTTACAAAGACCGTGAATAAAAAAAAAAATATTCAAATTACTTGTTTAACTTTCTTAAGAACTACATTTAACTTTATGACAAAACTAGTGTGCTACTTCCAGTTTGCTTACAGAGTAAACCTTAAAAGTTAGCTGTGTGAGCTATAAAAAATAGTAACTATTGAAATTATGTATGAATTTTAGCTGGCTCAAGGTCATTTTTACATTGAGAAGTATTTTACGTAGTTTTGCTTAATGTGAATAAGAACCACTTCTTGTTATAAACTATGTTTCAACCGCGAAGACACGTGTTTCGAACTGAGCTCCGAGTACTCATCAGTTCGCTGGCCGCACTATGCAAAGTTTTGCTACCTTGCCAGCTAAAACTCGAATCTAATTTTCATAGTACAGTTGCTAAATAACTCATATTGGTCTAAGACTCATATTGGTCTATGTGTGATCTAAATTAATGGGTCACATATGTTTAATATGTTTGTTAAAAAAAAAAGGAAATGGAAATACGATGAATTTTTTATTTTTTTCTACATTTTCGAAGACATATTTTGTGAACGAGAATCAGAATTTTTTCGAGTTGTGCGGTGGTTTCGTACAAAATTCTTCTTTTTAAAAATAAAAATTTGAATTCAGAGGGTATTTTTTACGGATTTAACTCAGTTTGTGACTGTCTCTTACTTGTATCTGTTTGTCTCTTTCGTTAAACTCGCAAAATCTTCGACGAAATTATTCAGAAGGTTTTTTTTATAGCAGGTGTGTTGCGAACACCTGGAAGTAAAGTTATAGTAACTTAGTTTTATTAACACTTTGAAAAGATATATTAAACGATTTACCGATGGGAGAAAAGTAAATCACTTTAACCATTATTTACACACACAGCTTATTTTATAGTTCGCAGGCAGTTTATCTATATCACAAACGGAGAGTCGGTGAAAACATTTTGTCCTCACAAAAATACTTAAAACTTAGAATATTTGGATATTTAGAGACAATAGCGTTTTCTGTGGCAACCCTGCATTATTATTTTGTTACTAACTTTTAAGACAAAAGTTCGAATTTCGACCAGTGGTTGAACTCTATTATTATTTAATACTCGCATACATATAAATGTATTATTATATTATTAAATGTTCAAAGACTGGTTTTGAGTTCGATTTCGGCACTCACATGTTTTCCGTTCGTCTGTCTGCTTTTCACGTCCGGGTTCAATGGGAATCAAACACAAACCTAATGAGGCAAATACTGTTTTAAAATCTAAGAAATGGTACTCGTAGCTTTAAGAACTTTCTTTCTCACAATGATAGATTATTCATTAGAGTACATATACTCTATACTATATGATAGATTATACTTGTGAGAAAGAAAGTTCTCAAAGCTACGAGTACCAATCTATCATTAGAATATATGTACTCTAATGATAGATTTGACTTGAGAGAAAGAAAGTTTTTAAAACAACAAGTACTATTTCCTAGATTTTAAAATGTCCTTTCAGTCGGACACATATATCGATAACTTATTTAAGATACTGTGAGTAAACGAATAAGTTGGAAACATTTAAATCAAACCTTGTTTAAACAACTATATATGTATATGTATGTACGTGTATGTCTATGCATGTGTATCTATACGCTTGTAGTATGTGAAGCTGTGATTTGGCAGCGTTTTATTTGCTTTGCTCGTCGGCTCCGCTGTTTGCTATTTCAATATGAATGAATCCACACACACACAGGCAGATACACATGCAGCATACATGTTGCCGTGCGCCACTTCCGGTCTACATAAACCGTTAGCGCCTGTGCAAATAGTGCAAATAGTGCAAATAGTGAGTGACTAGCAAAATATAAGCGGCAGAGAGAGAGAGAGAGAGAGAGAGAGAGAAGGAGATAGAGTACACAAAAAGCAGCTGCAATCAACGCTAGTTGTTGTTGATTTCGGTGGGGGTGGGAAAGAGATGGTGTTTACGAAACAAACGGAAGCGGCACCGCGCGGTACGGCAGCGTTAGGCAGTCGTCTGTCTAATGCAGCTCGTTAGGCAAACACAATTTAAACGCACACACACACACACACACACACACACACACACACACACACACACGTACAGCAAGGAAGTGTGGCAAAGTAAAGTAGAGGAAGCGATGGAAATGGAAAGAAAAATTAGAGCGAGACAGAAGTAGCAGCGCGAGTGCATATGCAGTTAGCGAGCGTTAACAATGATGATAACGATGTGAATACTCTTGATGATGATGAAAAAAAAAAGAAGAAAAAAATAAATAACTGTTTTGCACGAAAGAAATATTTTGCATCTTTCTCTTTTCTGCTTGTCACACATTATGACACTCAATTTACCGCTATTTCTTCTTATTAGTATTATCTCTTCATACAAACCATACTAAAAAGCGCAGTGGTGCCTGCTTAAAACGAATTTTTACCTTGGACAAACCGAAATTAACGTTCATGAGACAAATTAATTGCAATCTCAAAAATTCCAATACCCCGTATTATTGTATATATATTAAATACAGATTTTTCAAATTGCAGTTCATTTGGCCAACGTTAGCACAAGTTTGTCCAAGTTTAAACTTCATTTGCGAGCCCACAAAATAATTATTGAAGCAGAAACCAGCATTCCGAAACTTCGTGGTACTAATTTCATTGGACTCAATTCAAGGTATTACTGAAATTTATGTAAATTCTTGTTCATTGCACGAAAGTAGAATTTGAAAAGCTTCTATAAATAATGTATAAAGTTTTCTTCTGTATGTATTGAGTGCAAAATTTCTAAAATTTTTGTTTTGAATACACAAAGAATTTTCATGTTTCCGTCACACTTTCAATTGGTCGGTCTGTGCTGGATGGTGGACCATTCAGACCATCAATTTTATTTGTTCGAAGTCATTATTTGGCTCTTTTACGGTATGTGGAGTGGCACCAACATATTAAAATACATGTTCGCTATTGTAGACCCGCTTCGGTTCTAAGGGAAACAGATTTTCTTCTAATATATTGATATATTTGTCTGCATGTACGGTTCCAGTTAGGTAGTAAAGTTGACATACATCCTTAACCAACCAGTAATCTCAGATCTTAATGCTTCATGGGAATATTAAATACCGCTTTCGAAAGTTTTGCTATTGTATTGCATTTAATCCAAGGAAATTATTGCATTTAAACCAAGGAAAGTCTTTCTTTTGTCCATATCAAAAACCAAATTTTTACTCCATTACTTCAAGTTGATTATATAAACTCAAATAATGTCAAAAAGTTTTAAGGCCATACAAAAATAAAAAGAAGGTGTATCAACATCGATAACAATGCGAAATAACCATGGCTCCAAACTCATGCTTCAGCTTCATTCTGTGGGGTCAACTGGCCGTAGTGCACTATAAACTGCTCAAACCTAATACACCATTACGGTTATTTCCCTACCAACAACAATTGATGCGTCTGAGCTGATAATTTCGAGCAGAGACCCGATAAAGCGGTCTTTCAGTGTGACAGTTCTCGTACCCATGTCGCAAAACAGGTTGAAAATTAACTAGGAAAGCATTCTCCACACGCTGTATTCAATAGATTTTGCTGCCTTCGATTACCACTTGTTCCATTTGATAAATTTTGGCCGACGAACAGTTTTTCAAACAGAATTTTAACTGGAAGGTGGCACAAATAAGTGCCTTGCTATGGGCAATACGTTGCATAAAATGCCATTTTTTCACAGGCTTAAACATTAAAAAAATTAAATAAACGGCGGTTTTCCATTTGTACTTCCAATAGTTTCCAACTGAAACCTCAGTTTTCAACGTATTTTTCTAAAAATACTGGTTGTAAAGCATCTCCATGACAAATAAATTTACCAACTTCCTTAAGAAGCTATGGTACGCCTACTAATAAAAGTAGGTCCCATACAAACTCACCGCGCTGCTCTAGGTTTTTATACAGGAAACCTTTGTTTTATACAGAGTGTCTCAAAAGAATGTTCACATTTAAAAAAACGATAAAAAAAAGAAGTAAATAGTTTATGGAAAAAATGTTTATTACATATTATAATACACACACTTTTGGAATTTATTTCTTAAAAATGTAAACCGTTGCGTTCACGGCATTCATTTAATCGAGCACTAAAATTTCCAATGACGGCTCGGCGGGTATTCTCCGTGATGGCTGCCATTTCGTGACGGATATTTTCTTTTAATGATGATGATGGCAATGATGATGTACGTTTAAAGCAACAGCACGCTTCCGAATCGAAAGGTCCGAATTGTCACGAACAGATTAAGTAGCAATGTCCAAGTTTTCGAACGTACTCGAAGACCTTGGACGCTCGGATTTTGATGTTTCCAGCGTTGAACCGGTCTCTTCAAACTACTCGACCCATTTTGCAATGAGTCGAGAACTTGGCGCATCATTTAAATGACGAACATGTCGAATACTGCAGAATTTTTTACGCGCTACAGTCGCTGAATTACCGTTTTTGTAAAACTCACGTACGCACAACGCACGGTCCGCTCCCGAGAAACGCTTCATAGCGACTAAATTCCCAAAAGCTACGCTACCGATTGACATACCCGCCGCGCGTTCACGCAATCAGCAAATCAAATGTGAACTTTCTTTTGAGACACCCTGTAGAAATGTTCATTCAAATAACAGTACAGACTTTATCTTTAAGTCAATAGGCGTGCCACGCTCACTATATAGCACCACACTTTATATTTTTTTTGCATGGGAAATATTTCTATTACAATCACTATCAACTTGAAATTCTCGGTGTGACGACTTTCATGGAAGGATTTTCACATTACATTTCATAGAATATATTTTGGGTGATACTATACTAATATATATAATAAAATAACACTATTTACTACTTTGTAACTTAAAATTGATTTCAGTTTGTGATTTTTGAATATTATATTGTATAAGGTAGTGGATAAAGTGATGACTCCATACATAAAAATACCACCACTCCACTCCGTCCAATTTCGTAGAACTGGAGGTGTTTTATTATATCCATGAGCTTCATTAGGAAGTTCAATACTTGGAACATTTTCGTAGGCGGAGGTGGGCCGTTTTTGTGAAGAAGCCATTTTTTTTTTGGGAGATATACAACTCGCAGAAAAAGTACTTTCAACGGGGGTTTAGTTGGAGAACTGGAAGTGAGAAGTTAGTTAATTTAGTTAAACATAAACTTTTGAAAACTAGTATTTGAAAATATTTCACTCATCTCATTACTGTAAATTGACTGACCAATTTTACTATTTACTCGTACGCCGCATAAAAATGCTAAGTTTGCTAAAGTAAGAATCATAATAACAAAATCATAACCTAAAGGCCAACATTTTGTACACTTAAACTAAAGCAAACAAATCGAATGACTTCTTCCACAATGGACAACATTATCATATCTGAAAATAAAAAAACCGGCTTCGTGAATTTTCCAATACTGTTTCCATCAAAAAGTAAACATGCGTGCAAAAAATGTTTTGAAGGATGTGTGAACAAAGTGTTTTGAGTTTCAGTTGCACTGAAGTTTTGTCATTTTTTTTTTTTTTTGTTCAAAATTGGTTGTTGTTGTTGTTTTTTTCAAGTTTTTTGCCACGGGTTTCGCTGCTTCCGACTGTTGTTTTTATTTTCTTATGCAGAACTTTTTATTTTGCTTACTTACATTTCATTTGGTTGATTTTTTTGGAGTTGTTTTCTTTTTCTTTTCTTTTACACATTTTCGGCCTTTTTGCGCATTTTATTCGCTGTGTTAACATGCCGTGTGCATATGTTTACCGAGCGAAGCAAAAATTTTGCACAAAAGTTGAATTTTCCTAATGGCATTTAAAACACGAAGCGAACAAATTATTGCTATCTCTGTTTTGCACAGACGCACACAGTAAGATACACACAGTCATACACCGCAACAGCAGAGCAGCCACACATATGACGCCTGCTGTGCTATTCGTTCTGTAGTCCTTACGTCCTTACGTCCCTTCGTCCTGTCGAAGCCAAGCAAGCTACTATATTTTTCTTTATTCCTTTGTTTTTTTTTTATTATTCCTTCGTTTGAATGACTGCGTGCCCGTTTGTTGTATTTGTCTTCGAATCATCATTGACAGGGTGTTACAATAAGAGTAGTTTTTAAGATCTATCAAGCACCGACAGACGACTAACAAGTCAATGCTCGTAAAGGATTTTATTTATCTATCTTCATACAAAGTATTCGTTTTGTCTCCAAAATTTAAGCTTCGCATCACTTTTTCTCCAAATTATTGCTGTGGTCTTTCTAACGATGATGGTTCTTCACAAAAGTCAACAAAATTATAATGTGGTTAAAGTATTGTTTTTGAAAATAGATAATCCTATATTTTTTATTTAAAGATTTAATATGTTATTAGGTTAGGTTGAACAGGTAGACCTTTCAGTGATTGTAGAGTTCATTAAAGATTAGTCACAAGATACATCACAGTTACCGAATTTAAGACTCTAACGTTGAATTTAATGAAGATCCGAACTATACAAGTCTAGATTAACTATGAGCAAGAAATAGACAGAGTAGGTGCTGCACTCCATAGTATGTTTGAAGTGCCAGAATCTTCTCAAAAATCATGTTTCTTTTCTTTTTTTATTGCGGAAGTGTGAATGAATACTCTCCTCCTTTTGCTTTCCCAAAATTTCGGTAGTGATGCTCTGACAGACCAAAATTCATTTGCGCGGAACAAGTCAAAATCGGAATGAGCAATGTTTGGTGAATACAGCTGGTGGGATAGGACTTCATATTTGAGTGCTTCCAAGTTCATTTCATCGGGTTTTACGAATATAACATGGGATCGAGAGTTGACATGCTGAAATATAACTTTATTGGGTCTCTGCTCGCATTGCGGACATTTTTTCTCTTCTGTATACACGTTTAAAGCAAATCAAGTGTGAACTTTCTTTTGAGACACCCAGTATTTTTCTAATGATTATTTTCCATATTTATTAATGTCAAAAGAGAACAATATAGACAAATTTTCATTCACGATACAATTGTTTTGGATGCAACTACGAACTCTCATCAGTCCGCTAGCTGATTTCATGGCAAATTTTGCTAAAAAGTGCCATGTGTATCATATGTATTTATATGTATCGAAGGATAAAAGCATTTGATCTCCCAGCATATTAATTGTTAATTATATGCTAAATTGTCTTCTGGGTAGCTGCTATTGAAAATTGAACATAACTCTCCATATTTGAGGTCTCTCCAGCGACGCTTATGCACGAGATTTAAAATCATGCAACTAATTAAACGACCCTGTAGTTTATACACAGACACACACATTCAACGCACTTAAACGCGAATATCCTTTCGCATCGCTGGCGTCTGCGTTTGCGTCTGTCTGTGTGGTTTGTGTGCCACTTGAAATTTCAGAAGCATGCGAATGATGCGTTGCGTTGCGTTGCGATGCGATGCGATGCGGCACGGCGTTGACTTTGGTCGCCATCGACGTCGTTAAATGCACAGCGGTGGGCGTGTAAATGGGCGTGTGCCTGTGTGAATGTAGGCTTTTCCACATTTTCACTAAATGCCACAGCCAGCCAGCCAGCCAGCCAGCCAGACAGCCAGCCATCTCAGCCATGTGTGTCGGGTCTATCTACGGTTGTACCTAACAGCGAAGTCTGTCCAACTTTGGTCCTGTGAAATCATGTGCATATGTTTGTTTGTTTGTATTTTTCTTTGTTTGTTTGAGTGTGCTTTTGTGAAGGTGTGTATATGTGTGTGTATCTCTGTGTGTGTGTGCGTGTGTGTGTGTCCTTATGTGTCTGCTGTGCGCGAAAAAGGCGTTTTCACTTTTCAACTTAAGTCGCTTGTTTTTTGTTATTATTTCGCTGAAACAACTTCCGCGCGTAAACGGCAACACACATGCATACATGTACACTAAATGTATCTGCGTGTATCTGCATGTGTGTGTCTGTGTGTGTGTATGTATGCATATATGAACAGCGACAACATTAATACTTTTTTAATGTGCCTTGTTGCTGATGGTGTTCTTCGTATTTCTTACTTCATGCTTAGAGCTCTTCCATGCTTCATATTTTCTTTTGTATCTTAAGTAATTTTTAGCAGGTTTACGCTTTTTATTTATTCATTCGTTATTTTTCTTTTAAGCAGTTGCCAGCTTAAATTCCCTGCTCAAGTATTTATTAAAGCCGCCGCATGCACGCAACCCGTTTAATGTCACCCCCTTCTACGGTAAACTCAATGCACTTACTTACCTACATACTTTGTGGATACTAATATGTATAAACAAGCAAAAAGCCCGCGACATTGTCCGCAGTAAGTTGGAGCTCAAGCTTAATTTATTTGTATAGCATTTTCAATTTAAAATGCCTAAAAGTGTTCATTCAAATGCAAGCATCTTCAGTCTGTTGATGGATACGTTCTCGAAACGTGCTAAATCATATTCGAAATATTATATTAATAACAAATATCACTTAAGAACTACCCGAACAAGTTAATTTCGAAACTCTCAGTCAGCCTCAATTCAGATACTTATCCTCAGATAAATTTCCTCCGATAAATTTCTTCAGATACATTTCTTCAAACACATTGCTTAAGATACATTTCTAGGTATAACGTAAACAAAATGTTTTATTTAATTTTTAATATCTGCTGACATCTACTAAGTACCTACAGTATGCTATAAGTAGGTGCTAGCTAACTTTCTAGATTTGGAAGCTTAGGTTATGCCTTAATAAGAAAGAAAAAAAAAAAAAAAACAGTCCGTAGAAATAGCTGTCAGCCAATGAGTCTGACAGTGGATCAGGACACGTATTCATTTGTATAAATTGTACTTAAACGTACTTAAAGCAAGACTGACTTTTAGACACATGAATCTTGAAGACTTTTCGTTGAATTTCTTTGACTTACTCGTTTAATGTATCTACAAAATGTATGTGCACAAAGAATAATTTAACAGCTTAAAGTTAAATTTCAGTGCAAAGCTTATAATTTTTTAATCCAAATGAATTTTGCGAGTCACATCAATAGAATCTATGTTTATGAATAGCTGGCATGTGCAGAAATTGCACACTGACAAGTAACTAAAATTGTAAAGTGTAATAAGCACTACTATGTAGCAAAAGTATTCAAAATGTATGTCAATAAAGTAATTTTGTGTTCGAGTTTAAATTGTAGAACACAGCTTGGTCTGCTAACTTTAGCAAAACTTAGCAGACCAATAATGAATAAATATTAGAAAAGAACGTAAATGTTAAAATGCAATTTCGGAAAACCATTATTGTGCTCTAATTAAAATGTGTCTGCTAACTTCACAACAGAAAGTTAGCAGACCAACATTTGAATATAAAATCTGTACGGCTAGTTTTGTGCTTATTTTATGCTATAATTAAATCACGATTCGCCTGACGCATACTCAGCTGAAGCTTAGATAAAATATGCATTCCATACAAATACATAATTTAAGTGCAGACAAGCGAATAGTATGGTATATAGAGAGTACGGTATGCAGATTATGGTGTACAGAGTCTGCATACAAGTATGTCTACATGTGGCACATTAAAAGCATTCAATATAGGCTCATCCTATGTCGTACTTTCTCCTGTTGTAACTTGATGTAATCTGATCAATAATTTGTTTCTCCTTGTTGTAATCTGATCAATAAGTTTTCTTTTAAATCGACTCTTTGACATTAATTTTTGAACAAACATTTTAGTATAAAAGCTTGCACGGTAGACGAGAAGAAATTTCATGGAAAAGCCTTTCAATACTCTTAGGATATCAGAGACAATTGAATGAGTAAGCGAGTAAGTAGACTACCCTTAAATTAATTACAACCGGCCTAAAATCACTTAGAGTTACACTTTACCTTAGCTAAGGCTCCTTACATACATATATGGACCATAAATTTGCAAGGGGTCTATATTCGCATTGTGAACCAATGAGGTCATATTTTATTAGAATTGTGGTAAGACTCGTCGTTTATTTAACAACAAAAACAAAAAAATATTTCTTACAGAAACTAAGAAGTGGGCGCCAGTTTTGTTTAATAAAATTTAATAAGTTTTATTTAATTCAATTTAATTCAACTGAAGTGAAAAAGTAGAGTCAAAATATGCAAACTTTAAGTCTCTGTCTGCTTTAGTCTACAACATCTCGATGTGCAAACAGACAGCCAGATGGACGAGGCTATATCGATACAGCTACCGATTCTGTTCAAGAATATTTACATATGTTTTACGGTGTCTACTACGTACTCCATATCAATGTCATATTTTTTATACTTTCTTCTGAGTAAAGAGTATAAAAAATATGGCATTGAATGTACATTTTGTGCTGTAGACTAGTAATAATTATAATCTTCAATTAACAATATGCTAAAGACAAAAGACCAAAATAGAGAGACAGTAAACAAAATAATAGCGCAGCACATACAAAGTAAAACTCGAAATCTACTAACACTTTCACGCTAGCAGTGTCTTATCAACTTTTAACTGCTTGCTCGCTTGCTATCGTTTAATATTTGTGTGTGTGTGTGTGTGTGTGTGTGTATGTTTATATGTCATGTAAAACCTATTTGTGTTTGATTCGTACTGTAATTGACGACTGTTTAAGCATTTTACGCTCAAAGTTTTCAACCGATTTGCATAAAATATAGATTGTGCATATCTGCAAATGAATAGTTTTCAAATTATATATTTTGTTTTTGTCAAAATCGGTTGCATATTCTGAGCGTAACAGAAGCCTCTTTATCGGCGATTCTGATGCATTCTGCGCCATTTTACATACAGGATCTAAACATATCCGAACTTTTTAGTTATAAAATAAAACAAGCATAGTATTACATTCAGATCAAAATTGATCCGGACTGGTTAAAAAAACAACAAAATTTTTATGCATTTGAATACAAATCTTTTCTATCGCCTTCAAAATAGGCTCTCTTTGAGTCAATACAAGCAACGGCGAATGGTTAATCCAATTTTCCATACACTTGTTATACGCCATGGTCGGAATAGCCTTTAGTTCCTTTAGCGCATTTTTTTGTTATGTACTCAATCGACTCATGACGCGTTCCACGGAGCGGATATTTAAGTTTCGGAAACAGAAAAAAGTCAAAGGGTGCCAAATCTACAGTGAATACGGTTGTTGTGCGATGACTTTTGTTTCATGTTTGGCCAAAAACTCCATCACAATCAAGCTGGAATGTGCAAAAATGGCAAAAAATTCAGATCTTTTGGTACGAGTCTGGCGGCGACGCATTTCATACCCAAAACAACAACCAAAATGTATTGAGTAGATCATCCCTAAGAAATGTTGAGTGTCTCTGCTATCTTTCTAATGCCAACACGACGATTTTCGAGCACAATTTTAACAGTGCAGGACGGACGACGTGCATGAGACAAGTTTTCGACGATTTCACGATCCTCACTAAATGCTTTATGCCACTCAAATACTTGCGTTTTCGATAGAGTAGAGTCCTCAAAACGCTTTTGTAACATTTTGAATGTTTTCGTTGCCATTATTCCATTGGAAACACAAAATTTCAAGCAAACTCGTTGTTTAATTTTTTTTTTCCGTGTTAAAAATCACCACTCAAACTTATCGGCGCGATATAAACATGTCAAACATAGACTATTTAATACATGCCACTCAAACTTCGCATGCATGTCAATGACAGTGACAGCCAACTTAAAAAGAAGTGCCGAACCGACTCTGTTTACCGGTTCGGTTTAAATCCAGCAGTCCGTTTCAATTGCGGTGCAGAGGTAAGTACTAGTTAGCGTGTACTGCCTACTTTTTGGAGTAGCCCCAAAATTAAATCCCCCACGTTTATGTTTTACAATACGATTTAAAATTTCGAGTAAATGTAACTACAAAAACTGCTGTTATTAAAACGTGTGTCCATTTGTCAGCTGACAAACGATTAGCATGAACTTAGCTGCTTTCGAACCGAATTCACAGCTGACAGCTTTCAATTAAGGTTTTCAGTTTGTTAAGAAAATTAAGAAAAACTCATTTATATAATTTAATATTATTACACATTTTTTGTTGGTTTTGTTTTTATTGATACATTTTAGAACAATTTATTTAAAGCGACACTAAAAAAAATAGAAAAAAAAAAAACTACGACAAAAAAAAATGATTTAAAAACTAAATCGTAATGCATATTTAAAGCGACAATTAACTAATTTACACTGCAAATCAAATCAAATTAAATCCAATCGAATCAAAATGAAAAGAATCTGAACAAAAAAAAAAAAAGAAATCGAAACCAAAAAAAAGAAGATACATTTTACAATATTGATTTAAGCGCTTATAAACTAAATACATAGATTCTCTTTCTTATTTTTTCTTTTGTTTATATAAAATATATAGTATATATATATATATATATATATATATATATATATATATATATATATATATATATATATATATATATATATATATATATATATATATATATATATATATATATATATATATATATATATATATATATATATATATTTTATATATATATATATATATATATATATATATAATGTAGGTACACACAACATATATAAATACGAACATTAATATTTAATTTAATTTAATAAAAAAAAAAAAAAAAAATTGTGATTTTTAAAAATATTTTGTGTTTCTAAATTAATTATTATTAGGTTTTATGGTACGAGTATATACAAAGCTTATAAGATATTTTGTAATCACAATTAAATATTGCTACTGGTTTCTGCGTTTATCTGTGTATTTACTTTGAATTTGCTTTTTATATTTAAATGGGCGTGGCGCAATTTTGCATATAAAAAACCACGCCCACACGCGATTATTATTAACAATAACAGCAGCAACAACAACAACAACTGCAACAATTGTGATTGTTATTATTTGTATTTTCTTCTTCTTCTTCTTCTCCTTGTTCTTTTTCTATATTCATACATATGTGTATACTTTTTTAATACACTGTAAAACAAAAAAACGTTTGTTTTTGTATTACAATTAAATCAACAATAAAAAAAAATGTTTTTTTATATATAAATATTTAAGAGCATTCTGTATATAAAATAATCATAATAACAAGAACAACAACAACAATATTGACAATAATCTTAAAAGTATCTGTATCTGCATCTGTATCAGTAACTGTATCTGCATGTAAATATTTTAAATTTGAAATTATTTACAAAAAAAAAAAACAAATAAAAAGGCATTATTTCGGTTGAAATTTTATTGCTGCTGACTCTGATGAACTTAATCAAAAAAAAAAAATAAATAAATAAATAAAATAAATAAATAATTTTGTGTTGTTTTCTTTTGTTTTATCAAATTTCTTAATAAGAAGTATTTTTTTCCTTTTTTTTTTTTGCGAGGTCTTTGCTTTTGACACATTTTGTTAAATTTTGATGAAACTTTTTGCGACTTTAAGAATTAATTTTTAATTTTTTGCGTTCGTTAAAATTTTGCAAAAGTGAATTCGTTAAAATGCAAAATTTTTGAATGTATGCAACGCGATTTCGAGATTCACTTCAAATCACTTGTGCTCTTGCTCAAGTGAAATTCTTATTACTCAAGTCAAGTCAAGTCAAGTCAAGTCAAATCAAAACTCAAATTCAATTCGAAAAATTTTCAATTTCACTTGGCCTTCACACTCGCAAAATTTTAACGCAATTGTGTACCGAAATAGTTTTGTATGCATTTGATTGCTTCGTCGGAGTCGAATATATTTATAGTATACCGAATTGTATATGCATCCAAAAAGCAAAGGCTTTAACAACGAAGCCAATGAGGAGCAAAAAGGTGTTGGTGTTGGGCGGGAATTAGGCTAAAAAAAATTGCACTACTAGTACGGCATACTTCAAACCAGTTTTAATGATATTGCTAAAATTTTTGACAATCAAGTACAGAGAAATTATAGATTCATTGCAGTTTTTTAAGACTTTCAGAGCTATTGCAGAGCTTACGGCGATATTCCGGTTCCAACTCTCGGCAAGATTTTACCAAATTGCATTTAAAAAAAAAAAATGATATATGGCCAAATGTAACAACCATTTTGTGAAATTTACTTTCATTCAAAATCTTAACGAAAGTGAGAACCGAAACAGGCCTGTATATAATATAGTAGTTTTACTTCATGTGTAAGCTGCATTTGATAGAAACATATGATTTTGTAGTACACTGAGCTAAATGACGTTGCTAGCGTAAAAGCTAGCCAAGTTTAATAAAATGCTATTTTATTTAATCAAACTGTTTTATATAACTGTAGTGTACCTATTTATGCATGCGAGCAAAGCACTGTTGTTTAGTAGTAAGCGTGTATACTAAGTTGAGTAATAGTTTCCGTGTACTGTTATAATTTCGTGTGCTGGAATTCTTTATATAAAAACTATTTATGTATTATAAGTGCTATTCAATTTTAAGTGAATTTCAATATTAAGTTTAATTGGCTATACATTTTTTTGTGCACAGCTGCACAACAATTTCTACAATACTCTCTATAGAAATATACACAATTCAACATAAAATGTTAGGACAAAAATTATTTTTACCTACATAGTTATAGATATATGTACATAGATGCATATACATTTTTCTGTCTAGCTCAAGTTAAACACATTGAGACAGCTTGTCGTTCAATGCTCACCACCATTAGTCACCGATGGTATAAACAAAAAAAGTTACTTCATACCATTGGTGACTGTTGATGAAGTTGTTGTTTGCGAAGTAAGTTCGAAACACGTGTCCCACTTGTAAGTAAAATATTCTTCTTGTTTATTATTTCTGCATTGAGCGGCAAGTTTTCTGCATATATTGAACTCGATTCCACGCATTGAACGTGCAAATATTCCAGAAATCTAAACTAATGCTAACATTTTGTGACTATTATTTGGCTCAGTGTACAAAATCATTGTTTTTTATATTTTTTATATTTAAGAAAGCGTTCTACAGTATAAGAATTTTGATGATGCTGTTTAAATACACTAGCTCTTACAGAGTTAAGCTGTCAAGTGTGTTCGAAATAAAAACAAAAAATTAACATAAAAATTTACATAAATCCTAAAGTACTCGGTACAAGCAAAATGTCATTGTTGTATTTTTTTCACTGATCGAAGTATTATCGTAAATAAAAAAGAAAAAACTCTTCAAGCAACAATTCAACCGAAAAAATGAATTAAGAGCACAGCGGCAGAAGCGCTAAATTAAAATATTTCTGATTGTATGAAACCAAATGGAATTATATATAGACAGGCATGTTCTGGTTTACGCTTTCGTTAAGATTTTACAAAATTCTTCGGCAGTGATTTCGTTGAAATTGTAAGTTTTTCACTTTCAAAAAGATTTCGCGGTTTGAAATTACTTCATATTTAACATACCATAAATTTTATCTTTCAACGTGAATTCAAATCGTGAAACTGAAAAACAAAAAATATTTTAACGAAATAAAATTTCAGTTTTGAAAGTATTTCGTATTTGGCATTCACTCATGCGGCATCCGAATTCACTGTCGTAATATCCTGACAAATGTGAATGTGAAATGTTCATCGCTTTGTTTTCTTAGAGAAATTTAAATTGTTTTGAATTGCGGGGGAAAAAATGCAGCATTGTAGCAAAACTTGAGGATAACTTACTAAAATGTTTTTAAAAAAAATATACATAGAAAAGCATGTTCTGAGTTTCGATACAATTTCGAATGCATTGCGGTTCAATTCATTCAAATTTGAATATTGCAATAATTGAGTTTGTCATCTAATTTCTGCGGCCCTATTTCAGCCACATTTAAAAGAAAAAGGAAAATAAGTTTTAGATTGACTAAAAAACAAAAAAAATCGTAATGCTCAAAAATAATTTACCTACTAAACTAGAACGAAAATAAATAATACATAAGCACTAAATGCAAAATGTTGCTTAAACTGCTTAGATTGCTTAACGGCTTAAATTGTTTAAACTGCTTACACTGCTTAAAGTGTGTAAACTGATTAAACTGCTTAAACTGTTAACTGCTTAAACTGTTAACTGCTTAAACTGTTAGCAGCTTAAACTGTTTACAGCTTAAACTGTTAACAGCTTCAACTGCTTAAACTGTTAACAGCTTAAACTGTTACTATTTGAGCAACTTTGGCAGTTTTTTTTCACAATTTAAAATTGTTTGCAATTGTTTAAGTTGTTGGTGTTCACAACTAGTGCAGTTTAAGCAGTTTAAGCAATTTAAGCAACACATTGTGCAAAGGCTCAATGTATTTGTATAATTTTAGATTGATTTTTTTTTTTTGTTTTGTTTTTGTGTTTAAATATTTTGTTGAGTATACTTTTCGGTGCATGCAAAGTTTAATTCAATTAAAAAATAATTAAATATTTTTATTTTTTAACGAATCAAAGACCGCGACGACGTCTTGGTGTATATATTGTTGTTGTAGTTGGTAAATTTGTTGTTGTTGTTGTTGTTGATGTTGTTTGTGTTGGCATTGCTGTGTTTTCTCTTGCATAATCGCTAAAGAAACGCAATAATAATGAACGATCTTCACCATTACGATCAACAGTACGATCAAGACGCCAGCCAAGCGGTAACCACCAGAAAGGACCATAGCTATTACTTTCAGTGTTGCTGCTATCGCTTGTTGCTGTTGTTGCTGTGGTAGCATCAGCTATTGTGGTTGTTGTTGTTGTTGTTGTTGCTGCTGATGGTGCTGCTGTTGTTGTTGCTGTTGCTGTTGCTTGCGCTGCAATTGCTGTTGGTGTTTCAACTAAACTATTTATTCTAATTATTTTACTATTTCTATTGCTACGATTTGTATTAATACTTAATGTTGTTGTTGTTTCTGCTGTTGTTGCGGTTGTTTTTAAGGGTTTTACTGTAGTGCTGGTGGTTGTTGTTGTTGTTGTTGTTGTTGTTGCTGCTGCACTGGCGCCAAAACTCCAATTGGGTAAAAGCTTTGACCAAAGTGTTGTTGTTGCATCACTTGTATCTTGTGTAGTCGTTTTAGCTGTAGCAGTAGCACTAGCAGCAGCAATTGTTGTTGTTGTTGTTGATGCAGTTGTATTTGTTCCAGTTGCTGCTGTTGTACTGCTACTAGCCACAACTGCTGGTGTTGTATCTGCTTCAACTGTTGCAATTGTCGTTGTTGCTGTTGTTGGCTCAACTGTGAGTGTTGTTGTTGCTGCTGCTGTTGACTGCTTCGTAGACATTGTTTGCTCTTCCGTCAATTGTTGCTTGCCGCTCTTAACCAATTGGTTGATAATATGCAATTCTTGTTCGAAATTAATTTCACTCGTTTTAGCATTATTATGCGAAACATCTTCGCCATTAATGCCATCGCCGCTGCCAATTGTATTCATCATAATATTATCGCTGGCAAAGAAATTATTATTTTTGTTGTTGCTGTCTGTCGTTGATGTTGTTGAAGTGGTTGTATCGCTGTCGCTGCTGCTACTATGATAATCTTGAGCATCACTGACGACGCCCAAGTGTTGATAGTAAAACCGGTCGCTGCCTGCATCAACAGCATGTAGCACATCGTCGTCGTTGTCGTCGTCGTCGTCATGGTATGTATTGTCGTTGACGAGCGCAGCTTCATCTACAGCTGGAACGGCGCCATTGGGTATGGTTGCTGTTGTTGTTGTTGTTGCTGTAGCTGCTGCTGTCGGCGTCATTGCCGTCGTTGTCGCCAACAATACTGATGAAGTTGTTGTTGCTGAAGATGATGAAGTGTTGCTGCTCAACTGTGTTAAAGCCGCAGCAGCAGCAACAACCGGTTCAACTTTCGATTTTTTCAAGACAACATGATTTTTACTTTGTTGTTTGCTTTGTTTTAGTAATTGTTGTTGTTGTTGTTGCTGCTGTTGCTGTTGTTCTTGTGCCTCAACTTGTTGCGGATCAATTGTAGGCGTATTACCAACAAACATTGCAGCACTTGGGGTGGTCTCCATAACATCAGCATTCTTTGGCGTCACCTCTGCATTCAACAACCATTGAGCAATAGGCGTAGTTGCTGTTGCAACTGTTGCTGCTGATGTGGTTGTTTTTGTTGTTGTTGCTGTTGCTGTTGCTTTATCGCTAATTGCCCACGTATTCACTTCTAATTCGCTTGGCATTGGCTCTGTTATGCTGCGTATATGCTCATCCTTCATAGATGTGATAGCAGCAACTCTTAGCAACAGTTGCGCCTCGGCATCACGTTCATTTTGTTCAGCATCAGCATCATCATCATCATCATCATCGTCAACGGGCAACATCGATGTTACTGACATCCATTCATTATGCGCAATAGGTGCTATATCCGTGGCAGCGTCGACAACTGCATTTGCATCATCATCATCATCATCAATGCTTAACATTGGAGTCACGCGACTGTTGCTGTAAGTTGCTGTCGGCAGAAAGGAGTCGGCCTTGAGCAGCTGTGTAAAATCCGTTGCCGTTTCACGCATATCAATGTTGCTGTTGCTGATTAGCTGCATGCTGCCGCTGCCAATGCCGCTGCCCGCTCCCTTTATATTATTATTGCCGTTCTCCTGCGTGCCATCGTTGTCCTTGACATGTGGTTCAAGGCTGGCACCACCCACAACGTCAAGCGGCAGCCCGGCGGGCAATACAATTGCTTCAATATTGCCAAATGAGAATATGTGTGCATCATCATCATCACCGTTGTTGACCTTACGCTGTACTAGATTTGTACTCTGCGCCAGAAGATCGTTGACATTTAATGTATTATTGTTGTTTGTTGTTGTAGAATATCCCATTTCTGTTGTTGTTTTATTTAATGCAAAATTCGTTGTCACTGTTGTTGTCGGCGGCATAGTTACAGCCATTTCAGTGCTATTGTCAGCCAGCGGCAATACTTCTGTAGTCTCATCAATCGGCTCCAACTCAGCCACCGCTTCACCATAATCCGTTGGATATTTTTTTTCGAATATATTAAATTTTAGCGGTGCATCATCGCTCGGCGGCTGTTGTTCTTCAGGCAATTGTTGCACATGCTTCTCCACCAATGCCGGCGGCAAGGGCAACATGTGTTCCTGTGTGCCCGCTAATGGATCATCATAGACCACACCATCTGCACCACCAGCGCCACCCACAACGTCCTCATCGTCATAATCATAGTGATCAATGCTGCCAGTTGCCGCATCAATGCCGCTGTTAACCAAGCCGAGTATCTCCTGTGTCAGCAGCTCTGTTGGATCAATATTCACAAGCGGTATGCAACGCTCGTTGAAGAGTTTATGTCCCGGCGGACACTGGCGAAAGGGTAACGTAAATATCGATTTAGCTGTGACCTTTTTCTCCTTCTCCTGTGTTTTTTGCTCTTGCGTCAACTTAAGCCATTCGTCCCATGCCAAACGCTGTGCCGTGCCCTCGATGGGCTTCGATGTGATGGGCAGCGCTTCGCTGCTGACAATGAGATAATTCATGCACAGCAGCAGCGGCAGCAGCAGCAGCACCAACCATGAAATAGTCCAGCAACTGTTGCTGCTATGTCTGCTGCAGTTGCTCTTCCAAATATGCGGCAGCATTGTTGCGCCTTTTTCGCTTAGTCCGGCCACACCTTATATTGCCTACCACCTCAGTTGATCACTTTAAATTCGCTTGCAAGTCAGTTTACACGCTCCAATTTAGCACGAAACTGCAATGAGATAAAATGCCAAAAAAAAAGATGTTTTTAATTAGTAAAAATATAAAACTTCTTTTAAGTTAAATATCGAGCAACAGTAGGAGTAACTCTAACAATTTGTAATTTTTGGTGCTGTTTAGAGCCTTGCATGAATGCATTCATTTGCACTTTCATTCGAATCGTTTTAAATTGATTTCATTCCGCAATCATTTCATACTTATAAGATGTTTTCTATTTTAGATATTGATTATTATATACCTATATCAGATATTTATAATTGCAATTTGTGATCCTTTTCACTCACTCAACTAAAGTTGCAAAACAACTCAACAATATTTCAATAGTAGTAGTAAACGATAGCGACTCCTTAATGAATCATTCAATGGCATACATAAAATGAGTAATGTATTCATTGCCATTTATTTGAAACGAATGCATTCGTGTAGCGCTTTAGTTAAAAATTACGATTTTTCTATGGCTTATTATGCTATTTGTTTGTCAAGTATCGGGTTGTTTTTTCTTTAATTCGAATATAAAACTATTTAAATAGAAACAGATGAATGCACAAAGCTGAGCAACAACTAGAAAGCGCCCGTGAAGAACATAGCCAGTGGCATGAAACCATTAAGCAGGAGCATTGTCAAAAACGAGAATAATGCAAATGTTAATAAGGTATTGCAACAAGCATTTATGCTGTAGTTTCATTATAAACCCGTTTAACAAATATAAATACGCCTGTACAGATGGAAAATCAGCTAAGGAATGAACACTGAATTATTTTAATAAGTAAGAAACAAGAATAGGAAACTCCACATGAAATATATGGTCTATCTAATAGATGGTGTTCTTCGTCTGAAAGTTTTGAAATGGACCATAGCTCTATTTCCTCGAAAATCCGAATGCTGACGTCAGAGTGCAGGCTAGAAGCGATACGATGATGGGAGCGATAATATTTCGTGCTATACGCATCGTAAGAGGATGTCAGCGTGAAAGCGACAAACAAAATCAATCAACAACAAACAACAACAAAGCAAAAAACCAATGCAAAGCGAGCAAACAGTTTCGAAACTGCTTTCTCGCTTCGTTCTCGCTTTGATATGGCTTGCACATGCTTTCATTATCGTTTGCACTCTGACACCTTTTGAGCAAAATGCTCAAAATGCACTCTGACGTCCGCCTAATGATAGTTTTCTTGTTTCTATGAATTCAGATTTTAGCAAATCTTTTAAAACGATAGAAACTGCAAGGAATAGAACACACAGGAAGTGCTAGAGCATAAGCAGGTTAATCATTTGAATAAGCTCTTTGGTCCTACATTCGTTAAAATAACTAGGACAGGAGGCTTACTGCTAGGAGAACTGTGGCATCAAAACAGCGGTATAATACAACTTGAATAGAAAACCAATTTTCTTCCCACAGACACCTCTATATCGAAATATTTCAAACACTTTCCAGCTTACTGAAATCTTACTGTGTTTGAAAGGCTAACATATGTGCATATTGATGGAGATAGTCAATATTAAGAGATCTGTAAACCAAGTGTACCAGTGTTCTTAAATGGTTTCGAGCAAAGACATTTTATGATAAACTTGTTCTAGATCCAGAAGCCACCCTGTCAAGCTGCTGCCAAAAATATAACTTTTATGAGGTCTCTGACCGCATATATATATATATATATATATATATATATATATATATATATATATATATATATATATATATATATATATATATATATATATATATATATATATATATATATATATATATATATATATATATATATATATATATATATATATATATATATATATATATTATATATATATATATTATATATATATATATATATATATATATATATATATATATATATATATATATATATATCTATATATTTTAGTATATAGATACACTTATGTCACTATATAAATTTGTTGTTGATTTAATTTTGTTTAGCAAATGTCATTCATCTGTCCCGCACAGAACTTCATTCACTCACTCACTCACTCATTCTTTCTCTTTCTTCCACTCGATTAAGTAAGAACAAAGCGCATCCCAAAGTCAGCTCATACTATTCTTATTTTCAGAGTTATGCTTGCCTTTGGGCGCCTAGACTACTCGTACCTTAGCTTTGTTCTTCAATGTATCTATATACGAGTACAAACCTATGTATAAATGTATCTTAATAAAGTGTAGATACTATACAATACTTACTCGTATGTATGTATGTATGTAAGTAACTAAATCGTGTGAAAAAGCTTACACAGTGCAAAGAAGTCACCTTCTTCTTTTGGTTCTGGTTCATCACCAACATCATTATTTTTGTCATTGTTGTTGTTGTTGTTGTTGTTGTTGTCTTTGTTGTCAACATTGTCGTCAGTTTTGGTTTATTATTTGAGTGTCCCTCTCTCTTTCTCATTGTATCTGAACAATACCGGTTTCTATATTTATCCGTTTATAATGACAGCAGCAGCAGCAGCAGCAGGACCGAATTTCCGAATTTTCGGGGGCCTGATGCCGAAGGATGTTTGTAAATGGAGAGAAAATAATTAAGAAAAAGTGAACTTTTCGCTATTTTTTTTTAAGCGAACACATTTGTAAGATTATCAAATCAAATGAATGTCGCTTTAAATACACAAAACAATCAGACTCGTGCGTATTCTGTTTTTGATGCTTTTCAATTTTGAGAAAGATCTTTTTAGTCACCATAATGGAACAGTATATGAGAAGTATGGTTTCTGTATTGATGCGATAAAGAATTTTTCTCATTTGCTTATTGCCAAGTTGTTCATAATGCTGCAAAATTTCGGCAAACATTATCGAACAATAGATCAGCATTTAAATCAGCAGTGAAATAGTATGTATAAACAATTTGTGAATTATAACTGCTATTAAGTTTCAAGTGAAAGCTTATATTATTTCACAGCATTGCAAATAAATAAATATTCGAAGTGCAGCTAAATAAAAGCTTGTAAGAACAATGTTGAGAAGCGAAAGGAAAAGAGAGTTCACATCAGACATAATAGCAAACAACGCATGCAAATAACGTTGGCATGATCGATGGTGATTAGAGAGAAAAGGAATCAGAGGGCAGCAGTATACCGTGCTGCATGATTACTGCGATTAGTTCGTGTTACTATATTGGGAGCCCTGTGTCATACGTTACTCTCGAGCTGGATTCGGCCCTGGCCAGTAGACACAGTTGTTGTTGTTGTATTTGTACAACATGTAGCTGTTATTCTTATTGCCACATACTATATAGTACACCAACAATAACAAAAACAACATTAGTCATCTTTCTGTCTCTTTATAATAATCAAGAGTGGTAAAGTCGACACAACTTTTTGTAATTATTTTGTTAAGAAAACTTGTATTATAGTTGTTGTTGTTTATGTTGTTCTTGTTGTTGTTGTAGCAAGAGTTTTTTTCCGTTCTTGTTGCATCGTTTTTACTATTGATGTCATGCTTCTCTGTCCCTTTTTCTCCAATAACAACAATTAATGCATTCTGCTTGTGTAATACTCATTGTTGTTGTAGTTATTTGCATTGCAAAAACAAAAAGAAAAAAAAAAGAACTGAGTATAATCGATTATTCATACCCTTCATATACTTCATACATATATTCTATAAGAGATTGTTTGAAATCAAACGCTGAGATTTGAAAAAAAAATTCCAGAAATCGCTAAAATTCTTTCGTCTATTTATTTAGTTTTTTTCAAATAGTTGCAAAGTATGGCAGCTCTGTAGAATTCATTGTTTGTATCTAAAAGATGCACGCTTGCAGTTTCAATCAAATTTGTTCAAATGGCAAGAGATCATCAGGCAAATAAATATTGTCATTGAGTTGAAATCAGAAAGAATTCATTCTCAAGAATTTGCGAATAAATAATGCCAAGTTTTCGGTAGTACAAAACCATGTCGATGCCAATTTTCCTTTACTTTTTTGTTCTACATAAATCTAAGATCTTAATTGTAGACGAACAACCAATTTACTGCACTAAAAAGGCGCAGACAACTTCATTCTAGAGAGGTCTCTACTTATACAAAAAGACATGCTACTGGTCTAGGGATGAACTCCCAACGTTGCAGTAGAAGTTGCGAAAATGCTGACAAAGGAAAAACAATTGAGCATCGACTATATACTTGTAGAAGAAACTATTATCTGTATAAACCACAGAAAGTGAGTCTGTATGGGAAGTACTCCTAAAAGTAGGTGGGAAACGCCCATTAATATATGTGTAGCTTCCGTCCATAAAAAGACACCATATCGAATTTGAATATTGTAATAAATGTGATAATCATACAAAAACCCAAAAGTGTGTGTGTGGGCGGTGGGTATGTACCGCATCAACCCTAAACGGGGTAGAAATACGCACATTAATATATACATATGTGATGCTTCCGTACATAAGAAGCCACCATATTTCAAGTTATAATAGACAAGTTCTTCATACAATCTGTCCAGATCACACATACATTCATATTGTTCGGGATCTTATTCTTAAATATAGTTACTATTGTATAAATGTGAAGAGTTTCTCCACACATGAAACCATCATATTCAATTTTCAATTGACTATAATGAAAACGTTTTTCGTACTAAAACACATAAGTGTGTGTGAAATTTGTATAGTACCTTGTCAGTAGTACGCTCATTAATACACATGTGAGTCTGTCCATAAAAAAAACCACCATATAAAATATCAAGTTGAAATTGAACTTATTAAAAAATTATTCAAAATTAGTGTGCTGTTTATATAGGTCCAATCATTAGAAGTGAAAAGGGCAACCCTATTAATGTATACTAGTGAAGTGTCTGTACATACAAAGCCACCATAAACAATTACAAGTTTGAATTGATCATAATAAAAAAGTTGTTATATAATTGTAACTGTAAGTAGCTTTTTGAATGTGCTGCCTTTTTTTATTGTGGTGATCAGATTTCATATATTTTAAAGTTTGCTGAATGTACGATCTCCAAGGTCTTTTTAGTGGCTTATACATATAAGAAATTTCGATCGGTTCTCATGCTACAGCCATACTGAGATGAACATTTGCCACACACTTGAACTACCGTCCACAGTGTTTTATTAAGTACTATGTTTACAGGTGATCCCATTTGAGTTCGTCCTAATTTTTATTCCAACACTGTTTATCTCTATCTCCCTCTTACTCACACTGTCTCTCTATGCTTTGCACATGTATATGCAGGTAAAAATTCCTAGAATTTATGAGTTCAAGTGCGTGTTGCATTGTTGTTGTTGTTGTTGTTGTTGTTGTTGTTGAAGTCTTTGTAATTGAAGCACTTCATTATTACAGTTATTGTTGCTCCTTCTTGTCATTATTACTTGTTAATAGACATGCGTGTCACTGTTGTTTTTATTGTTGTGCGCGCAAATACAAAACCAAAAACAAAAGCAACAACAACAACAACAACACAAAAAGAGTACATTGTAAAAGAAGCCAGAAAATAAAAACAATAAAGAAAAAGGAAAAACTCCGACTACTTGAAATGTCTGGAGTACATGTCTTAAAAAGCAACGAAAGAGGTAAGGGAGTGATTGTGTGTTGTATACTTTATGTGAATGTCAAGTAGCGCGAGAAAAACTACAAAAACAATAACAGCAACAACAACAACAACTACAGCAACAACAAAAGCAATTCGTTTAAAAAGTGTGTTTGTAAACTATTCTAAGTGCATAAACACACACACACACACACACACACACATATATCTATACACAAACGCACATTTGCACTTGACAACGGCGATGTCGACGACAATGATGTTGATGATAATGATGTTGATGATGATGATGACGGTGTTGATGGCGACAGGCAAACGAAGTTGAGGTTAATGTCATAACGGTACAAGAGCCCCGCACTGAATGGCATTGCCATTCAACAAGACCGCAACTAAAAGCGAGGTTTGTTGAAATATAAAATATAAATGTATAGAAGTGTATATCTTTATTTATCCTATAAACAACACCCCAAGTGAACATGTTGGAATAAACGGAAGGCTTCTTTTGATACAGCTATGCGCCTTTTGCGTAGTATCTTCTCTGAATTCCAATTTTTTCGCTCTATTAAACTCTATATACGAGGCATATTCAGAATGTAAGTGTACTAAATTTTTGTAGGATTTACAATTTTTTGTTTAAATATAAGCTATTTTTCGATATAGTCACCATTCCTCTCTATGCAGGTGGTGAAGCGAGGTATCAATTTGTTTATGCCATCCTCGAAGTAGTTTCCCGCCAACCCCTTGCAGCAGATTTGCGGAAACATCGCAGAAAGTTCATCCACAGTAAATCTGCGATCGTCACGGAGCGCGTTTTCGGTTTTTTCCACAATTTCACCAGTCACAATTGAAGGTCTTCCGCTCCTCTGATCATCATGCAAAGACGTACGACCGTTGTTAAACTAGCGGCACAACTTGTACACACTCGTACGATTCATAGCTTTATCACCGTATGCAGTTTTCACCTCACATTATAAATATCAAACGGGTTTTCCCTTCCAAACGAAATGACGGATGACGCCGCGTATTTCGCACTTGGCGGGAGACTGCATTCACATTGTTCACGAAACATATTATCGCGTCGACAATTCTCAACGTACTGACCGGTATCGAACCGGTATCGAACCGGTATCGAACCGGTATCGAACCGGTCTCGAACCGGTCTCGTTGCAAAGGGGAGAAGTCAGGCTACACTGCAGTGTGGCCAACATGACGAAAATAAAATCCCTCCGGCCGTGAGATCCTCAGAACACTTACATTCTGGATATGCCTCGTACAATTTTAAGAATGAACGGCTGCGTTATAGCCATAGTAAGAAAGCGAGTACTAATCTATACAGTTCGAAGATTAGAAAATATAAAGCAAGACATAAAACTAGTTTATAAATTTTGGGCCTCATCTTGGGAGTTGGTTTCTCATAGACTGTTTCCTATATATTTTGAGGCCTAGTTTCCAAAAATACCAACTATTTTTATGCTTAAAAATTGTTTTCGAGATATTTAAAAAATTATACAATTGCCACATGTTGCACCTCGTTACAAGACGAAGGTTTTTCTCCTTCTAACAAAGAAGAAATGCCGACTTCGTTTTGTTTGCAACAGTTATTAGCATGATTGGCTTTGGAGATACGCGTTTAGATACCAATACTTCGTTTGGCAATTCATACTCAATTTCATTACAATGAACACCATAGTGTTAAGGTATTCAGATTAGAACAGCCGTAGAATAGCAAAAAAAAATTTTGAATGCTTCAGATTTTAAATTATTATAACATGTCTCCAAGTTTCACTTCTAACAAACCTCGCACTGAAAAGCAAGCCAAAGTGTGTTACTTTACTTGCTACTCCACAAAATAGATGTACATATGTATGTATCTACATGCATATGAAACGAAATTATTCCAGATACAATTCGATTATTTTATTGTCCCTCTCTGTCACAACCGCTACGTGCTGTCATCAGTATAAATCAACACGTGTCAAACGTGTGTACAAACCTCTACATAGATGTCTAAAAGTCGACATAGGCGTAGAAGTTACTAAGTAGAAATGAAACATTTAGCTGAGTTGGCTTTTTATAGTTGATAATATGGTAAAAGGATTATTTCAAATTTAATATACTAGCAAAGGTTTTTAACTAGAATCAAATATGAAAGCACCATTTTTAAGCGAGTCCTTGCTTTGAATTTAAAAATATGAAATAGTCTTCAGAAAGCTTCTAGGAAACTTGATGACATTGAAAAAACTTCAATTAAAAACGATTTGTAGTAACAAAACAGAGTTAGAATGACAAACAAAATACTATTTTGATAACGAATTGTTTTCCTCTTTCCCCTGCCACTCTTTCCCCCTTCCCCACCGGCCACATGCTTCTTCTTATTGAAACAACAAAAAAACTGTAAGGAAAATCTAAAAAATCCTAAAAAATTTCTGTTTGTCCAATCGCCACGAAACTTCACAGGATTACCTACGGGACTATTTTGAATATTGCCACAAAATTTGATCAAAATCGGTTGAGCGGTTTCGGAGTCTTTAGGGAATATATGTACATACATACTTCCATTTATATATATATATATATATATATATATATATATATATATATATATATATATATATATATATATATATATATATATATATATATATATATATATATATATATATATATATATATATATATATATATATATATATATATATATATATATATATATATATATATATATATATATATATATATATATATATATATATATATATATATATATATATATCTTTATGGTTTTTTTCTGGCTCAATGTCAATATATTGAAAGCAATTCATTATCAATGCAAACAGAAACTACATTATTTGAAGAAAGAAAAAAAAATGTATTTGCAGGTGAGACACGTGTTTCGAACTTTGCAACAAGTTCATCAGCAGTCAGCGACTGTATGAAGCAACTTTTTGCTATTTTCACGCTATGCGCTCTACGGTTTACTTTTTATATAAGTACATAAACTTTTGATTGCTGTGAAGTGAATTTCTTCTTCTTAATTGTTGACAGTATAACTGAGGCACTTGTATATTTTGAAAATATGTGCATATTATACGCCAATAACTCAAATAATTGACTGATTTTCAAACTAGAACTGACACCGGTTGACTACATAGGTATACTTTAACTGTTAAATTTTTAAGAGATCTTTTTTGTTTGTTTTTCTTTTTTTTTTAAATGATGCAAACTAAAAGTATTGCATGGAACATAACCCCTTGTTACCCATTTCCATTTGCAACACCCATGTACGTGACTTTTGGATATTGAACAAAATGAAAGAATAGTTTAGGATTGCAAGCGCATTCAATTCATTTCGACTTGGTATTCATCATGTTTGTTCATCATCAATAGTACTAGGTACAGCTGTCAGACGACATTCATTTATTCACTCACTCATTTACTACTCCAACTCGGTATGTTCATCTGTTATGCTAGTATCTAGCTTTCTCGCTCACTCAGTGGCCGCAGTCGCCACCAAAATCGAAATCGACTTCACACGTCGCAAATTTTTAATTAAAAATCAGCAACTGATGTCAATCCTGTTTCATTTTTGTCTCCATTTTTTTTTTTTTTGTTTTGGCCAACATTTGATACCTTTTACAAGTTCATGTTTAGCGAGGCAAAGGGCAGACTATCGGTACTTACATAGTATATACACTCTCATCTCTTGTTTCTATGAATTTTGTAAGGTTGCCTCCGCCTATTTACGACTATATATGGATAGATAGATAGATAGATCAAATGTACGTATAGCTATATATACTCGTATGATAGATATAACTATAACAACTGTTATTGTTGGTGTTGTTGTTGACATCTTCTATGAGCAGCAAATATCAACAGATATGTAAAGGGTGTCTCAGGATTTACGCCGGATTTCATTTTTAAATAAAAAACTGTTGTTTTTTGAAAATTTGTGAATGCCGATTTTGAAGTCACAATCATCTTTAGTGACGAGGCACATTTTCACCGCAATGGCTTTGTTAACAGGCAAAATTGTCGCATTTGGTGCTCAGAAAATCTACGAGTGACAGTTCAATAACTGCATCAGTCATTTCCCGATCGTGTCCTCTCGCGTTTTGTTGACCAGAATTGGCCGCCTAGATCATGTGATCTGACGCCTCTAGACTTTTTTCTTTGAGGTTTTTTGTAGTCACAGGTTTAAGTGAATAAGCCCACGACACGTCAAGCATTCAAAGAAGAAATTACACGCGGCAACAATGAAATACCGCAACATTTATGCAAAACGGTTAAGAAAAATTTCGCGCGTATATGCCAGCAAAGCCGAGGCGGCCCTTTACCCAATGTGTTATTCCATACATAACCTCATGATGTCGTCTACTTTATGTTTCAATAAAAGTTTCACAAATTTTCATAAACATAACAACAGTTTTTTTTTATTTAAAAATCAAATCCGGCGTAAATCCTGAGACACCCTATATAAAAAACCAAAAAAAAAAAAAAAAACCAAAAATATTGAAAGTATGTTTTTTGGGGGGCATGGAAAAACACAAAATCCATCTGGCTACTATTAAACGTGAAGATTACTCGTTCTATGATGCTGTTCAAGTTTGTCGTCACATTGAGAACGCGTTTCATGTTCGTGCTGGCACGTATTCAATTCAATTCAATTCAATGAAATGATTCAATCCTGTATCCTGACAACAAAACACTACAAACACAAACCACAGCAGGACATGCGTGCAAAAATGCGAATGTACATTTATGTATAAAGTATACGAGGGTCGTATAATGTATGCCAGAGTATCGAATTTTGCAGCAGTTTGGTTCAAAATGAATAAAAACAAACGATTTTTTTTTTTTTTTTTTTTGCATATTTGTAAAAAGGACATTTGTTGAAATGTCAAAACAAAAAAGAAATTGTCGAAATTCAACATAAAATGTATAACTAATTATATTCGTGTTCAGCTCATCGAGACAATGCGATTCGATGTAGGCAGGTGCGCGTGTCTGTCTTTCAGACTTCTCGGTTTGTACGCGTAAACTATAACTTTTCTACTAGAATAATGATTGAAAGCTGAAACAATGGTAAAATTTATCGCTCATTTTCGCAACTTCATCGCTTTGTGCTCTTTTAACAAAATCGAATTGTAAAGTTGTTGCGCCTCGTTTAGCAAAACTAGTTATATTACGTCATATTACACAAACTCTTAACGCCTAATTATAGTTTAATATGCATTTTATATTATTGCAGTAAAAAAATTTGCGCATTTCTATGCAATTTTGAAATATTGTGTATGCAGGTTTTAGACATAACTCAGTTTTGCCATGTTAAAAATGCTCACAAAATGTAATTAAAATAATCGTGAATTACTTAATAAATAAAGCTTCACATCCAAAAAGTGTATCGTGAAAAACCATGTTTGTTGTTTTGATTTTATTATTATAAAACTATGAAAGTGATTTTTAGAATACACTTATATAAAACTCGCAAACTCAATCAATAAATTTCCGCCTAACAACTTCTCATATTGATAATTTCGTTTGTGCTATTTTTTATTATTGATTTATCATATGACCCTCGCGCGTGTATCTGGAAGATACACATACATACATAGGCATGTACTATAAACTTTCAAGTTCTTTCGTTCTTTGTTTCCAATTTCTCTTAATGCTCGTATCACGGCTGCCCACACTTAAAATGCATTTAAATCTGTGCTTTTTTTCTGCCATTTATATTTTAAAAGTTAATAACATAAATCATATTTTTTGCTCTACTATTTCAGTTCCACAAATTTGATGTTTCTACAACAACGAACTCTCTCAGCAAATGGTAAGTATTAACAAAAAATATATAGTATATAGTATATTGTATATTGTATATTAATTCTCCATTAAAAGTCACAAATTTTAACCCATCATAGCACATATATTAATAAATAGCAATTCTTCTTAAGTAGAGAAAGTACACTGATAAAAAATTGATTACTTGAGTTGATCTATAATGGTAGCAAACGTATAATCAGCACAAATGTCCAAAATGTCTGCATCAAGAACGGGTCTTCAAGACCAAAATTCATTATTTTAATACACTTTAAGCTCGAGTGAGTTTGATTTTGATTTGAAACCAAAAATAGGTTTACTTCAAGAAGAAACTAGATTGATTTAAACAAAATGACTTGGCTAGCAAAATGTCACCATTTTAGCTACTTTGACCAATAGACAGCCAACACACCGACTTGCCGAATCATAACCAATTGCTTTTGTTATTGACTATCGCCGTTAACAAATTAGAGCAGCTGAGAGAGTAAATTTGATTTTGCTCTGACACTTTTGTACTTGACTTAAGTACAGGTTTTATACACATTTTTTACTTGATTTAAGAATAATTAAACACAAAACGTATTAAAAACTTTTTAGACTAGAATTTAGATTGCTATTTTTTCCTGTGTGGGAGGGTTGTCTTTTATAGACAAATTCTTGCAACTCTTTATACTGATTATCTACTAAAACTTTATTTTTAACTCAAATTATAGAAATCGTTACAAAAATATGCATTTAATTATGTACGATTAATTAACACCTCTTTTTTTATGGTGTAATTTTTAATAAGCCATAAATTGTTTCAAAGCAAGAAACCGAAAAAAAGAAAAGGACAGCAAAAAAACCAACGAAACAAAAAAATGTTTTTTTAAATTAAAAATAAAATAAAAAAAAAAGCAGTAAAACGAAAGAAACCTAAAAATAAAATTCCAGCAATAAAATAAAAATTACCATAAAATGTCGTTAAGGTTTCTGGTTTGGATTGTTGTCGCTAAACCACATATTCGTACCCACAACACCCCCACCGCACCCCACCCCCCCGCTGTTGCAACAACTTAAAATTGCTGTTAACAACTTTAGCTAGTTTTAACCTGTTTTAGCCAACAACAACTAAAATTGAAAATGCAAACTGTCAGCTGTAGAATTAAAATAACAACAACAACAACAACAACAACAACAAAAATTACATATAAAATCTAAAAATGTAATTAAACGCTTAAAGCCATAATCATTTAAAAGAGTTATTTAGACAATGTGTTCGACTATTAAATACCCAGCTATGTTTCATGGTGGTGCTAAATGCTGCTAAACATAAACAAACAAACAAACAAAAAACATTAGGGGTATTCGTTCAAACTCGTAAACTCAGAAGCCTTTTAAGCCTCGAACGATGTATCGACACTTTGCGGCACGGCACCGTTATGAAATCACGTAAAAAATTGTGTAAATTCATTTTGACATTCACTTTTCTAGGGTTGCCTTAGTTTGTTAGTTTTCAATTAGTATTGTTTATTTTCCGTGTTTTGTAGTTAACAAATTAGTTTTTAACACCGTGTAAATTTACGAGGCTTTTGACATGTCAAATATGTTGTGTAAATTTACGAGTTGTGCGTGAACTATACAAATTTTTACAGTTTCTTTACGTAATTTCACGAGACAGTTACGTGTTTAGAAGAATACGCTAAATATTCTTTATCGTCTATTTGTAGTATAAGTAGATACAAACTAAGCAGTTTTAACTTACACACACAATGAACAAAGTATCAATTTGTAGTTGCATACTTCGATCACATAGGTTAGGAGTACCCAGCTCATTATAGTTAACTGAAAAAGGTTTCACTACATATAATTAATGCAAACACTGCAACTGCAACAATAAATAGTCTATGTAGCCGACATACTATGTATGACAATAGGAACCAATATATCAAATGCTTCTGTGGTTTGGTATTACTAACATCCAAAACAAATTTGAATACTCTAGCTTCTAAAATTATGTTGCCTATAACAGAACTGCAATCAGAAGTCATTGCTAAGTATGAATATGAGAGCTACAAGTTTGTACTATTAAAGAGTTATGTACGCTAATGTCACATATTATTATGATACAACTATAACAAATTTAGAAAAGCTCAAAAATTGGTGCTAGCTATGTTGTTCGGTTGTGGCGTGGTGCATTAATGCATTAACTTTCTGCAACAATAAGAACAAGTCTCAGGGTTTAAACTGAATATCTCTAAAACTAAGTAAGTATCACACAATTCGGGAGCGGAACGGAAGTAAAGAACTCCATCGCTTCCTGGAGAGATTCAAGATTTCAACTGTTTTCTTTAATGTGTAGAACTACTCCATGTTAAAAATTCTATTGTATTTTTTTTTTTATTTTTTATTACTTTACCCTTAACAGCTTGTTGGATTGTGACATAAAAGGTATCCTAAGATACGTTTCTATAGCATGAGTGCCATATTGTATAATATTTGTGTATAGTGTAAGCCGTTTAAGCTTCAGTAATAATCCAATTACTTATAGGTATACCTACATATATAACACGCTCTTCAACAATCAAGTCGAATCTAACGGTACCTCTTATATTAGTTTTTATTGAGCCCTTTATGCTACAGAGCATGCCATATACAGACATACATATTCTATTTTTTTGGATAGAAACTTCGTTACTGGTAGAGTTTTGCTTGATGCTCTCTTCTTCTTTTGTTGCAGTTGGATTTTTTGTTGTTTTAATAATTCCTTCTTATTCTTAATATTATTAATCAAACATCAAATTTTTACAATCAAATCGATTAAGTTAGTTTAACAATTTGTAACAGTTTGTCTCAAAGAATTCCTTTTCCACTGATACACTTCAGAGGTTGTCATTAACCGCAGTTCGGCTGCTGGTGGGGAATCCCGCATAATAATATTTTCTGCCGATAGATCCTACGAAAACTCCGCGCTCATCCGTGGACGAGAGTGAAAGCGACGAAGAAGAAGAACAATTTGCAAGGCACGTGTCTTCGACATTCATGCTCTCCTTAACACCAGCAATTGAAAAAAAAAAAAAAAAGAATATGAACAAATTCTTACAGTATTTCCGTTGGCATGAGATTGATTTTGAGCGGAACGACAAAGCTAAAACTATCCTGGGTAATTTACTCTAAGGACTTAATAGAATGTGTCAAATTCGCTGCTATACGCGAGTTTTGGGAATGCTGTTCCGAATCGATTAACCACTTTTACGATACTTGCGAGTGTGTGATGATCGATGAGAGCACATGCGCTGCCTTCACGGTCGGTGTGCGTTACACCAATATACGCAGTCGAGTTCTGAGAGGTATGGCATAAAGTTATGGGTTTGTATGTGCACCTAGGCAAAGCATTTGGTGAACGTCATTGTCGACGATTTTGTCACTTTACACAGACTGTGTTGAAAATGTCTTCGAAATCGGGTAAAGTCGATTGGAATCATCACGAAAAACAAAAGAAGTATACCTCCAGACAAATATTCTCGGATAGAATGCTAAAATATAGAGCGAAACGGAAGCATTTTTTGATCGATCTCACTTCCTCTCTCTCTCTCTATGTCTATGTCTATCTCTCTCTATCTCTCTCTCTCTCTCTCTGTGACAAAGCCATACATACATACGTTACGAACCAGAAGCCTGCGAAACAGTTTCTCACGTTTGTTCTACGGGCAGCGACAGCGAAACCAGTGACTTTGACTTTCCATCCACATCACTAGTATACCAGAACAGCATAAGTGTAAAGAATAAATCGAGCGATATTGTTCGCTAATCAATACAAAAAAATAATCCTATTTGTTCTAAAATAGTTTTTAGAACGCACACCAGTGGCAAATAGAGTTTCTAGATGCTGATGGAAAAGACTACGGTTAAAGGTTTAATAAAATAATACATTTAAGAAAAGCTTGGAGTATATCCAATTAAAATTCATGGAGTATATCCAATTATGAACGTTGTGCAAAGATTTCTTGAAGTCTATAATATACTAAGACTATATAAGTTATTCAGATACATTTTGATGTCTTCTGCTTTTATAGTTTTGCACGATGTAGGCGCTGTTGACAGCAGATGGGCGTAGATGCTTAACTCAAGTCGTCAAATTAATAGAAATACTTGCAACAAAACTAATATGTATAACTTTCATATACAACATACTATATATACTACATATATGTATCTAGATACAAATGTATCTACGCCGCGTAAAATAAAATTTTATACGCAAAACGTTTATGCGTTTTCAAGAACTCAAATAAATTTCGGTATAAACTGTGAGTGGTGGGCTATCTTTGATTTTTATTGCAATTACAATATTGTTTTCTTGTTTTTGCACAATTGTTTACTGTTTACATGCTGACCGACAGAACGACCGACCGTCCGCCCAATCATTCGCCTACATGTAAAACCAAGCTACCTACTCATCATACATCAACAAGATACTGCTGCGATAATACACCTGCTGGGTCACGAGGCCATTTGCCGGCTGTTGCCAATTACATATACATATATATGTTGTGGTGGGCGAGAGTTTAGTAGGCAGTTTTGGTTGCCTTTGAAATATCTTTTAAACATAAATTGGCAATAAATTGATCTGATATTGTTTTGTTTGATTGTTGTTGTTGTTGTTTTTGTTTATTCAATAATTGATTTCGTATATAGATTTCAATTCAAGTATTTATTATTTTTATTACAACCCACTCGATTAGTTTTATAGATTTTTTTTTTTTTTGCTTTAAGCTTTTTTTCTTTTTTTGTTTATGACTTTTCGAAATTTTCACACGCTTTTTTTTTTGTTTGTTTGTTTTGTTTTGTTTATCGAATCTGAAACGATCTCATAATCAAACGATTTGATCGCTTCATTTTCTCTTTTTGCGTTTATACAAAATAGAATTAACCAAAAAGAAAAAAAAGAAAAAGAAAAATGATTTTTATGATTTTTAGTGCGAAAAAGCAAAGTTTATTTGATTTGAAATGTTGAAGAAATTACTTAAATGCGTTGAGTGAAAACTTGAAAATGCGTTGAAACTCACGTAGGCCATGAACAAAATTAAAGAAAAATTCAAAAAAACAATTGAAAATAATTTGAAAACGAATTTTGCAAATGGAGAAAAACTAAGGAAAGTGTTTATTTCAAGTGTTTTTTTTTTCAGGAATGATTCCATATTCACCTGACAGAGATTGAACTGAAATTGGTCAGAACTGGCAACGCCAAAGTCATTTGTGCTCTGTTTGATTTGCCATTTTTAACATATACAGACGAACGCTTGCAAATTGTGCAAATTTATTTTGAAAATCGTGGTTCAGTTCGGATATGTTACCTTGCCATTTTACGATCGACATAATCCATCCATCCGAGCGCGATTAAATCGATTAACCATGCATCGTTTTCACAACATTCGGACTTGAAGAATGCGACACATCCGAGCCAGCACACTTGCCCGAAATCATATTTAAATACTTATGGTTTAGGTTTTCTACAGCAGGTTGGCAGCTTCGTTATGTGGTTCACGTTTCTAATTCTATAAGCTCAGTATTTTTATGCAATTCAAAGTTCTACATCACTAAAAACATCATTTATCAAATGCTACGAACAAAATCCAATCACTTTTTATTGTAAGTAAATAATTTTCAAATAATGCCAACAATTATTCGCTTTAATTAAGTAGCTACAAATGCCGATGCATACGTAATATGACAAAACATCATATTTAATTTAATTTTGCAGCACATTCCCACGCCCGAAGGTCAGCGCGCGAGCGCGCGCGCAACATCATATGTAACTACAGATACAGATACAGATACAGATACATTTGTATCTCAAACTTTATTGTAAAAAAGAATTTGTTCTATGTTAGCGCACACAATCGAAATGCTTCTTTTCGCATTGAGCGTGCACGGAAAGTGCGGAGAGTTGTTGAACTATGCACATATGTGTCGTTCTGGCTCATTTGTGCTGGACAGTAGTGGCGCTTCTTTAATTTTCATCAATGGCATAAACTCAACACATACAGATACTTTATATGTAACTGCGTCGTTTTTGTTTTTGTTGCTGTTGTTGTTGTTGTTGTTGTTGCTGTCACTGTTGTTGTCTTATAATATTATGCAAAGTAATTCAAGCATTCATTATAATGCATATTTATGCTCTATTTGCTATTTTGTAGTACAACAAATGCATTTAATTCTATAAACTCATGTAACTATTTAATTATTGCTGTCACACTGTTGAATACGTGTGTATCTACAGAGTAGTATAATGAAACAAAAAGACTGACACGATAAAAACCAGCTGTCATTTTAATTAATCGTATTCATTAAAAGAAATCAATCTGTTATATAAAAAGTTCATTGAAAATAAAAAAAAAATAAAAGAAAAATAACTTTGATAGAAAATACCAACAAACGGTTTTATGCAGCAAGTTGGCAGCTTCGATATGTGGTACACGTTTGTAATTTGGAATGCTAGAACCACCATTCATACACATAGTATGAAATGCTACTATTAGTTTGTCAGTAAGTTTGTAAGGCATTTTCTTAAAAATATATTTACCGTTTAAAGTACAATTGAATGTAGAAGCCATCCCATAGGCTTGTACTGACACATTCTGCAGAAGGTCCAAGCCGACGTCAAAAGCACCACTACTAGTTGACCAAATGTCATGAAAGTTTTGACTGGAAGTTGGAGAAAGCATTTACGTTTCCAAGAAATGGTATTATCAGCTTGTCAAAAAGTTTGAAAGCGATATATTGTAGACCTCTTTAAAGTAGGTACCTATATACTTATATTCTTAATCTGTTTGACAAGACGATCCGATCTTATCAGACAGATGTCTGTTCGTTTGACCGTCTGTCTGATAGTTGCCTAAGTTGTCTTTAAGCTCGACTGAGCAGAACCAAAAATAGGCTTACCTAAAGCAGAAACTGGTTTGATTTAAATTAAAAATGGCATGGACTTGAGTACAAAATAGACTTAAAATGGTTTTGTTTTTGTCTTAACGTTGGAAGTCATAGTGTTGGAAGTCATAGTTTCATTAGAATTCTAAATTAATTGAAATATATTTATACAGCTTCTAAAAATGAATTTTCTAAAAATAAAGTTTATAAACACAATATAGGAAACTGGTATTCAAAACATGAGCGACGGCGCTGAGCACAAAGTCATACCATCTTAGCTAATACAGCTAACAGGCAGCCAACACATCGATTTGCCGAATGACAAGCAATCTCTTTTCTCATTGACTGTCGCCGCAAAGACAAACATATTTGCGGCAGCTAATACATATAATTCCAACATGGCAATGCAGAATTAGTTGCGAGCAGCTGAATGAGTCAATGCGTTTTTTTTTTTTTTTTTGCTTCAGAGTTGGTTAAAACACTTCTCTACTCTTAATTTGATATCAAAATGTTATATTTTATTCTGAAACTTTTGTATTTGACTTAAGTATAGGTTTGTACAAAGGATTTCTACGCTTGAAAATTTTTTTTACTTGATATAAGCGTAATTGAATATGAATGAAATGTAAAAATTGGCATGAACAGCGAAATTGGAATAATTTGACGATGTATGAAATTCCGTATATAATTAAAAGACACCCAAAAAAAAAAAAAAAACGGCAGCAACGCACGCCGGGTACGCTAGTCTGCAATATAGTATTGTATGATATTAGAATTTGTAGTTCTTGAATCCAATAAATTGTTAGCTTTCTCCAAAATAAAATGAACAGAAAGTTGGCTTAAAAATTGCAAGGATGCATAAACTTTGATATCGGGAACTAACATCAATAAACATATATAACAATATACGTACATATATAATATGTACTATAAATAAAATTAATTATAGCGATTGAAATTAAAACGCAAGTGCAGCAAAATTTAACAAATTGGGCCAACATGGAACCAAAACAACAAAAAATGCAAAACACTGTGCAAAGACACAAAAAAATCTAAAAAAGCACATATAAAGCAAAACAAAAACAAAAAACACAAAGCAAAGAAAAACGAAATGCTTTGCAAAGGCAAAGGCAAAAACAAAAAGTGGAGCGTGGGCGAGCGTGTGTTGCTTGCATGTGACTCTGTGTATGTGTGTGTGTGTGTGTGTGTGTGTGTCTGCTGCTAGTAAAAGCAAAGACGACGCGTGCCGAATTTATAAACACAAACAAATCGATTTGTTGCCCACAGGCAAAGAAATTTGAGGTCTTTTTTATAATAAAACAACAACAAATCGCAAATACAGTGAAGCAAAAATAAAAACCAAAAGCTCAACAATCGCCCCTGCACGCCCCTCTCAATCCGAACGCTTGACTTGATTTAGCTTGGCTCGAATTGCTGCTGACCACTTCACTTATCAACAACAACAAAAATTGGCAATAAAAATCAAATATTACATGAAAAAAAAAAAAATCAAAAAAATCAAAACACACAAAACTGTTGAAGGAATGCGCTTTCCTCGAATACCGCCGCAACACCGAACAACAAAAGCCCCTCTCGCAAAAAAAAAACAGAATAACAGAGAGAGAGAGAGAGAGAGAGAGAGAGAGAGAGAGCAAGAGAGGGTGCAGCCGTTGCTGGAGGCTTTGGAGTTGAGGCAGAGGTGGAAGCGGAGGCGTAAAGAACATAGAAAAAAAAACACTGTAAGAAGAGTAGCGTACAATGCAGCCAAAATACTTTGTTTTGATTTTGAATTTCTGTTTACATGCAATAAAGGGTGCACTTTTAGAATATTAGATTCTGCAAGCATAATGCGAAATTAGCACTTTTATCGCTGATGGAATCAATAAGCTCTATACTTAATATAGTTGATCAAGACCTGTTCTCCAACCCACTGCCGGACAACGCAAAATTCTGACTTTTAAATTATCTTAAGGACATTGAGTTCAGAGGTGCGAGGTCGGAGGTATCAAAAGTTAAAAATGGGGAAGATCTCTCCGCCCCCCCCCCATTTCTGTGTTGGCCAAGATGCATCTACCTCCTTTCACTATAAAAATGTGGTGACCAATTCGAAAAATTTTAACATTTTTTTCACGAGCATGAACGTCAATGAAATTTGTAGAAGAATTAATATATATATTGATGAATTTGTTAAATGCGCTCTGTTTACCAACATAATGTATTGCTCTGTAAGCAGTTTTTATTAAGTGCACATAGGAGTAATCATTCCAAGCATGGCAACCATACGACATTACAAAAAGCAACTCAAGATCAAATATTTATTCGGTAGAACTCAAATGCAATAAGATGTAGTGCAAGAGTCAATAAACTGGCCGGCACCTATTGATGACTGTGAAACATGTCTCCCTCGTAGCACTAGAGGGAGACATGTTGCTTCTTCCACTTAAGATCTGAATGAAGCAACGAATCGACATCAGAAGCAATGATTGCTTTCCGGAGTGTGGTCCATTTCCGCATAACTCACATCTTCAACTGTGCGCCCCGTCGTACGCAGTTAAGCTCTGTGGAACTATGAATGCGTCCAATCAGGTTAGCCTCGATTCTGGGACCTGATATCTAACGTTACGTTTCGATTTATCTTTCTTTTACATTACTCTTATTACAAAAAACAAACAAACAAAAATCAAAATTTGGAACATAAATGGAGTCTAACGCTTGGTTGTCACGTTTGTTTCATACACTTAATCTGAATAATTAATGGGAGAGAAGAAATAGCTAGACTTGAATTCTCAAATATCTCTCATAATTTTCAAGATCTTGTTGTACAAACAGATATCTACTGGATTTGTGATGTTGTTCAAGTATATACTTTATGTAGTCGGCAATACCTGCTTCTGCCTATTATATACACTTCCATAAATTTAATTTAATCCAATATGGGTAGAGGGTATAAAAAAAAACAGAACTTTCTCTATAAATATCAATTTGCCCTCACTACTAATTTTATCACTGCGATAAGTGTCATTACGCCACAGCAACTTCGGTGGATGCGAAACTTTGATACTCTTTACACTTGCACATTTTGCACGTCAACGCTGGCGTTTTAAATCAGGTTTTAAAGGGATCCATAGATTTAATAATTTTTAATGTATTACAAATTTGTTCATTTATACATTAATTTGCAAAGTATTTCGTGTTCTTGACTGTTGTGGAGGATTGTTTATAATTTTGTTGCGCATGAAATTATTAAAAATGATTAAAAAATTAAGATTTAAAGACATTTTAAATCGAACAGGAATTGAACTCAGTTCGTCTGGAAGGTTATGCTGTACGCTAAACAGTTGAGCTACCGCTGTCGTATATATTTGCTAATATAAAGTTTATACAATATCATTCACTGCATTCACTTTATGTATGTAGTTGAGCCATTTAAAAACAATTATTATTTTCACATTAAGCATTGCTTTGATTCAAACATGTTCGATACAACAAAACAAATACAAAGTGTCTTCTAGTACGTATGTAAATCGTATGTTGCTTCTGGCTGCAAGAAGTCTTCCTACCAAAATTTTAAAGGTTGATGGAATAAGGTGCAGATAAACTCACAGATAGACAGACACATAGACGGACAAACAGACAGTCTGGCATACAGACCGACTGGCAGACAGACGGACTGACAGACAGACAGACGGACAGACAGGCACACAGAAGGACATATGTAGCTAGATCGACTCGTCTTGTCGTGCAGCTTACGCATATTTGTATGTATGTATGAATTTTATGGGATCTCCGATCTCTTGAAGGCATTGCTAACATTGTGACTAAACAATTATACTATTTACACTCTTTGTGAAGAGTATAAAAAAAAATAGTGCGGCTTTAAACTGCACTAAATATGATACCCAAACCACAGCACTTCATTAAATAGAACATTATATATTTCAGAAACTTGTCAATGGTTCCAGTTCCACATACCCGGATACAATGTGTTAGGATAGGTTATGTAAATATATGTATTTAGATATGGCTCGTAGAAGCACGTACACAGAAAATATTGTTTTAAAAAATATAACTCAAAACTGCAAAATTTTAGCAAACAGCGAAACACGTTTAACAAAATTCTAATCAGCTGAGCTAGTCTAAGCTAATTTACATACTAAAATTGAGATACATTTCTGTAACAGCAACAATACGTACTTCAATAACTGTTTTAAAGAAAGAAAAAAAAGTTGCAAATACAGCTGAACAATTAAACCGCAAACACATTTAAGCACATTTCAAATTGTGCAAACTTTAATCTTCTCTTATTTTTTCTTCTTCTTCTTCTTCTTCTTCTTCTTCTTTTTTAAACACTCACGTCGCAAAAGCTTTGGCTTTTGAATTTCAAAACTGTTTTCGATAAATTTGATACTTGCGCACTTTTTAATTATTTTTATTGATAATTGTCAAACTCTGAACTTAAACACTCACACGATTTTCTTGAAAAATTTTTACGGAAAATTACGTGTCGTTTTGTTTGAATACAACTTTGATGTAGGTTCTTGTTCGGCCTTTAGTTTTTTCTTTTTCTTTATGTTGTTGTTGTCGTTGTTGTTTTTGGTTTTTGTTTTTCTACACGCTCAAATGTCGACTTGAATAGATGAGATCTGAAAACAGACTGAGAGTCGAAACGCTCGAAATTCGAGTAAACTCAAATCGGAATGATTCGACGAGAAAACCAAGAGCACCAAAAAAAAAAAAAAAAAAATAAATAAATACAGCAGCATAAATAAAAAAAAAACAAAAAGTAAAAGATATACTTACGCAACTACAGCAACAAGAACAAGTACCAAGAATACAACAACAACAACAACAACAGCAAATAGAGTGAGAAAAACTAGAGAGATACGTAGGCAAGATACGTTTTCTCAAGTGCAAAGAACCAAAAAAAAAAAAAAAAACAACAAAAAATGAAAATATATATTGAAGCAACACAAATTCGGACAGCAGAAAATTCATATAGATACATAGATACACAAACACATAAAGACAAAGTGATCGAGACCAACTGGAAAAACGCAATGCTTAACTAAGAAAAATTACTACAACAACAACAAAAAGCAATGCGCACAAACCAAAATCGATAATGGAAAATATCAACTTCAAAAACAACACCAACAAAAAAAAAGAAGTATCTATTTTGCATTTAAACGCACTAAAGCAGAAAATGAATGAGTTACAATTAGCGAAAAGCATGGAAATAAAGTGTTGGAGTATTTACTCAAAAATAGAAGAAAACAAAAACACTCAGCTCTTATACGCAAAAAAAAAAGGATCTACAGCTGAATTATGCTCAAAAGGATCATGCTAACCAATTGACAATGCAGCCTGACAGCATGCAACAAGTTGAGTGTAATACATCGATCCAGTGAATATACTCGTACAATAACTACCTGCCAACTCAAATAAATACTGAGACAGACAGACCGACAGACATACAGACAGACAGGCAGACGGACAGGCAGACGATGCTTCTAGACGGTTTTTCAATGCGCGTCAGTCAACACTACGGCAAACCTTGTGCCACAAAATAAAACAAACCAACAAGCAAACAAAAACCTACAGATACACAGATCTGTAGATACGTTTGTTGTTTGGCTACACTCACTCGCACACTCGCACACTCACTCACTCACAAACGACGACCGCCAACAGATACATTGTCTAGATTGTCTGCCATGCTTTGCATTCAACATCAGATTATGCGCTGTGATTGTAGAGCAGTGTCCTTGCTGATAGTATTTATCATATGCTGTAGAGAAAACTCGCAGATACATCAAACAAAAATTTTTAGCAGTAGATACTGTCGCGCATGAAAATGTGTCAAAACTAACAGCAAACAAAATTGAAAAAAAACGAAACGAAACGATGAAATGAGCAACGATGTCGGTCGGCATAATTAGGCCGCTAAGTGAATTGTGAAAATAAAAAACAAATAAATAAAAAAAAAAAACAAAATATTTCAGTGTTTGTGAAAAATTGCCGAAAAAATGTTTAACAAAAGCAAAAAAAAAAAGTTTTTTAAGTGGCGCATAGGCAAAGTACTCTAGATACAAATGTAGCGCATGATAAATGTGTCAAAATAGATGGACTGTCGCAAGCGTGCACCTACACACACACACACCCACATGCATAATTCAAAGTATCTGTGACAGCTAGTAGCTGCAATCAAGCATACTACTTGCTGCTATATTTCTGCTGTGTGATTGCAACGGCATAATGCCACAAATGCCACAGGTGCGCCTGTGTACGTCAATTTAAATGCAATCAAAGGACACAAACGCATGCAGAGATACATACATACATACATATATGCAGATACTTTTGTATCCGCATTGAAAGCGTTCGCATCAATCAGCAAACGAACAATGCAAGCGAAATGAAATCGAAACCTTTGCAGCACTTTTCATATGCAGATACTCATATATAGATATACATATGTAGATACAAAATATAAGAGCGTATATATAATATCGTATATATAAATCGCATATATGGTGTGCACATGCACGCGTATGCTTGTATGTGACAACAACGTAGCCGCTGTGTTTTGTATCTACGTATCTACTTTTATACACAAGTATCTGTTCTGTTGTTGTTTATTTGTTTGTTTGTTTGTTTGTTTGTTTGTTTGGTTTGGCACTTGCATTTTCATTAATTGCCCTTTCGCTTTGAAACTCGATTACATGAAATTGTATACGATTACAACAAGTTCGCTGCTTTCGTTGCACAGTGGTTTCAATTTAAATCATTTATCTAGATACTACTTTTGAATACAATTACATGTTGCAATATTACACCTATGAAAAAGTGCTGCTCTAGATGAAATCTTTGAGTAGGTCAGCGTTTGTTACTAGCAAAAATTGATGCTTGAGCAAATATTAGCATAGATTATTATTGTTTTTTTTTTTTTTTTAAAGATACTACCTAGCAGCAATCTAAAAACAACCCATCGAAATTCTCTATGCTGGAGCGCCGCTGTTCATACGTACATATAAGATGATGCAGCCGCTGAAATTTTAGGCATTGAACTAGACCAACCTCATCATATAGCTCATACAAATCGTTCTTCATACGAATCCGAAACTCATTGCCAACTCGAATAGGTCCAAAAATCCTATGAACCATCTTACTCACGAATACGCCCAAAGACGCTGTATTCGAAGTTGGCAGCGTCCACGCCGGAATTATCTTATCTTGTCTTATAGATTTTTAATTTCGTAAGTCGAGGGTTCTCCGCCTGCTGACGTTGTTGTTACTGGTTATCTCTGTTCCAAGGTAGACAACGGTTTTTACAACATTTAAAATGAAATTCTCCATATTCACAAACTTCATCTTGTTCACCGCTAAACCCATGAGACCTGCCTCTTTCTCAAACTTCGAAAACACCTTGCTAACACACCCTTCGTTCGTGCCGTTCATGTCACTGCAACAGCATACGCAAGTAGCATCACTTCTTAATGACAGATCGTACTCAAATATACTCCGTATGTGATTGGACTTAGAATGTACTGCATAAGAAGATTGTTAAAAGCTGGTATACCAAGTTCAGACAATGGCTTGAAACACTCCGTTCTTATCGACGTGCCTAAAGCGGTCTTATAGTCGACAAATTGTTAATGTCTATATGTATTGTACGCACTGATCTTCTCCATAATTTGTTGGCGAGTGAAAATTTGAACAATGATGAACCGTTTTGGTGTGAAGCCACACTAGTACTTCCTATCACTGCATCTGTGCATAGTTCCATCCGTTTGCACAGTACATGGAACAGAATTTTAAGTTCCATTGAAAGGCGACTGATTCCACGTTAGTACGCGCAAACAGCGGAGTTTTCTTTCTTGAAGATAGAACAAAGGACACACAGAATCACTTTTCTGGCAACTCATTGAAGCCTTTCACTTTGTTATTCAGCTTTTTAATTACTGAGTCGATCTCGTTATAGTCCGGTGGCTCTACAAGAGAGCCATCATCAACTGGTGGCACCAGAAATAGTTCTCTATCGGACTACTTCTTATAGCTGTTTTTTCTCTACAAAAGTATCTACTATAGTAGAAAACATGACGTTTTTTGATTTTTAAAAGAAAATTTACGCATGTTCAGATCCCAGCCGACGACTACCATCAACAAATCGAAATCACTTTCTCCAAATCTTCCCGAATGTGAGAATCGGATAATACACATGAAACAAAAAATTGATTAAATCTAGTTAATGTTTATTTAATGTTTTCTAACAACTAAAACTATTCAAGACCACTGTGCGCTGCCGTTGTATACATCACAACACCATTGGCGTTGTTATTGTTATTGTTGTTGTTGTTGTTGTTGTTGTTGTTGCTGACCGGCGTTGGTCAGTGCGGGCGTTGCTGTCGAGCTATGCTACAAAATTACATTACGCTACAATAAGCTTGCTGCAGTCACAAGCTAAATCCGTAGCCATAGCCGTAACCGTAGCCGTAGACGTTCATGTTTGCAATTCAATTAAAGCTGTCAATGTCATCGTTCAAAATGAGTGAGTGAATGCCTGCTGGTATGATGAGTTACAATTACAAGATCAACAGCCATAATAACAACAACAACAACAGCAACAGTAACAGCAACAACAACACACTTAAACACGATAACTCATCATATTGCCAACATTATATCTATATATACATACATATGTACTTACAAACGACAAAGCCAACAACAACAACAACAACAACAACAACAACACACAGTCGCGTATCTATAAGATACATAAATTGTTGTCATACACAAACACGCTTAACGCTTATCTATCATATCAAACATTTCGCGTGTCAGCTAAACCAAATAGCAGTCGTCTATTTATCTATCTGCCTGCCTGCCTGCCAGTCTGTCGGTGGCTATTCATCTAAGTACATACAAGTAGATACATTTGGCCACACTTGCAGCCACCGTTGTCGGCGCTATGGTCGCCACTATACTATAGTCTAGCCGTGGCACCATTCGATAAATGCTACTGCACCGCTTGCATGTCAGTAAGAATAAGAACTGATAACTCAGCTACTGAGGTCAGCTGCTGCTGCAGCAATAAGTTTAAGATACATATGCTGACGTCTGAAGCGAAATATTGCCGCTCAAATTAATGCCGCGGTTCGTGAACTTGGCCATAATTTCTAAACCCAAAAATTAAGTGAAGTGTGAAGTAGCCGATTATAAGTTATCAATTGCGCGTATCTGTTGTAAGTTGTACAAGATAATAATATTCCATAGATACCACCGAACTGTAGTGAATGTGATTAAATGAAAATTCAATAATTGAAATTTTTATTTCAGAGTTTTGTACTGCGGCAACTTTATAAATAGCTGCAAAAGTTTTACAATACATATTCTATTATATCTATGCATTGAATGCTGCCGTTGTTTAAGAAAATCCATACAATCCATCCATACTATGGATCAATTCAAGTACGGAAAACCAGATTTTTGCTTTATCAGTGTATGCGGACGACATAGTATAAATCTGCATAGGTAAATTTAGAGATACGTTTCCAATTAAATCCACTTGAGTTTCAAGTTAACTAAAACTTGGTCGCGGGAAAACGTCCGAGAGGGACGTTAGAAAAGGCGATCGTATCCGAGGCATCCGCTACGTCTTCAATGGTTAAAAGTTTTGCGATGACGATAACCAAACCCAACACACCAATCCTTAAATAAGAGGGGTTGCCTTCTCACTATTTGTGCACCTCGGAAGAGGCTACGTTCAGAGGCTACCCAGGGGATACGTGTCCCAACAGACGTTTGTGAGTTGTTTGGAACGTTTGCAAAAGAATCGTTTTTGATCATTTTCAAGTGAGTGACGCTTAATATTATCTTTTCCCATTAATGTAAACTGCAGATCCTAGGAAAGTACTAAGTTTCATTCAACATATAGGCTTAGGACAGGCCGTGTAACTCAGTAGGTCATCTAACAATAGAAATTTTAGATTGCGGATTTGTATATCCCAACAGAACACAATAGATCTGCGAAGATCGCAGAGCATACTAGCCAACATACTACAACCCAAAATTAAACACTAAGCAAACTAAATGCTTATGTAACTGTGTGAAAAGTATCTTAACTATAATTAAAACCTCTTTTTTTTCCACACATTATGACATCATCGTCATCATATCACACAGCCTCTTTTCATAGCTTTGTATAGCACATTGAGTTGTTCTTTGATTTCAGTTCAGTTTTAATTGAAAAAATGAAATCATTAAATGATATTTACATACGAAGAGCCATGCGATCTCAACTTACTTGTTCATCATCATTTTTACGCTATTTTACATAACAATTTCCTTACAATATTTATCCATTTGTAGATTGCTTTTCGCACTTCATAGCTGCAATAACAGTTTGCCCATTGAAATTTTTCCCATTTTCAATAACAATTGCTCAATTAATTTGCAAAACCAATTCATAAAAATTAAAACAAACGTCGTTGAATTTTAATAGTTTACATTTTGTACGCTTGCCTTGCCCTTTTGTTATAGATACATGCCAACTTCCCCAATCCCACACTGTTGATGATCACAATGTTGAGTTCCGTCAATTCGATTTACACAAATCGCCCCGTTCATAGTTCACAGAGTTCATCGTTTACCATTCACCATGCGCCATGCGCCATTCGCCATTCGCCATTCACCATTCACCATTGTTGTTATTGTTGTTACAGAAAATGTGTTCACACTCAATTAATGCCAATTGACTGCGAAATTGGAAACACCTTTGACACATTTTAAGTGAAACAAATGCAAAAATTGAAACCGTAATTCAAAAACAAAAAAAAAAACAAAATAAATAAAAATGAAAATGAAAAACCAACCGAAAAACAAAAACAACAAAAATCATAACAATGCTGATAATAGCCAATTGACTATATAGTATCTGTATCTTGTAGTTATCGTATCTGTATCTATATCGCTTACTTTTTGTATTGTGCAATAGAGCTACTATGCTAGTATCTATCTATCTGTCCTGACCGTCCGTCCGTCCGTCCGTCCGTCCTGTGTTCAATTTTCTCTGTGTAAGCGTGTAAATCAGTGAATAAATTGTTGCAAGCAAAATTCATGAGACAGCTGAACGCACAACAACAATTACAACAATTACAACAAATGCGTTGACGATAACTGTGATAATAATACTATATCGCGTATATATAATAAATTATTTTCGATTTGAACGGAATTGAACTCATTCGATTATTTGTTATGCATAAATTTAAAAACATTTCTTTTTTTTTAAGGTTTTTTTTTGTTTTGTTTTGTTTTTCTGTTGGTTCACCCTTACTGTGGTATCTACATACTTGCATATTTTAAAGCAAACCACAAACACAATTTTAATACAATAAAATTAATGCGAATGTGCGAATTAATCGAATTAAATGCATAACTTTTATAATTAATTTCATTAATATTGTAAAATATTAACTTCAATTGGCTCGATTGTTGCGCGAATATTGTTTACTTCCGATTTTTTTTTTTCTGTTCTTTTTTGTATAGCAACAGTGTTACGACCTATTTAAAAATTCATCTGCACACTTCATAAATTTTTATGGAGCAAATATGTTGTTAGCTTGAAATACATCTGGGTGTACATATAACGTACTTTGCATGGTGCTCTTAATCCGACCAATGATCTACTAAGTATAGCTTAAAGTATCCACATCAAGTTTCAAAAATCGGGCGAATAGAATCTATACAGTAAGACGGACGTCAAACCGAAACAAATACTATAGTAAGGGAGCCCAAGCGGGGATTTGCGCGTTAGTCGAGCGCGTCAGAAAATCATATGGGGAGAAACCTTGTACCCTGTAATGTACCTCTACCATATATGAACCCTTAATATAGGGGCATTCGTTGAGCGCAGCCCGTCAAATTAGGAGAAAAAAAAATCGATCATCTGAAAAAGTCGAGCGCGTCAGATTAAGACAAGGTAAGTTAAAAGTTAAGTACATGCAGAAAAGTGTATATTTCAGTAATCTGACAATTTGAGCGTGGCATAAGGAAATGGGCGAGTCACAAAGTTGTAAAAAAAAGAACGTCACCTCAAAATACTCGAGCGAGATAGATTTTTTTTTTTTTTCTATTTTGTAAGAAATCCTATTAGGATTACGAAAAACATATAATCTGCCGTTTTTCATGGAGCGATGTGTTTATTATTGTCAGGAGAACGTTCATATGAAAGAAAAAATTAAGAAAGTTGAGCGGAACATTAGAAAATTTCGAACATTTGCGTCGTAAAAACTGTTTGTGAATTATAAGTGCTATTTTGTTTTAATCGAAGATTATTATTGTCAGTTTTACAATATCCCTCCATATAATTGTCAGATTATCATTTAGGACGACTAGGACATCAAGTTGAACCGTCTGTATAAAAATCTGACGCGCTCGAGTATTTCAAGGTCACATTTTTTTTTTTACATTTTCAAAAATCGGTCATGACTTTTGGCCACGTACAAATCGGCAGCCATTTGTATAGGACACTTTTTTTGAATAATTATCGTTTCGAATAACTATCATTTTTCTTTTTTCTACCCCTTTTTACGGCCACGCTCCACAAGTTAATCGTCAGATTAATATCTCGGAAACACAAAGTTATGAATCACTATCACTATGAATGTCTGATGCGCTCGAGTATTACCATGTGACTGTTTTTTTATTTTTACATTTTTGAAAGTTTGTGTACACGCTCTTCTCCCCACTAAAATGGAAAACTTAACATAAACTTTTTTTCGTTTTAGAACCTAAGCTTCACAATCCAATGGGTCCCCATGACGCTTTAGTAACTGCAAATTTAGCATCCCGAGCTCCCCTGCTACTAAATTGATTTGTCTCTTCGAACTGTTTTGAAGATTGAACTTATTCACGATTTTGCGTCTTTGATGTTTGCTTTAAGAAGTTTCGGAAAAAAAATTCCATTTTTTTGTTCAGTCTGTGAAATGATACTTGGAGAATCCAACGATTTAAAGTTAGAATTTTTCACCGTAACTGAAAAATTGTACACTTGGTCAGATTTTCCACAGACGCAAATTTCAATTAAGGGAAACTCTGCTAAAAGCTCGAAGGCCTATATAATCAATTTTTATCAAAGAGCACTAAAACGTTCTTAGCAGACTATCAAAAACTTCGTACAAGCCTCCGATACCTCCGATAACTACAAGCATACAGAAATGTTAATAGCTTTATTAAGCTCATCTGATTTTCAGCAGAAAGTAAGCACAAATTTATTTGCAGAAATAATTCATTATGGAATTTTAGGCTAAAAATAAACTGTGTACCGTGTTGATTTGGCAATAATTTATATTAGGAGCGTGCAAATATAAGTAACTGTCAAAAACAGAACGTCTAAACTAGTAAGACTAGTAGCTACATACTATGTATGACCTGCGATCGACTCAATCGACAGCAGTCTAGGCATGATTTTGTATATTATTGCATTTATGCGTTAGTTGCTACAGTAATTTCACCGCGCACCAATTACAACACAACTACAAACAGGGAGACAGTCATCAAAATAATAGCGAAGCGCATACAAAGTAAAACATGTAATCTTGTAGCCCATTCGTGCTCGCAAAGACTTACATATATACTAATGTAACTGGCTGTGTGTGCGTGTGTATGTCATGTAAAGCACATGTGTGTTTGATTTGTTGCGTGAGTGACGATTGTTTAAGCCTTTTACGCACAACAAATTCAACAGATTTTGATACCATATAGATAAAGATTGCAGATATGTAGCAAATGCATTATTTTGTATCTATTAATCGCTATGTATGTATTTGATTCCTGATCAGCATCAAAATTAATGTCAATATAACAATGATCGTCTGATTTTAGAAATTTTTCTTTCCACTTCAGGCAAAGTTTATGAAATTAGGAAGCCAGTCCCACTACAAGGGGTAGTTCCTGAAACCTTTGCAATATTTAGAAGTTTTTATATGCAGATTTTGTTGTCAATTAAGCTAGAACACTCAAATTTGGTAAAGTCGATTTACGGACGTTAATTTTAAGTGATAACGTCATAAGAAAACATTGATGAAAACTGATTACAATAGGCTAGATTAAAATAAGCTGCTGCCTTCGTGCTTCGTATTGATTCTATTATTGCGCTTGTTCGTTTTGACTTCGTGCCTGTTGATGTCTGCCTAGCTGTACCCTGGCAGACGTCGTTCTTTCCCTTTCCCTGTCACTCCTTCCCTCCGTCCCTACTACTACTATACCACTATAAATGTATGCTGTGAGGGAAAGAGATAAAACGCGATTCTATATTGTCTGACGTTGCCGGCATTAAACACAAAAAAAATTTAATTTTTAAATATGCCAATTAAATACAACTGCAAATAAATAGAACTCGTGCATATTTAATCGCTGTATCTCACCCCCTCACGCTTGCATTTACATTAGTGAGCTCCTACTCAAACACTCTCTCGCTCTCACGCTCTTAATGTTCGGCTCGTATACGTGTTTGTGTGTTTGTGTGCGCAGCAAGTATTTTTGAGTGTCTATTAAATAAGCAATTTAATATATTTACGTATATAAAATGTAACAACAACAACAAAAATCTACAAGAAAAGAGTGGTAAAGCAATAACAACAACAGCTACAGCAACAGCAGCCACAAGTACAACAATAACAAGATCGTATATGACGTATTGCCGCAGCCCACCGCGCGCTATATAAGACTAATACGCAAAAACACACACACATAACTATAGCTTTCACAAGCCAATGCTTCACACACAAGCCGCCTTCAGGCGGAACGTGAGGGGCATGGCTCTTTCGTATTTGGCGACGTTCATTGATTTGATAGACGTTATCACGTCAAAATTGATGTAATCAAATTTAATAAAATGTCTACAAATATCGAGATAATAATATAACATCCAGAGTATGGATTCCATACAAATCTATGGTTCAAATAGAGTTCCCATGTACAGAGTAGTAAGGTTAGCCCACTATTGCTCTGCATAGTTTTAAAATACTTTAAAATAAAGGAACTAAAGCTAATGCAATAGTTTAAAGTTCAAATTCTATAAAAAAAAAAACATTGAATATAGAATCTTTCTCTTCATCTGTTTAGCGCTCTCGAAACATTTCTTAAAAAGCTAATAAGCATTGTCTGTTCATCTATAGCGGGTTTCACTTTACATTGTTTACGCTTGTTCCAGTTTTTATTGTTTGCCCTTTCATAAAAAGAAAAAAACCACACATAGAAAAGAAACTTAAACTGTTTAAAAATAATAATAATAATAAAAATATCGTTGGGCATAAAATAATTGTAATTCACAATTACGTTAAACATTGTCCAACAACAACAACAACAACAACAATTACACTTGAAATAGCCATACTGAGACACAACTACTAAATACAACAACAACAACAAACCTAAACGTGTTAAAAATTCAAAGTTTACTCAACAACGAAACCACCAAATAAGAAACAAAAAAAAAAAAGAAACACCCGAAAAAAAACGTCTCATGTAAATAAAAAGTTATTGACTTTTGCACATGACAAAAACAAAAATTAACCCATTCAAGCTCAATGGTGCAAAAAATTTACAGTGTTTAAACAAACTAAGACGATTCTCGTAGAAGAAACATTTATTTGCAATTCCTGCAATTACCTAAAAGTCAAAAAAATCGTTGAATAAAATATGTTTAGTAATTTTTTAACAACAGCAACTTTTTCAAAAGGTTTTTTAACCACAGAAATTCTTCAAAAACGTTTTTGACCGTCATTTTAGCATAAAAATTGTGTGGAAACAAAATTTACAATCAAATTGTATCTTTAACATTGTATCGTGCTAATGATAGTGTCTGTTGAGGTGGCTCTAATTTTTTATGCTTCCCTATAAAAATATGCAAATTGAGTTTTTAATCACTTAACTAACTTTCTACCAATGCAGATTATCAAAATTCAACTATATACGAAAGAAAATATAGCCATTTTCTTTACTTTGAATAAATCGTGGGCTGGAGTGGTTCATCTGCAAAAATTTGAACAGGATTTTCAAAAAACAGCACAAATTGCTTTAAATTTAATCAGTTTAATAAATTTTATTGTTTATTTCAAAAATGGCATATTTGCGTGGCATGATGACTGAAACTAGTGAACCACTCCACCCTACAAGAAATAAACCACTCCAGCATACGTTACGTCGATAAATGCCTTTTGCAATTAGTTGAATAATCATTATGAATACGTGAAATATAGTTTTACCTTATTAAATCAACTGAAACTACGTTTTTATTGCACTTTTTTTTAAAGTTTCGTAAAACTTTTGTATTTCTTTGGAGATTGTTTGGAAGAAAGACTTTACGTATAGCTCGGTACTTTGATGACTGTTGAAGAATCAGCTAAATTAATAATAAGAAGATGTCAGCTGTAAGTTTTGTCGTACCGTACCATATAAACGAAAAAAGGCTAGTGAGCCACTCCCCCCGAAAACCACACAAATTGTTATGCATTTCTAAAAAAAATCATATTTTTACCTTATAAAGTTTATGGTAACAATATATCAAGCTAAAATAGTCTGAATAAGGAGTGATATTTATATTGTCGTAACCAAAGTTTTTATTCCATTGACTCCAGTGACTCTCTCCAAGCAAAAGCCGTAACAGATAGTAAATGTTGGTGAATTTTATATCAACTGTTTTTGGTGAAAAATATTTAGTAAAAATTAAACTGGTTTGATGTTTTTGCGTATGGTTGTTGTATACGTTCGGGCATGATCTTCTATATACTGATGATATTGACATCATTGGCACCAATGAACGAAAAGTTAGCAGGGCGTTCTCGGAGCTTGAGAAACAGTGACGTCTCATGGGCCTAGCGGTGAGCGAGGACAAGTCGAAGTACTTGGTGTCCACTCGCAGACCATCAGAGCGTCTTGGACGGTCTGTGAGTATGGAGAATTTCAACTTCAATGTTGTAGCAAACTTTGCCTAACTGGGAACTGAAATTACCAGCGACAACAATGTTAGCCGAGAGATCAGACGAAGAATCAAGCTTGCTAATCGCTACTACTTTGTGCTCAGCAAGCAAATTAGCAGTAGAGCCCTCTCTCGAACTACGAAGATAAAAATCTATAAGACACTGATAATCCCAGTACTGCTGGATGGCGCAGATGCATGGACACTGACATCAACGAATACAGCGTCTTTAGGAGTGTTCGAGAGAAAGATTCTTCGTAGGATTTTTTGGTCCCCTTAGAGTTGGCGTCGAGTTTAGGACCTGTATGAACCACGAGCTGTATGATGAGGTTGACATAGTCCAGCGCATTAAATTCCAGCGGCTGAACTGGACTAGTCACCTCATCCGGATGAACGCCGAAGCTCCAGCACTAAAGGTTTACGACGGAAACCTGAACTTGATTGGTGGACGGCGTCAGAGAGGACGTTCGAACTTAAGATGCCAAGATCAGGTGTATGATGACCTTAAGAAGCTCCGGATTGCCAGCGACTGGCGTCGGCGCGCACTAAACTACAACGAATGGTGCGCTTTCCTACGTGCGCCCTTGACCGATAGACGGTTGTAGAGCCACATAAGTAAGTAAGTAAGTAAGTAAGTGTTGTATCCAGCCGGCACATAGACTTGCTTTTATTGTAATCAAATAGTGTATCTACGATATATGGACATGCCACATCTACTTTTTGGAGTACTTTTTGTAAGAATATCTTTGTTATTGCAGTCAATATCAACTTAAAAATAGGCATGTTGGTTTCTTATGAACGGACCCTTCTATAAATATTACAATAGGTGTTTAGTCGCTCTACTTTTTGGGGTAGCTCCCATGCAAACCACCCACTGAATTTCCTGATTTTGTATTAAGAACTTTTTCATTAAAGGCAAAATCAAGTTGAAATTGAATATGATTGCTTCTTATGGATAAACAGTTTACAAACGAGTATATACTAATGTGTGTGATCAGTACACTTTTTGGAGTAGTGCTTATACAAACCACATTAAACTGCGTGTGGATGATATAAAAGCTTCGGTTGTTTTGGCTTCTTCGTTTTTAAACTGGAGTACGCAAAAAAACAACACCAAAAAAAGGCAATAAAGGGTTAAATAAAACGCTTACTATTTTAACTTTAAACTCATTTTTTGTTTGGGATTTTACTTAAAATGCGGCGAAAATTTTTTATGCAATCGAATTTTGTCCTTGAATACAGTTTTATTTTTGACTTTTTTTTTTAAAGTTTATCTACCCTGCACACCCGACCCGCTGTAGAATAAACAGTCCATGCATGCACTTGTATTTTATTGAACTTTTATGAATACGCACAAAAAAATAAAATACCTAAAAACCTAAAAATAAAAAAATAAAAAAATAAAAAAAGTAGTTTAAGCCGAAATTGAAAAATCCGCATGCATACAAAATAGTACGAGTATCTATAATAATTTCAAAATGTTTTATTTTGCAAATTGCTTCCCGCGGAATTGAACTTCATCAATGGCAACAGCAACAGCAACAGCAAACAATGAAATTTTACCTATTATTGTGTAAATTCACATTTTACAAATACAAAACACATACTCTGGCAGTATAATATACATTTTTATTAGCTTCAGATACTAACTAACAATGTCGACGTGTATCTAGTGGATACATATTTCCACCTACAAGTATGTGGATGTATGCCATGTATGTAAATTTAGCTATGTATGTAAATTTTGTAATTGTGGGTTTCGGTTTTATGTCAATTTTTCGTGTGCGTTCGTTCGGAGGTTATTTTAATTAGCAAAAAAATTGACATCGATATCGAAATTGAGTTCATAAGTAATACTTATTAAGTATCTATCGATGCGATCAAAAACGTTCATTGATCGAGTCGCACACAGTTTTATTTCGTAATATTATGTTTAAGCTGTGCGCTATAAATTAAAATTATATAAATGTGCACGACTTCATCGATTGGCTAAAATATACATAAAACCAATGCATAAAAATACATATAAAAAACCAAACTGCAAATGGTTTTTTTTAGGACTTTAGAAATTTAGTTTATATGGCCTTCAGACACATAGATAAACCATATTTATGTCGTTTGTACTACGTTGTTTCTCTAAATTGTTTGCCAGTTTATTTGATAATTGGTAATTTCTGTTTTCGAATGACACAAATACTTCCCTTAAAGATATTTCAACTGCTTCAGTGCGCTTCATTTGTGTATCTTGCAACTTTATTGGCACAAGTGTTTCTACGTTTATAAGTATATATGTAGATGCATATTGGCACAGCTCATTGTCGATGGGCATTTCCATTTTAATTTTGCTGTAAGTTGCATTATTTATTGCAATTACATTTTGTTGAATATTGAATTTTCATGGGAACGCGCGCGTGTTACATTTGAAATTATAATATTGCATTTATGCGCGATTAATTTTTGTGCATTTATCAATTAATACTTGTTCTTCACACTTCATAGAAAATGGTTGTACAGGAATGTGCGAGTATGTTTTCCAATCTGTTGAAAAAGCTTTGTACAGCGGATATCGAAGAACGCAACAAAAAATATAGATTATAAAGGGATTGGCTTGCAGGTTGCCACCGCACAGCTTTTATGAACATAACACATCAACGTATCATTGACAGCAAAAAACCACAATCCTGAGCTAGAAATCATTTGAATTCTGAAAAAAATTAAAATAAAATGTTCAAAGTATCTAAAATCAACTCACTTCAAATATTGGCTTGCAGGTTGCCACTCATTGAAAAATTGCTACAAATGTAGATAAACACTTAATTTCGAAAATTTATCATTAATTTGTTGAATTTTATTTGTACTCAGTTGCTGTGAGCATGAAAAAAAGAAAAATGTGTGCAAATTGGCATACAAGTTAAAATTTGAAAAATAGCATTCCAAATCGTCATCGGATTTACAATTCGTACAAGTGTAAACACTGACATAAACATCATAAAATCATTAAAACTAGCATCTGAGTGTAAGCAATCGGTAATTAGCGAAAGAGAGAGAGAGAGAGAGAGAGAGAGAGAGAGAGAGATAAAGAGTTGGCAACCTGCAAGCCAACAAAGCTACCAACCTGCATTTTGATATCCTTTTGGAATATAAATGAAAAAAGCAATTGCCAATTCATGCTACAAGGTTGATCTAAAATTAACCGAACTTTTAATTTAAACCATAGAACACATAGCGTCATCTATTAAATGTTGGCAGTATTAGAAAGGTACATTTTTCTTCTTTTGAAAGCAGCTGAGTTCATGCTAATCGGTAAAATATTTGCTGAGATTTACGAATTGTTAGAAAAAAGTTTATGATGATTATTGTATGAGTCGTGCTCCGTTTACACGTGGTTTACACGATTCAAAAACGGTCGTAATAATTTAAATTATGATCCAAGACCTGAACGACTCGAAGCATCTAAACTGAGCTAAGTTAGTGGAAAAAGTAAATGAAATAATCGCAATCGATGCAAATTTCACTGTGAGAATGCTGGCAGAAGACTTAAATTCATCTTACTTTAGAATCTACAAAATATTGACTGAAGATTTGGGTAAAAGAAAAGTGTGTACAAGTTTTGATCCACATCAGTTAAATGATGATCAAAAAATCGCTCAACAGCTAAAAGCGATCCAGATTTTCTTGATTCAATCATAGCTGGTGACGAAACATGGTGTTTTAAATATGATCCTGAAACTAAGCGACACTCTGCAGAGAATGGAAGTCAAAAGACGAGCCAAAACCTAAAAAATTGCGTTTTCAGAAGTCAAGAATCAAGACAAATGTTGATAACTTTCTTCGATTCCGAGGGTATTCTTCACAAGGAATTTTTTTTGGAGAATACTATTTACAAACTTTACAACGTTTGTGGTTAAGAGTTCTATGTGTTAGACCCGAATATTCCAAAGAAAATCAGCTGTTTTTATTGCATGATAATGCACCACCTCACAAGACCAAAAAAGTCAATGAATTTTTGATGAAAAAACAGATTTGTCTCATCGACCACCCTTCGTACTCGTCTGATCTATCACCGTGCGACTATTTTATCCTCCCAAAAATGAAAACTGCAATGAAAGAAGCTTTTTACTATGTCATTCCAGCCATACAAGCAGCTGTGAAACAGGTGCTAAAGCACATCCAGAAAAGCGAGTTTAAAAAGTCTTTGGATTAATTGATTGAGCGTTCCAAACTTTGTATTGAGTTAAATGGATCGTACTTTGATTGAATATTAGCTTTGAAACATAATAGCATGCTTGTTTTATTTTATAACTAAAAAGTTCGGTTAGTTTTAGATCACACCGTCTATGTCCGCTCTAAAAGTACATTAAAAGTGTCAACTACTGTTTTAATATCAGTCGAAGTTATTCGTAGTACTACAAAGTCGCAATACAGCAGTGGTGGCAACCTGCAAGCATATTCCCTGCAATTGAAAATGTTCTTAGTACATATTTTTGAATTTATAAAAACTTTTTGAAATGTACATAGGAGAAAGAAGTCACAATTTAATTGCTTAGTTCTATATTATACATTAGCACTACATGATACAGGGTGCGCTGATACTTTTATCTTAATAGAAATAAGTGTTTAGATACTTTTATTAAAAAAAAGAAGAGGATACAACACCAAATAGGACAAAGTTTTAATGCTATATCGATGCGATATCAACAATCAAGTTATGCACATATGAACTTCAAATAGCACATACGAGCTCTATATTTGGTTTATGGTGACCGAATAGAATCAACAGATTAGCTTTGTGCTATGGTAATGGACAATCGACGAGTTAAGCTGTGCAATGATGCTGAGTCTATGTGTATTTCAAAGGAACGAATTCGAAATATTTGGCATTTGCTCAAAGTCGACAACAAGCACAAGCGTTACAACAATCGTTTCAAGAGAGCATGCTTGACGAAGAATAGAATATTTTTCCAAGGCCAAGGCAGCGTATAAAGTAATGTTGAGTTCTAGTGTGCTAATTTCACAAAAATGTATTTAGCTGCGCAGAACAGCTACAAGTTCTCATCAGTACACTGTACACATCATGCTGCTCAGGAAAAGCATACCTACATAAGTTTGCAGCGTCTGAGTACTTCGTATTGAACGAAGTAAATATTTTATCTTGCCGTTTGTATGTGTGTGTGTGTGTGTGTATGTTTTGAAGCGCGCAATTTGTATTTGTATTGTTTTTTTTTTTTCTTATTTTTTTATTTAATGCGACACGTTAAAAAACAGATTACATACGGTTCAGGCAAATGTTACATACTGATTAATCAACTAACAAAAAAATAAACAACAAAATTTAACTCAACTGCTGAACTCAACTGAACTACAGAACGGAAGAGCTAAAGACCAGAAAGAGATGCATGCACATACAATAAATGCAATAGAAAGAGACAGTTAGAAAGAATAAAGCGCGATGGCGCGAATCGAAATCGGACGACAGCTTCCGCAGCATGTCAAAAAAAAATAAATACAAAAATCTGTAGCACTTTCAGAATTTATGGCGCAGAATGTTCTCCCTCTCCCATAATACCCATTGCTTTGATATGCTCCATACGACGACGCACAACACCCCCCCCCCCCAGTGCTGTGGTACTACCGACACCATCTGCTTCCACACCACACACAGCCCACATAGCCCCCATATAGCCCCTCTATACACAATGCTCTACACTATTTATTTGATTTAATGACATTTATTTCACATAAATATTCAATTCGTAGCATTTAAATCACGCGAGCAAGCGTTGAAATATAATTTATATAAAATATATTGTTTTACCAAAAAAAAAAAAAAAAAAAAATCAGAAAAGAAAAAAATATAATAATAAAAAATGAAACAATAAACACACTTGTTAATTTCATTTTCACAAAAAATATACAAACACCTACGTAAACATTAAAATAAAATGTACCTATAGATATATATGTACAGGCCTGTTCCGGTTCTCACTTTCGAAAAGATTTTGCAAAAATGAATTCGATAAACACTTCTATAGTTCTTAGTTCACGATTATGTAATATGACAGTATGCACAGAAAAAAGTTGGACATTTTAGTTCAATGCGAAGAACTAGTTCAGTATTTTGTTTAATCGAATGAACTAGAAATGGTAATTTAGTTCGTTTAGCTCATTTAATTATTATATTTTATTTTTATATATTTATATTTTTGTTATATTTAGTTATATTTTTGTATTAGAACTGTTAAAAGTTCATTTTAAAGCGAAAGTACTTGCACTTGAATGAAATTAAAATTAATAGATACATAACTGAAAGATAGTAAATATTTTTAAATTTTAGTTCGTACTCAATTTATTTAAGCAAACATCAATCGCCGCTAAACGTACTATTAAAACTATTGTTTTAACTACAAATCAAACTAAGCGTTAAGCCAAACTTTTCCATTCTTCATTTGTGCACTTAATGAACTAAACGAACTAAAATCAATGACGTAATTCAGTAGTTTAATTATATGAGCCGATGTATTGATTAACGATCAAACTGTACTGCTCGCTCCAATGATCTTTATTAGTAAATATAAGTTAATACAAAATAAGTATACACTAAGGCTAGTTTAGGTTAGGCTGCGATGGCCGGCATGAATAGGAAGCCACGTCGTCACTTATAAACTTCCATACATATTTTATTACTTTTACAAATAGTATCTCTGTAAGATTATCGAAGAAGAAATGCAGAAATGAAAGAGTTAGTATTTTTCTATTATGAGCTGAACAATGCATAGCATAGCAAATGCTCAATCGCTTCCAACTCTACAGAAATCCTGGGAGTTAACCCCTGGCAGTATAGACTTCTGCCGAAATAGAGACGTGTGCCCTTTTCTCTCTTCTGCCAAAGCAATGCGATTGTCCTCTTAAGGTTACAGTTCGACCAGATCAGTTTAAAGGTTTTACACATGTTTAAACTATTGTTCGCTAATTGCTTCGATCTTAATACGAACGGTAGCTTACATATATGTAGCCATAGATATCTCTACCATGGCCTTCAGATGTCGTTAACTCTGTTTACTGCTTCTCTCTCATACAAATATTTACAACAACATCTTCCTTCTCTCTCTCTCTCTCTCTCTCTCTCTCTCTCTCTCTCTCTATTCCTCTCACATATTACTTCTCATTTCTACTTGAATAACTGCATAAATTATAAAGTGATAGCAATATTTAAAATTATACTCTCTCTGTGAGCAGGGCATTGATAGTTTAGCGTAGCTTAGTGCATGCTACAATAATAAGGTAGCGTATTGAGAACGTACGCGTATTACACAGACCAAACGTTAGTACGCTTTGAATGTTTATGCTGAATTGTTGCTGAATGGTTGTCCATGGCACACAAAATGTTTTCTTTCTTGTTAGGCGTATACCATAGTTTTTTCCTTCTTGTCTTGTTCTTCTTGTGCGCACTTGATTCTTGCTTCTTGCTTCTCCTTCTATTCTATCGGTCTGAGACAGCGCTGAATACACTACCTTATTATTGTACCATAGCTTAGCGTAGCTTATCACTTTGAGGCAGCTCCAGAGTTGCAATGTGTGTCTTAAGATAAACTCGTAAGTTCATACATTAACTAATTAACAAACAAAACTTATATGCTATATAGAATGTTGTCAGAATATTGCAAAAATCATAATATACCCATTCAACTACATATATATACTATGTATATCTATAGTGTATAAATATTATTAAAAAAATAATTTGTTTCACACATAAAACAAAAAATATTTATGAACCATTCAAAAGTTCATGAGTACTCACCTCAAAAATCGGCGACGACATACATGCAAAGCTTTTGGAGTGCGGTCGAACTGAATCGTACCGTACTTTAATGTATCGCAGCAAACTAAACCGTACTAAACCGATCTGTACCAGAGATCTCCACGTGATCGTTCGTAATTTGGCTGTTGTTGCGCCGTAGTGGCTTGTATACGAAAAAAAAATCGCACGTTGTTTTTATTTATATGGAATACTATGGAAATAAAATCAGAAATAAAAAAGGAAAAAATTAAATGAATAAAATGAGTCAAAGAAAATAATAAGAGCAAAATATCGTACATAGTAAGTATATAAACAGGGCATTAGAACAACGCAAAAGTTCTACATATGCTGATAAACACTTTAATCAAAGAAATATTCATATACATATATTCTATAGTATTATATTATATTGTAAGTGCTTCTAATATACTCGTAGAATACAATACATTTAAATCATATAGTATACTCTTCAACTATATGGGCTATACACACACTTAGTTAGCATCAGAAGGATGAAAAGTAGCATGAAAAGACAAATAAAAGGCGTAGATATGGTAATTATAAAACGTCAAAATGATTTTTTTTTTTCTATAAAAATCGTATTTAAATGTAAATAAATCGTATTAAATTTGACATTGAACAATTTTCCATAGGCACGAGTACAAGGCAAAAAAAAAAGTCATTCAAGAAATCAGTACTACTTATTTTATTGATGAAGATTATGAGCTAAGAAAATTTATCTCAAAATAGCAAGCACTCATCTAAATGCAAAAGAGTAACGTCATATTTAAAATGTATATGGAACCCTCTTAAATGAAATAATGAGAAGTATTTTCGTTATATAGCCATAGATTTTCAAGAGCTACTTCATAAGAATAGCATAATTACGCTAATTAACACAAAACTTAGCAATTCCTGTTGCTTTCGACTTTATATCTATTAAAAAATATTGCAAACGAAAACGATATGTTTCAAACAGTTGTTAGTTGTGTGGTAAACTTGGTTTTATGCAAAAAAAAAAAAAAAAAAACGAGCAAGTCGAATAAAAAGACAAAGCAAACGAGCAAAACAAACAAACCAGTCTTTCGATTCACTTACTCTGCAGCAGTTGAAGTGCAGGGTGTTTCAAAAGAAAGTTCACATTTGATTTGCTGTATTAGAAGTCGAGTAGTTTGAAGAGATCGGTTCAACGCTAGAAAAATCAAAATCCGGGCGTGCAAGGTCTTCGAGAACGTTCGAAAACGTAGACAGTGTTACTCAGTCTGTTCGTGATTCGGATTCGGAAGCGTGCTGTTACTTTCAACGTGCATAGATCATTATTGTTTCGCATTTTACACAAAGATTTAAAGCTGCACCCATACAAAATTCAGTTGGTGCAAGAATTAAAGCCTCAGTATGCTGGCAAATTGATCTCCAGGAGAGGTGACATAAATTGGCCTCCACGAAGGCCCGATTTAACCCCTATGGACTTTTTCCTGTGGCGTTACGTCAAATCTAAAGTTTACGGCAACAAACCGACTTCCCTGGCACAATTAAAAGAAAATATCCGTCACGAAAAGCCATCACGGAGAATACCTGCCGAGTCGTCATAGGAAATTTTAGTGCTCGATTAAATGAATGCTGTCAACGCAACGGTTTACATTTGGACATTATCATTTTTAACAAATAAATTCCCAAAGTGTGTATTTTAATATGTAATAAACATTTTTTTCAATAAACTACTTACTTTTGTTTTATCGATTTTTTAAATGTGAACTTAAATTTGAGACACTCTGTACAAACACTTTTTTTTTTTGTGACTTTCTTTCTCACTTAAGCTGCCGCTGCATTTGCACTCTATATCTACCTGGCTAACAGCATTGGGTCCGTCATACATACTAAAACACAAACCATTATATTATGCATACATATATTAGTATACGAAAAGAGTTCAATACGGCAGAGAAACATGCATTTTGCTCGTTTACTCTCACTTGTGCTCATTATAACTTGATATCTGTGCAAGCATTTTGCTTTTTGCAATATGCAATCTGTTTGGTCAAACGAAAACATGCAACTCAATCAATGCATCGTTTTCGAATACATTTTTGCAAGTCTTTAGTAGGTGTATCGATATAAGCTTGCTAATATAAGACCACCTTTGTGAAAAGTTAATAAAAAAAAAAAACTCCAACAAAAAATTTTTTTCTCGGATATACGAGAAAATGCATGGAAAACTATGCATATCAATCCATTTGTCAGAAAGCAGCCACTGGAGTAGTTGACTTTTATGCAAATATATAACATATTAGGACACAACTTGTGAAGGTTATTGCTTGCTATCTATTTCGAATAAGATTTATTAAGCTGCAGCACAAGAACTTATGCCATATTACAATATATTAATAAACATTTAAATCATTTATCAAATTTGGTTTATTAGTGTAGCCATAAATTGTTGACAGGGTTGTTTCGACCACTGAAGTTTGCAGTAAGTATTAAACACACAATAAGTAAATTTTTACTGATGATTACGATTCCCCATGCTACGGTATGAAAATTCGAATAATTTTTTTTTTGAATTCGGTTTCGGTAAAATGGTCAGTATTTCACTTTCAGAAGAATTTAGCGATTTTATATATATTTATAGTTGTTTTAGTATTATAGGTAAATAGATAGATTGATAAATGATTGTTCTTTGTGCGTATAGTCTTTTCATGCAAATTCAACTTTAAATTGCAAAATCAAATTCGTTTTCACAAAGACACTACTAGTCGGTATGGCGTCAAACTATTTTTCATTTTATGTGGTTCGTATTTTACTAGCAAGTATTTTTTTTTATATTTCGCTAGCGTGGAAATTGACAGTTCAATTCAACGCATCACTGATTGCATCGATGCTTTTAACACGCTCACCAATTTGCAAAACCAACAGCGGAAAAATATATATTGGAAAAGAGAGACAGACTGTCAGACATGTAGCTAGCTAACTAGCTAGAGAAATACACAAAATGAAATTGAAATTAAAAGAAATGATACGCAGTGCCAATCAGCTGGCAATTCAATCCGCAGCAGCACTGCCAAATCCGTGAAATGCAACCAACTGCATGTATCTACATATATAACTAACTACGATTATCTATCTAGTAGCTATTTGTATATACTATAGTTTATCTTGTTAAAATAGTGAATTTAAAATAATAAAATCAAATATTTTCATTAGTTGATATACAAAATGTATCAATAGAGCTACAAACAAACTATAAGATACAAATGTATCTATACAAAAAAAAAAAATATTAAATTTGTTTCTATAAATAAAAAATTGAGAAAATAAAGATTATATAGTAGGAAAAAAGTAGACCGGGAGTAAAAGAATTCAATGCAAGTGCATCTTTTTTTTCTTTTTTTTGCACGCGCTTCTACGTTCTTATCAGAAATATGCATCGGAGCGAGGCAGTTTGGTGAGACGCTGTTGTTCATTATTAACATCTGATTGTATATACACATATATATATACATATATATATATATATATATATATATATATATATATATATATATATATATATATATATATATATATATATATATATATATATATAATATATATATATATATATATATATATATATATATATATATATATATATATATATATATATATATATATATATATATATATATATATATATATATATATATATATATATGTACAAATGTGCATTTAAGTGAATAAAAGTATGTAGATACATCTATACTATAAAAACACACTCAAAGAAGCAACACCATCAAACAGCCATAAAAAGTAATAAACTATGTAAATCTGAGTTCAACTACGCTCGAGTGCACATAAAACTAATTACACAAAAGCTGAATAGATACGCACACACACACAGACACACACACAACCAAAAATAAACACACAATCAATTCAGCATACATTGTTACATCCAGAGATACATTTGCATGAATTTCATTATGATTTGCTGAGTGAGGAGTACATATTATAGCAATGCTTAAGATACTTTCTACACAGTATTAATGAAATTGCTGTGCAAAAGTGCACCTTTTTACGCGGTCCTACAAAGCTGTTAACGGCATCTTATATGTCAAAGCAAATGAGATACACTATGGGTATTCATGCAATTGATTTTCAAACAGTTTCTGCATGCATGACATGCCAGCAACACAAAATTCGGCAACACACAATTGAACGAACGGAATTTTTTGACACTTAAAAATCAGATTTTATGATATTTATTAAACACTGAAAGCGTAGATTCTTTTTTTGTTTTTTTTTTTTTTTAATCGGATTCTGTTTTTTTATATGAAGTTCTGAATCACCCTGTTTTAGTAGAATCAAAATCAATTAGTACATGTGTTGAATAAGCATGTAGAAACTGTTTGATGCCTGAATAGAGACTTAGCTTCTAACTTACTATTTGAAGTCTGCAAATTCGACGAATAGCTGCTTCGATTAGATATTTCATAAATGAAGCTCCTATCTGATGTCTGATGGATTCAGGTTTCCATTTGACATTTCAACCAAATCATAAATCATAAATCAACCAAATCAAATAATCATAAAGTAAAGGGTGTTTTGCGGTTTTTGGAAAATTATTCGAAGAATGTTTTTTAAGAAATTTAAACTTAATTTAATATACTTCATTTATTGGTTTTTTTTTTTTTTTTGGTATTTTTTTTTTTTATGTTTTTGTGACTGACCCCATTTGAATAAATTGCTTTATGTTGCAACTACAACTCTGGTAGTAACTCACACTGTTTGGGATTTGTAGCACTGCTCGTTATTTTTCTTTCTTGATCATATTTCTTAAATCTCAATTCATTTGTACAAACTATGTTCTATTTGAACTGCATAACTCTGTTATTGACTAACAATTATTGGTGTTGGTAGTACTGCACATTCCATTTTATTACACTAGAGAATACAGCGAAAGAGGAAACTTTTTTGTATGGTAATTTGAATGCGTTGAACACAAAAACGATGCTAAATTTAGCCATTCACCCAGATAACGGTATATTTATATATTATATATTATTTTCATACCATTCACACATAGTGTGAAATCGTATTATCAGTATGTCTGAAAGTTTGTAATGCATTAAAGGAGGCATAGTAGACCCCATAAAGTATATACATATATTATTGATCAGCTCGAGTCGAGACGAGTCGATCTAGCCATGTCCATCTGTCCGTCTGTCTATCTGTATGTTGTTGCTCATTTTTTGAGGACCAATACACTTATTTTTATTACAGTTTAGTAGAGTATCAAGATTGGCCTGCCACGCCCACTTCTTGGGGTACGATGCTTGACATATATGGTAATTTATAGTGGACGGATGCTTGACATGTACATTAATGGATGGGACCCGCCTACTGTTTGGTGTAGCCCCCATACAAACCTACTCTCACTTTCGACTTTTTGTATGAAAACTTGTTTATTAAAGTCAAAGTAAAGTGTTAAATGTAACGTAGTATCGTTTTTATGGTTGGCCGCTTAACATACATAGACTGACGGGCGTGGACATACATAGACTGACGGCCGCTTAAGATACATAGACTAATGGGCGTGGCCCGTCCACTTTTTGGATTAGTCCCATATAAACACACAGCTACCACCCACTTTTTGGGGTAGACCCTATTTAAACCCCCACTTTTATGTTTTACAATACGATTTAAAATTTCGTGTGTATGGTATTAGATCTTCTTATTTCTTAACTTATTATTAGATTAACTTATTTCAATTTAATGCTAAATCCCTCGAACTCTAAGCTTTGACTCGAATTTTTGTGTTATGTTTCGATCGGTTGAAAAATGGTTGATTGAAGCTTTCCAAAATTGAAATTTTGAATTGCTAAACCAGCTGAAATATTAGTTTATCAAGAATTGAAAAATGGGTATTTTCGTTGAAGCACAAAGTTCTGACCAACAAGAAACGTAAAAGTTCCACATTTCCTTCACACAGCGAATTATTTACGCAATACTTTTAAAAATGAAATTCCATAAACTGCATACTCTGTCACATTTACCCTGTTGTGCCTTGCTCAAGCAAACTTCATAATAGATTCATATTTTACTTATGCATTCTGCTAATGCCTTCGTCTTTATAAGCACTTTTCTAAACAAAACAACTTCCGTTTTATAGACAGGCCTAAGAACATTTTCAGTTTTAGACTGAAAAAGCGGAAACGCGACATTTAAAAGAACTTGGAATTATATTGTGTATTGTATAAGACAACATAAATTTGTATTTATTTAATTTCGAGAAAGCTACTTTGCATACGATTAGGTAGAATAATAACCAACACAATCACCACAGATTGTCTGTAGCGCAAATAAATGCCATGCAAACGTTTTGCTAAGAAATGTTTTTGTTTCTGATAATTTCCTTTGAATTGTGCATAAGTAGATATGTATATGTGACTTTATATACCCTACGTATACGATATGATGTAAAAAAGGGAGAAAGATATTGGTAAACGATACCTTAACGTGTAAAACTTGCACCAACAGCACAGAAAAAGCACAGAAAATCAAACGTTCAGTTGTGTGGCAGTAAAAGTTTCGTTTACAATAGTTCGTAAAAATATATCGTTGGCGTGTAATTTGCGATAGTTTTAGTGAGTCATATATAACAGTGCTTGCAACTCGTTATGGATATAGGTAAAAAATGTATCGAACATATTATTTGGCTTATGTTTTTTCAACTGATTTTTTTTTTTTTTTGTAAGCTTTCTTTGTGTTTGTAGTTTTATTTTTATAAAATTTTATGCAAATTTAATTGTGTTGTATGTACGCCGATTTAGAAAATGTTTCTCTTGTGTAGAACTGAACTGTTTAACGAATCACAATACGACCTACAGCGCTGAGTGCAAAGTCTTAACATCTTAGCTACTTTAGCTAACAGACACTCAACTCATCGATTTGCTGAATCGCACTCACTCTTATCCCTGATCAAAACTATATATATATTTTTTATTTATTTTTTTTTTTTTGCTTTAAAGTGACTACTTCGTGAACTTTCGAATGCAAATTACACGTTTTTGCAACGAACAAACAAAATTAAAGTAAAAAAAGTGCATAAAACAGGAAAGCGCAGCCGAAAGTGAACAATTGCCAAAATCTTCGATGTTGTTGTTCTGTCGTAACCCAAACAGACGCTACTCATGCTCTATTTTTTAATATTTTTACAATATTTAGCGCACGTTCTTTTAATGCACGTTTTTGAGCACGTTTGCGAGTATTTTGCGGACAGTTTGCGAGTTCTTGCGCTTTGAAGTTTGTTGTTTGACAAAAAGTTTTACAAAACAAAAATGTATCTTTTATGCATTAAAAAGCAATTTTCCAAAATTAATAAATTTCTAGAGCTAAACGAAGCATTTCGTGAAGGATCTACGAGTATCGGTTACGCCGAAGTTAAAATTTTCTCATTTTTTTTTTTCTAATTTTCTCTCTGTGATTTTTTTTTAAACAGCTTTTAGTATAAAACTTAAAAGATTTTTGCATAAATAATTTTATTGCTGACTACAAAAGATACAAAAATCGAGAATCCAATGAATCTGATGACGACGACGACGACGACGACGACGACGACGGCGCCTGTCGATGAAGTCAGTATCGATAATAAAGTATTTATGGCTGATATAAGAATGATAATGATGAAGATTACTATTTGTATCTAAACTGACAACTGCTTTCTGTGATTATGTGTATGCGACGACTTAAAGCTACAATTAAGCTATAAAAACTTGTTGATAGCTCATGTGTTTTTTGTTTTGTTTTGTTTTGTTTTGTTTTGTTGTTGTTATTGTAATTACAATTTGACATTTAAAGACGCACTCAATTTGTGAAGTTTCCACCAACCCCCCCCCCCATCTCGCAGTAAACTGTTGCTTTGATTAACACCTCAAGCGAAAAAATAAACCGAAAAGCAAAACAAATTTTTAACAAAATTTCAATTCAATAAATTTTCATGGCAAATGTTTTAGCATTGGATTTAGTCAGATACATTTACACATATGTATCTACACATATACATACTAGTACGTACTAAAGGCGTTAATGAAACTGAAGTGCGATCATTAATTTTCCACAGAGCCAACCAAATGCAATTAATGAAAACGCGCATAAATGTCAAATGAAAATGGGCAATAAAATGTCACAATTAGACAGCTGCCAGTGGCAGTCCCCAATGTGAAAATGACGAGAGCTGACAGATTTACAATGTATGTATATACATATATAGTATGTATTGTATATAATAAATACATACGCTTAAAGTGAGATACATTATGTTAGTCTATCTATGCGAACCCTACTAACAGTATGCAACGCTCAATGCTCAAAAGTAATATTAAAGGTCAATGTACGTTAAGAGCAGAAAGAACAAAAAATATCAAATTTAAATAACTGGAAAAAATCTAAATAATCACAAACAAAAACGAATTGATGCACGTTTGTACGTATATAAGTATAAAGCTGTGGTGCTGAAATACGAGGTACCTCCTCTCAACCACACACCACCTGCACACTTCACACGAAAGAGTGTTCCAACAGTTATTGGACAGCCTGAGTTATTGGTAACTCATTATTGGGGACTTTAACGCGAAGCACACCTGTTTGGTTTCAATAGCTCTAAAAGACACGAGCATTTTGATTGATGCATTTAAGTCAGCAGTTTGGATTGCGCTTCCCCGGATGTACCAATCTGCACTCACACTGACATCGACAAACTGCCAGAAATGCTTGATTTTTTAATTTCGAGAGACATCAATGCAAAAAAGTGGTTCTTTTACTTAATTAATCTACTTAAAAACGTTAAAATTTATGCACCACGGAAACTGTACGGATCTAAAGCTGCGTTTCAATACAAACGTCGTGCTAAATTCTGCGCAGAATATTGATTCACACAATTCATACACGAAAATGCCAGCATTGCTGTACAACCTCTTAAAGCCATCTCTTGCACATTTATGTGGTGGGAATGAAGCTTCTAGATTACACAAAATAATATGAGAAAAGAAATCTAAGAAGTGACTGGCAATCAATCAGAACCTTAGAGACAAAACTGCATATAGACAACATAGTCGGTCAAAGACTCAAGTATTTAAGCCACACGATAACTCAACGAGTGCTTCGAGTAAACTACGCCTAGTAAGCACTACCATAGTCTATGGAGGGCTATCAAATGCCTCGAGAGACACACACGAAGGCTAGCATGTGTTCAAAATGCCAGCGATATCATGAAATCATTCTAAGAAGCATAAAACCGAAGCCTCCGAGAAACACCTCTAGAGCGCCAACCTGCCATTCAATATGCCAAGTGAACTTGCCCATCATTACTGACCTAGTGCTCACAGTTGCCACATACGCAGTTGTTTAAGGCATTTTGGCTGTCTCGAGCATTCTTTACGATGCTTTAAGTGTTCTACAATACCAGTTGGTATCGGGCTTGTTGGGCGATGATTTCGCAGATGGAACATTGTATTCAATGCCGAGACATCTTCCCACATAGTTAACTTTCACACTCAGAAGATTTAACTGCACTTCTGTCAAGCTAATTTCAAATATCTTAGGTTGATACTAGATAGATAGAGCTAACAACAAAATTTTAGATTGTGGAAAATGCACTGTCTTCTGGGACACCAATCAAAACTAAAACTATGCAAGAAAATTTGAAAAGTAGCAAGCGATTTCAACACCAAAATCTTTAAAAAATTTCAAAGCGAAATGCTGACCATGGATGGCCTACAACGTACACATCACTATTGTGAACACCACTATTCGCGACGAGTTAAAAATGCAATGTGTTACGCAGCAGATCAGCAGACTGAATGACCGAAACTAACTAATGATAAATCTATTGGACAACAGCTTAACTAACAGAACCTTCAAGCGTCGTCACCCACACTGCATCTACCTTTTGGAACTCAAGATTGATCCGACGTTATTCTCCTTTATCAGTTCATTATTTGCAATCTAGCAATTTTTGTGGACTCATTATTAGCGAAAGTAAGTAATTCCGCAAAAACTGTAAGTCAAATGTTAATAAGGTATTGCAACTGCGCTGTCGAAAGTTAGTTGTAAAATGCACGTACGACGCGGTAATATTCCCGAACTGACCGCTTTTATGTACATTAAAAAGAGATAGATGTCTAAGTGCATTCAAGATACTCGTAATTATTAAGCATGGAACTTCTGTGGCCACCTAAGCTATATTTTTAGCAGCGCCGCACACTTCCACACTGCTGTTTAAGTGAAGTGAAGTGAAGTGAAGTCATTAAACTTTATAATGTATATAATGTACTTATTATAATACAGTATAAAGAGCGCGCGCACCAGCCTTATCATTAGACGCAACCGCTCAGTCGACCTCTTCAGCACCAGCTCCAACTGATGGTGATGGTGATGGTGCTGGTGATGGTGATGGTAACGGTGGTCAGCAATAGAAGCAATGCTGCCTAAAAGCGCATTTGCCACTCCGCCAGCCACTAAGCGCTTAACGCTAAAGTTCATTGCCATAGCGGGAGCGTGCGAGCAAATTAAAGAAGGCGGCGACTTGGTGGCTGGCTCTAATAAGCGGATTGATTTGTTATGCTCAATGCTTCAAATGCAACGAAAACCGAACAGAGGGCAGCCAACGCAGTGCAGCAGCAGCGACAGCCGTCAATGTCTGTGGAGGTCGGCGGCAAAGCTGTTTAGTGGTAGCGTTTAAAATGTGGCATTAGTCCAATGCGCAGCAGAAGAAGAGTCGACTTCATCGACGTTGCTGCCCCGTCTTTCGTCGGTCGTCTGTCTTAGATGTCGTCGTCGTCGTCGTCGTCGTCAAGAAGCTGATAAAAAATGATGAGACTAAACTGAGTTGGCAGCGCAAACAAAACGAATGAACGATAGAAGCAACAACAAGAACAACAACAAGAACAACATCAGGCTGACATTAATCAAACGCATAGCGCCTGAATTTCCTCCCCTCCTGCCCTTATCTATAATCATATTTCTAAGTTTCAACATGACGCCTACTCCCTACACTACCGCACGCTTCAAAGTCGCCATTGCAGCATTTATCAGCAATCTCACGATGCTTTTGCCCCAGCTGTTTCGCTGTATCTTTGAAGCTCAGCAGGGCCACCCAGGCAGTGGTTATTGTTGTCAGCAACAGCAACAGCAGTCGATGCTTTAGTTGTCAACATAACATCTAACGCCATTCAATTGCAATTCAATTGTAAAGGTCCGCTCTGCTTGCTTGCTTGCTTGCTTGTCCCTTATTCTGCTCCCACAATACAACAACAAAATACTACTTCATTGTAGATTGTATACATATATACTATAAGTATCTCAACTACTCATGTTATTAGTTGCTTACAAAGATGGACAGATGCAGAGACAACCAGAAAGTCAGACAGACAGACAGAAAGTTGGACAATCGCAACATTGGCTGCATCAGCAACATGTCATCAACATCGGCAGCTGCTTCGAATTTCGCGTTTGTTAACCACAAACTAGTAGATACTTCTTCTTCTTCTTCTTATTCTTCTATAGACGAGTATATATAAACAGATACAAGTGGCTAATAAAAGTATGATAAGTACGGAAATTTCAAACACAATTGAGAAAACCTAAAACTACTGAAACATTCCTTATGTAGTATTATTGTACGCCTTGGCAACCCTAACTGCAGTAAGCGCAATTTTCGAGCAACTTTTGCCACTCAGAAATGAGTACCTCCAAAACAAGCACTATAAAGGCTTCCACAGCTTCTTGACGCGCCAAAAAACGTTTTTCGAGAACAAACAGAAGTGATTAGGTGCCAAGTCACGGCTGCAACGCGTATGACCTATAAATTTGATGTTTTTAGTGCTTAAAAACTATCTTGTATCGGTTCACATCTGTCGTGGTGAAGTATGATACGTTTCGCGCGTTTAGTTATACTCAATTCTCTGAAAACGTGTAGTGCAGTTGTGTAATATTCACAATTTCATAACCTACTTTACTCTAATAGAACAGTTGCAACATGACCAGTTCTTTGCGAAACAATAGGCGACAATTCGTTTCAAAGTATTTGTGTTTTGGACTCATATGCATGTTACATGATTTGTCAGCTGTTACGATATCATAGACGTGTTTTTCAACTACCGTGGCTGTATTTCTTCAACAATTATGTTTTTGGGTGATTGTCAAATTATGCAATATTCAATGCGAACAAATCTTCTTGAGGCGCAAATGTTAATGCAATATCGAATGTATGCTTTTGCTACTAATGCTCAAGAATACCTCAGTCTCACAGTATGTCACATAATAGTGTTGCATTATTAGTTAACGTCCAACATCGGTGTTTTCTGGAAAAACAGCTGTTTTTGGATAGCCTTCTCTAGATTCTTCCTTACTCTCTCAACTCAAATAAATTAGAATACTACTGTTAAATTAGAGCTAATGCAATGGCGCTCTCATCATAAATTGATATACATTAAACAAACTGCTCGATAGGCTTCGTAAATTTGGAATACCATCAACGAAAAAAAAAAAATTAAAGTGTTAGTCTAGTACTTTAAATAAGAAATTGGTTATATAAACACAAGGCGTAAATAGAAAATGAATACATGCTATAGAACCAACATGGTTTCAGACAGTAAATCCATAGACAGAACCAGTTTGAAAGCATTTCTATACTCCAAAACTCAATAAATCAAATATTTTATAATGGCAGCAATATGCGGAAAAACTCTTAATACTATTTTTTAGTATACATATTAAAATATTATTAAGCGTTATCACATTGAATAATAGGGAGTAATATTTATAACAACTTGTGCTCAACAAGACACAACTACTTTATGATTGGGTCAGCGTGAGCGAACAAATTATTTGGTTGGGACTTTTATTCTATGTGGAATATTTACTTTACAGTTACGTGGTAAAGTTCTTTCAAGATTTTATACACACACACGTAGATCTTTGCATTAACAGTGTAATTTTACATATAATATCATCGTTTTCTGTTAGATGTCTTCCAATAGCAGAGTGCAACAACAACAACAACTTGTTTTTTGCGTTTGACATTACACTTGCACATGCAGTTCTTTGCATAAACCAGCAACAGCGTGACAAATGCAATACTAATATCCAAGTTTGGTGTTTCCAGCGCATAAAATCTCTGAGAACTGCTGTTTCATACGAACGGACATGTCTATATATCGACTTAGTTTCCCACATTTAATCAAGTATATATAAAACGTATGCCATCTGCCACGTCTCTTATGACACTCTGGTTCTTTTGGGTACAGAGTATTTGAAAAAAAAAAAAAAAAGCTGATAACTTTTAGACTTAATTCTGTTTAAGTATGTATCTTTTATGTACTATGTATCTTTCTTTATTACAACATACTGAACTATTGTTAGCCTCTGCTATTGTAGTTTCAACACAAGCCCTTTTTGCAGAAAACGCAAACTGCGCCTTTTACATCGCATTGGACAGACTACTCAAACAATCTTCCGTTCATCAGTGCCTTTGTTAGTGTCTTTCATTGGCGGCAGTGCGCTATAGTTCATGGGAACAGAGCCACACACCATGCCAGGCAGTCATACAGTCATATAGTCATATAGTCAGTCAGTCAGCCAGTCAGTCAGTCAGTCAGTCAGTCAGTCAGTCAGTCAGTCAGTCAATGTTCAATGCTCCAAGAATTTTGTTGCCCCTAACCCCCCACTGCAATGCAGCAGTACACATATTGTGTAAGCGGCAACGTCATCTGTGGCGTTGGAGTTTCGATTTAAAGTTGATGTTTTGTAACTCACAAATGTATTCTGCAGTAGTAGTTCGTACTACTGTCTGCAAATGTAGCGCAACTTTTATACCCTATAGTTGTGGTATTAAAGAGTATATATAGTTTGCGCAAATGTATGTAACAGGCAGCAGTAGGCGTGGCAGACCCTATAAACTATATATATATATATATATATATATATATATATATATATATATATATATATATATATATATATATATATATATATATATATATATATATATATATATATATATATATATATATATATATATATATTTTTAATAAGCTTTGAAAGAGGAGTCGAGGTAGACATATCCGTCCGTCAGACCGATCGTCTGTTGGAACGTACAAATCTTGCCGACTAAAAGATAAACTTCAAATTAAGATATTCAGACTCAACTTTTTCCTTTTTCAGATAACTAGTATTAAGTGAACATGCAAACTCAACATTAAGTGGTAGCTCCCATATAAAATTGGCACGCATTTTTACGTTTTGAAGTATGAAATTCTTTTTGTTTTTATATTTAGTTAGGCTTGCAATACTTGCAAATACTAGACTATATATTTCATATAGACCCAGATCGGACCACTTTAGGCAGTATACCCTTGTAAAACTACCCCCGCCTCCCCTCATTCTTATGATTTTTATGAAATTTATATGTTTTAGTTTTGAATGAATTCTAATTTTTCATCAATTCTGCCAACTGTCCAGATCGCACCACTAAAATATATAATCTAGACTTCATATAAAGAACCTAAAACAATGTACAGCGTATCTCAAAGCCGAGCACACTCGACTGCAGCATTTTTTTTTTTTTATTTTTTTTTTTTTGTAGCATGCAATTTTCTTCAGTTCACAACAAAACTAATTATACATGAGTATTGATGCATTGTTTTCGGAGAGCTACCCGTATTAAAAAATACCAGCAGAAAAGTTAATTGATAAAAACAAATTCAAATTACCATTTAATTTTGAACAAACTAATTTAAGTTTGCTTTTTTGTATTAGAACTATTTACAATTAAAAAAAAAACCATTCGTTTTGCTAAATTAAAATGTAATTAGCATATTATTAATTTAGCTTTGTGCCAATCAATCGCTTCAACTGTTTCATAAACGACAAACAACAACAAAAAAATCGGTGACAAAACAAATTTTAATATCTGCACTGCTAATTAATAGAGAATAGATACAGTGGATTTTTGTCGTAATATACATAAAATTCGTAGAAGCAATAAATCCACGAAATCTTAGTTTTAGAACTTAAAATTTTAAGAACAAGTTCTAGCATGGTTTTTTGTATGATTTTCTGCAACTGAAATCAGTATCTCCCAGCGTAAGTGACGCCAAAATCGAAGTAGGTACGCTGTAGAAGTTTTGTCTTATATTCAAAATGCTTTAATAATGGTTAACATGTGCTTTTTGGAGCATGCCTAACTTTATTGTCTTTGTGCGGAAACTTTTTGGCTAACAAAAAGAGAATTGCATAATACGTTGAAGTACCAAATCAAATTTCTAGAGGCCTAAGGAGCTATAAGATGCAACATGTCTATCAAGATTCATATTCTGCATTCTCATATGATATTTTGTTGGGAAACTGACAAACAGACTAACCAAAAAATATAGGCAGCAAAATATAGAATAGCGCTTCGAAAAAGAGAGAAAAGTCAGCATGCTAGCTAATTACTGTGGAACACTTGAGAGAAATTCTACTGATAATTGGCTGAATTGCTCCAATTCTCACTGATAATTTTAAAATTTGTGGGTGTCAGAAATTTCTGACATATACAGAAATACAGGTCACTCTTAAAGTGCATCGATTTTTTTATACACTGCAGCCATAAAAATATTCTTGAGCGGCATTGGAAGACGAATCTATATAAACGTGTCCGTCCAGCCGTCTTTTTAAAAGAAGAGATCTTGGCGGCTATACGTAAAAGAGATAGTGACTTCAAATTTATATATTTAGGCTTTCCTTTTACCTCTTATGTGTACACGCCAGACCCGCTTTAAGGGGTCGATGACATTTTTAATTTTTATCTATGAAAATGAAATTCTTGAATTTGACTTCGACAAGCAGAAATTCGTGTACATATGAATAAGCGCGGAGTGATTTGCCACGCCGGGCAGCCGAGTCCAGCACTGCTTTAAATTTAATTAAATATACCTATGCACTATGTAGTATTTTCGGAACATAACTTCGACTATCTTTTCTTTTACATCTATGTTGCATAAGTACTATGAGATACATAATTACTCTGTAGCGTATCTATGTACATATGTATTTACATAAATATATAGAGGAAGTGAAGCGCACAAAGCAAAGCAACAACGACAATAGCTAAGAACTTAGCTAAAGGCAACAGGTAGCCAGCCAAAAGGGAACGAAATTTTAAAGTAGGCAATGTACGGAAGCACGGAAGTAGCGAATCAACCAAGCAGCAAGTGGCAGCCCAAAAAATAGTTGATTCACAATCAGACAAGCATGCCAGTGGACCCGGTTCGCATGGGCCCATCATCAATATGCTGGTTGTTTATCTGTCTGTCTGTCTGTCTGTCTATGGATTCGTCTGTTGCTCCCGGTTATTTGTCTGAGTCTCTCAGCTGAAGCTTTAACCCAGCGGAACGACGAAAGTACAACGAACGTGCCTAAAGTGATGTGTTTTATGAGTTGGCGTTGGCGTTGGCGTTGGCGTCGGTACTGGTGCTGGTGCCGAAGCACCGTAGCTTCTATGGATTTGCCGTCTGCAACTTAATTGAGGCAGTGGTGCGTTGCTGCCACTGCCATTTAATTCATTCATTTGTTGGTTCGACGTTCGTTCTAACCGGAAGCGCTAAACTGTTGCACATATACAAAGTATACACACACACACACACACACACACATACAAAATATGGCTTGACTACAGGTGCATCACTGTAGTCAACGTCGCGACCACTATTATTAATGATGTTACTGAAGTTGCTGATGAGGGTGATGGTGTTTGCTTGGCTGCATGCATAGGCGCAGACTAAGAACAACTTTCCCATATGTTTCTGGACTTATTGTTTCGAAAAAAGTAAAGTGTAAAAGTATTTATAAAGCGTCTTTCAATAGAAACAATATCTGTCAAAGTCAAAATATCAGTGAAGTTTAAGAACGAGCAACGTTTCAGAAATTATTAAAAATGACTACCGAATTTCTGACTTGATGTTTGGAATTTTAGGAGGATTTACTCCAATTTTTGTAGTGAACATATTCACTATTGCACTATTGTTCCTGTGCCAGTGAGACAACGCCCGGTCCGTCAACGTATTAAAAATATCGCATCCGTCAGTGCATCAGATCAAAATGTGCTTAATCGGAAGATTCCACGCCGTTCTGCATAAAGATGCTGGCGTACACGCTTACAAAATCAAACTAACTCAAGAACTGAAGCCTTTTGATCATTTGAATTACTAAAACTTCAACGATTGAGCACTGCAAAGGTTTCAAGAAAATCCTGAATATCATTGAAAAATAATCTTCTGCGATGAAACTCATTCTTTGCTAAGTGGCGTTGTCCATAAGCACAGTATACGTTATTGGAGAGCAAGAGGCTCGCGTGTGCTCCATTGGATACACAAAACGTGACTGTGTGGTTTGGATGATTTCATGCCGGAGTTGTGATTGGAACATATTTTTTCGTTGATGAAAATTATCGCAGTGACACGGTCAAAGAAGTTCGCCATGTAGGAAGACTATGTTCGACTAAAATTGTTTCACATGCCACACAGCTGGTCAAATAGTTCAGCTATTAAAGGGAAAACTCGTTAAGCGTGTAATCTCGAGAAATGGGGTCCGTTCGAATTGCCACATCGCTCATGCGATTTAACACCGTTGGATTTTTTTTTTTTTGGGGTTACATTAAATTGTTGATTTGTGGAGCTCAGAAACGTGAAATTATCGAACTTCCGGCTGATATGTTGTGTCAGAGCTGTGGAAAATTGGTTCCAAAGAATAGTGCTCGCTGTGGTCATATGAACGAGATCAATTGCAACAAATTTAGCGCGAATTGGTTGCAATAATCGTTTCTCAGTATAAAAAATAGAGTATTCGATGCAGAGACTCTTTCGAAGTTGCAACTTAAAATTTGCTCCATAAATTCTATAAGATAGGCTAACTTTTTTTCGTGCGCTGATTTTCAGCAATGCTAAACTTCATAACTTCTTGTATAGCAGGTTTTTACTAATACAAAGTAATAACCCCTTTCTATGTACGTCCATGACTGCTACATTTAAACCACACGACCTGTCTTTGTCGTATCGTATTTTATAGCTTCATTATTATTTTGTTTTGTTATTGTAATTTTTTGTTTATTTGTTTGTTTGATTGTTTGTTGTTTTATTACTGTGTAGTTCCCATAAATGTATCTATGAATGTATCTGTATCTACTATGTACAATATATTCTTGTATTTATTTTATGCGTTTTGTTTTGTTCTTGTGCTTCTTGGCATTATTATTATTATTATTATTGCATTACTTTTCTTCCTTTTTGTTGTTTTACATACATACTATATACATATATAGTATGTATCTTCTTCCGCTTGTTCCGCAACGCTTCACGCTTCACATGCCAAAGCAGAGCGCCGATCAACGATCTGCGTTTAAACTTTAAAGATACTTTTGCTGTTCATTGTTGTTGTTGTTGTTGTTGTTACGGAGGTGAGATGGCAATTTGAGTAATGCGATGAGGGCGTCACAGTTGGTTGCGCTTTACCTTATATATCAGCTCTATAGGGGCTGATTCAAAAGTTTATTTACGTAAAAAAAAAACATACATTTTTATAGCTGAGACTTCTTTGTCCAATAGAATTTCGAAAAAATTCGCAAGTCACGGAATCTGTGAGTCGTAAAAACTCGGTATGCGGTAAATTTGGTTCTATGCGAACATTTCAAGCCTAATTTGAGTAAATCAGTTGGAGAAGATTTAAAAAATATTGTGCTCACATAAATTTCCATTCCATAAAATTGTCGAACATTGCATTTTTTCAATCATCTCAAATAACTAAACTCTAATTTTCCAACCGATTTTGCTTAAAACATATTCGCAAAGAACACATCTATCAAATCACCTACGTACGACTCGCAGATTCCGTGACTGACCAAAAATGCAAATTTTTTAATTGACAATAACTCGAAATCACGCGAACATTGGGAAATTACCGAACAAAACAATCTACCTATCGAGCCAGAGCCGCATGACAAGCAAGTGGTCACTGCGAATCAGGCTCGATCAGCCTGTAACGCTAACTAAGACTCAATGTCAGAGCTAGAACATCTGAGGGCCATTCTAACGGAAACGGGCACTGCGACAGAAAATGATGTCTTTTGTACCCTACTCCGGATATGGTTAAGTTAATTTATTTAGGGTCTTCTGCGTCTCTTTAATGAAACGGAGAATGTCCTTAGACGAAGTATTTGTGATCCCATCAGATGTAATAAAGGGTCTATACATCTGCTCAATTCTGAGCATGGTCAAGACCGCGCAGTTGCAAAACAGGTGTAAACTAGTTTCGTCATCCTCTAGACAGAGTCTGCATGCTGTTTCTGAGGAGAGACCTAGTTTATTTAAGTGATATCTCAGTGGATGATGGACGGTGAGGTAGCCCAAAAGCAAACTCAGGTCAGATCTATTGAGATATACGTTGGTTTTTGGGTATATAGGACGGGTTAGTAGCTTGGCCTGCCGTAGATCAGGATACTGTATCCAGTACTGGGAGGCAGTGCTTTTAAACCGATCTACTACGAAAGATTTTGATTTAGAGCCCAGCTAAATCCACAAAAAGGCTGCGGACCTTTTGTGGACTTAGCACTTTCGTTGCCCTCGATACCCTTATGGCCAGGTATCTGACTTTACGGCCGATTGACAGTTGTTGAAGGATGTCGTAACATTGAAGAACTAGTCTCTAGGATGAATTCCAAGAGGATACTGATTTAATAGTCGCTTGGCTATTTGAAAGAATGGTTATTTTGGCCCCTTTATGACTTTTATTCAAAAGAGGTCGGGCGCAGACCTCGAAGGCGTTGACCTCAGATTGAAAAACCGTGGGCCAGGCACCCATGGCAATAGAGGTATTGGTGTTGGGTCCGAAGACACTTCACTTTTGCAAAGGTTTTCTACAAGTGAATTTGTTAAACTGAGCTGGTATTCACTTCCGTAGTGAATGCGGTGAATTTAATTAATTTAACATTTAACAACTGTGCATACTCAATCTAAAATGAATTTTCATTGCAAAATTCTGGTGGAAACCAAAAAACGGTTTTACGTATGTACAACTTGCAAATGTTTAATTGAAATACATTTTTTGTTATATGAGGCACAAATCGTAATCAAATCTAGCTGAGTTGCAAATTCTCAGTTAAAATGTTACATTTACAAGGAATGCGCGTACGAGCACTTTCAACTCACATAACACACTTTACAACTTATAAAATAGTAAAAAACTTCTCAGCTGTTTTATTGACAATTCATGAAGACGCTAATTATGCATTATTTTCAATACTAAATATTTCATTAGTAATCAAGATCAGCTGGGTTTTCCCAGTGTTCCCATAAAAATTCTATATCAAAGTAAGCTAATTTTTAAACGCTTTTGAAACTAGTAAATCGACCCTTGCATAGTATACGAATACGCTGCGTTGGCAGCCAGTGTTGCCGACATAATCGGACGTGCTGCACTGTGTCGCATTATGCGACAAAAAAAAAAAAAAGGAATAAATTCGCTTTGAAAACTTTGTGGCAGTTAATTAATTTTAGATTGTTTTTTTTTTCCTTTTTTTTATATTGTTGCTAGTGAAGTTGTCGTTTAATTGTTAAATGTGTAACAAAAAAAAAGTGTAATACTTTTTCTATCTCAGCCGTTTAAATATTTTGCATCTCTTTTTGTATACATTTTTTTTTTTTTTTTTTTTTTTGTTGCAAAACCAGAAGCGTCAACCGCTTTTCTTTGTTGTTGCCACACATGCAAAATGCGTTTCTCATGTTGTTGTTGTTGTTGGTGTTGTTTTTACAATTGCTACCGCAAGTTACTTTGATTGTTATTGCTCTTCTTGTTGCTGTTGTTGTTGTTGCTGCTGTAATTTAATAGCGCCGCATGCAACAACATTTAAATATTACGCCTCCTGGTCTCACAGGCTGCTCTCAACTGCGCTCCCTCGTTCGGAATTGAGTAGCGTATACAAAAAAAAAAAAAAAAAAAATGGAAACGATTAAAAAATCGTTTTACTTTTATTTTTTTGTCGTTAAGAACTATAAAAATACATTTAAAAACAAGTAAGAGTATTATACGCGAGATTCACGACAATATAATACCCTGCACCGTTTAATTACTAACACGTACATTAAGTTTTATATATGGTGTTGGACTGACCACTTTCAAGTGAATCTTTTGTTTTTTTCTGTATTACATAAGTATGTAAATCCATTGCCGAAAAAGCAGCGACGGACAATACAAACTGAGCACTCAGCCTGCCAATTTTGCTATCAATTCGCATTGTTAGCGTGCCACGAATTCCACGGTAAGTTTTGCAATGCTTGGCATGGAAGAGAAAAATGAGTTTTACGGAAATGTCCTAACACTGCAGACGATCGAAGAAAACAGCAAATTCATATCGATTCCTCCACCTCTAGCGATCGCAATCGTTTCACAAAAAGATCGAGTCGTTCAATCGATTCGATATTTTTAGTATTGAGCTAAATCGGAGAAAAGTGTTCTAAGCTTTGATTCCGCGAAGTTGCAATGAAGTTCTGGAAAATCGTAAGGCACTCAAATATCGTTAAAAATTAACTTTCTATAACCTATACGAGAGGATTTTTTTGCAAATTACAAGGTTTTTAAGCTTCTGAGACACATGCTAACAGGCAATGATACAGACAGACTAAAACTAGGGATCAGTCCTCATTGGTGTCTTCATTCCAAAACCGATACAGAGAAGGTGTTTCGCTTACTTTGTCGAATTGAATTGTGAATCAAATTCGACTACTAAGTGGGCTCAAGTTATTTGGATCAATAAGTCGCTACAACAACAACAACAACAACAACAACAACTAAATGGAGTATTTTAAAATGTTACAACAATAGAATATACACTTTTGCATATACGAATGCATCATAAGTACTTGCAAAAATGTAGGGTATTTAAAACAAAAAAAAAAAACAAAAAATAAGCATGCAACAACAATTGTAATAGCGCAAATAAACTAAAAAAAAAAATTAAACGTTGTCAACCACAAATGTGACATGCACTTAATTTTCATGTAAAGTGCAACAACAACGACAACAAAAACAACAAACGACAACTCTGGCGACAATGAAATGCAGAATAAAGAGCATTAAATTAGCAACACTGCGCAAAAAAAAATGTACGCCAACAACAGCAACAACAACAACAACAACAAGAACAATAAAAAATCAACTGCAATAAAGATAGAAGCAACAGCGTTGATGAAGTCCGGCAACGCAAGCAGTCTGTCGTGTCATATGTGTGGGTGACGGGGGGAGTATGTGGGGTTGCATGCAACAATGCGGAAGTAAGAGAGAGGAAGACAGATATTGAGATGAAAAGAAGAAAATGATGATGCGATGAGTATTTGCATTTTGTTGGCGCGCGCGTCAAATAACAACAACAACAACAACAACAACAACAATGACAACGAAAACAAGATAAACCATTGAATAACACCGACTCGCATATACGCTTTGCAACGTGCAACAACGATATACCAGTGTGTATAGTGAGAGATGTGGGCGTGACTTCTCCGAATTTAAAAAATTAAGCTATGGAAATGTAATAAAATTTTTTCAATAATTTCAAAAAGGTCAAAAGTAAAGGGGTCAAATGAGTGGTTAGTGGCCTATAAATTCTTTGCAGATTTCAATTTCATACCAAAGATTCATGCTGAATCTGTGTAACATTGTATTTCCATGGGGAACACCATCCAAATAATTTATAGTGTTATTTATATGAAAAACCAGGTACAAGTTTTTTATCATATAGTTAAAATATATATATATATATATATATATATATATATATATATATATATATTGGTACTGTAGGGGATTGGTGAACGTACTACAAACACTTTTTAATGTGGCAAAAACAGGCTCTGCGGTGACATGCAAGCAGAGCAATTCATATCGGTTATATCTATAATTTTAATAGCCAAGGTAAATTTTTGTGACACACCACATTTCAACCTCATATTGACTTTAATAAAGAAGTTTTCATACAAAATCTCAAAAGTGTGCAGTAGGTTTGTATGGGGGCTACTACAAAAAGTGGGTGGGTCCCACACATTAATGTATATCTGAAGCGTCCATCCACTGGAAACTACCATATAATTTATTAAGTTGATATTGACTACAATAATAATGTTTTTCTTACAAAAACTCAAAAGTTGGCGGTGGGTTTGTATGGGAAACAAAAATAACAAGTTTTCAGTTATACATAGATTCCAATCGAAGCGGTAAGCTTAAAAACAACAAATTCGCAAGTTTATACAGTATAGACAAAATCTTGTAAATAAAAAAAAAAACTTTATGATGAAGTATATGGTTAAGGCAGTGGCATGCAAGCAGCCAGATACCAGTTGATACAAATTGTGGGCGCGAAAAAGTTAGGAAGCTTGTTTTTGTTTGACTTTGTAAATTGGCTGTTGTCAATATTATGCCTCGATATTATGCTCGATAGAGTCGACCGCTAAGCATAGATAAGCATAGGTACTACCTGACTGTTTGTGGCAGTTCAAGATGCCACTTATGCAAAATTGTAGCTCTTGTAGTGCAAACGATACTAAAACATATGCATATCGTAACACAGTATCTGTTGTTAGTTCCAGAAATCTCAAGAAGCTAATTCGTTTGATTTCATGTTAATGGTTACAAGCTTTCGAACAAATTCATAATACCCAAATTTTTGCAGCACTTGTCTAGATTATATAAATGAATAAAATAATAGTTAAAACCCCAGTAACAGCAATGCGACATATGTGGCAACAACATCGAGCAGCGGCAGTAAGCAACAACAACAACAACCACAGCACACAAATATAAAAAAAAAGTGTTCTAAAGTTGCCGCAGGGGATGGTAACATTTGCAGTTTATAGGGTTGAGATTGGGGTTAGCGCTGGTGGTCCATATTTTTTTGTTTTTGTTTTTGTTTTTTTTTTTGTTTTTTGTGGCAAGGCAGGCAATGTTGCATACAGTTCGAGACGATGGTGGAGTTTGGAAGCGAAGGCGGCTGCATTTCATTTGCGGTTGATGTTGGCCGCGTTGTTATGCCAATGTTGCTGTCATTGTTGTTGCTCGTTGCTCGTTGCGCGTGGCTGTTGCTCGTTACTGTTGCAACATCAGCGGTTTTTTCTGTTTGTTACTGCTTTGGTTTGAGTTCTGGTTATTTTTTTAAAAGCTTTTTTTTTGTTTTAAATTCAAATTTTTTATATTTTTCTTTTTTTTTCATGTTGCTCGCTGCCTACTCTTCTGGCTGACATTAATGAGACAGTTATGTTGTTGTTGTTGTTGTTGTTGTTGCTATTATTTGCTTGTTTGCTTATTTATTTTTGTTTGCTTATTGTTGTTGTTGTTGTTGTTGTTGTTTTTCCAATGCGGCAATTTAAACACTTTACAAAACGTTGTCAATGCACAATATTTGACTATGCCACACACACAGTAGCGTAGTTACGCCTACAACGCACCACATCGCACCAGAACGCCTTCAATTGCCACTAGCAGTCGCAGCTATAAAAATAAATAGCTTAATCAAATAAGCGTATTACATTTTGGTTAATACACTCAACAGGCAAAACAATATATTGCAAAAACAATTTTATAGATACATACGAATATATATGCTGTAGATACATTTACATTGCAGATACTTAGGCAAAGATATACGCAATATATTTCAATTTCAGTTTGGTTATATACACACACTTCTATATATGCAGATTAAAGCTATTCGTATACTATTATGTGTATATAAAAAAATTTCAGTAAATTCTTTGTATTAATTTTTAGCTTCCAAATAAAGTCAATTCGGTTTTATTGTAGCTATATATGTAAATGTTAGACGCAATATTATATGTTAGAATTAACATGCATAGAAAGATAACATACTAATTAACAGATTGATATCGTAAAAAAAAAAAAAAAAAATTCATACATGCCCCTTATGGGGCGCCAAATTTGAATGAGCTATTAGCTATTTATGTAAATGTTAGACGTAATATTATATGTAAGCATATAAATTAACAGAACATAAAGATAACATACCCATTTACAGATTGATATCGTACGAAAAAATAAGGAAAAATACTTTCTTGCATGCCCCTTAGTTGGGCGCCAAATTTGAATAAGACAGACTAATACATATAAGTAGCTTAAGATTTAAGCTCATAGCTGATATTGTTTCTTACTATTATATATAGTTATAGTATTTATCATGTGAACGAAACATTTTAGAGTAATGTATACCAGCAATTACACATTTTCAGTTGATGTTACTTAATTAATACCACGGAGATCTGTCAGAAACGGCTCCATACATGCATACGAAAGGTGCATGCCCAATGTCCATGCTAAGAGACGAAATGACACAGACGAATATATTTGATTGGAGTTTTATCATCAAATGGTCCGAAAAAAAGTCGAAAAATTCATACTTACTAAAACCACACATCATCAAGTGGTACACGAATGTATCCTAGACGAAAGATGGTAAAGGCCTAGGAGTTGTAGGCCATAGGACACACTACTGGAGTCATTGAGAAAACACAGCAGTATCTTCCAAGCAGAGATGTGCGCTATAAACAGATGTGCGCAATTTAACCAAGAAAGAAGCTATCACAACTGTGATATCGCTATTCTCTTAGATGCTTTGAAGGCACTAAACTCCAACGTAGTTAGAACAAAGCTAGCTTGAATCAAATGGTCTATTGGAAAAACTAGGTAAACATTACAGAGTAGCTCTGCCTGGTCATAACAATATTCCAGGAAATGAACAGGCAACGGGAGACATACTATATCGAAAGTAATCCGCAAGGAGAACGATATAGGAAAAGAACAACACTTGTGCCACAAGCCAAGGACTAAGACAAGCAAAGTTACTTCTAGGCGTTATACAACCAGAGCAGATCGAAAACTATACTCCAACTAGCTAGGAACCAATTAAGAATGCTAACAGGACTGCTAACAGGCCACTATAGACAAAAGAAACATTTATGTGTTTTGGGAATACATAACTCACCCGAATGCAGATTCTATGACCACGAAGAGGAGACCCGTCTTCAAATTCTTGCTGAATGTGAAACTCTAGCTAGTAGCAGACTGCATATGCTAGGTCATTACTTTAGGTAGAAAGGAGCAACTGAAAAGTTTGCATATTAGAAAAGTACTAAGATTCATTTAACAAATAGGCTTTGGGCAGGTTATCTAACTCAGTAGGCCAAAACAATAGACCTTTTAAGTTGCAATTCTTATATGTCTGCCCATCATAAATAAACAAATACTTAATTAATTATATTTTAAGAGTCATTTTCATAATTGATAATACGATAAGCAAAATTTCTCGTTACTTTTTTCAGATTATCTGCTGCTAAAGCCTACTTTAAGTCACTAAAATGCTATCAGCTATATTTAAGTAAGTACCAATATACAAATTTTAGTTAATATATAGCATAATCGTACAAAAGTCTTTGACTTGTGTGAAAATTACCGGTCAAATATAAAATGTTTAGATTGACTATTTTTAATATTTGATTGCTAAAATTTAATTTGTATATCTAAAACTTTAGTTTTTTTAGCAAGAAACTAATGGCAAATGAACAGAAGTTATTAAAAGTTAATTATTTATAAAGCTTTGAGCTAATTGTGAGATTTAATTTCATACAAAATTGCTAAAAAGTAATATGAACCAATGTTAAGTTGTTTTTTGATTTGTTATGAATGTGATATAAGCTTGGAAATAATTTTATTGGGTATGAAATAATTCGAAATAATTGCTAATTAGCTTAAATTTCGAATGACTGGGATTTGGTGTCACAACATTCTGGTACGCTAGATAGATGAGCTACGAGTACGAGTTACTTATTGTAAACCATAATATTTAAGGCTTTAGTTTATTTTGTTGCTCTAGTGCAATGTTATTTCAAATTGTTAAAGAAATACATTTATTTAAAAAAATGCTACCAAAGCTATTAAGTCAATTTATAGCTAGATTTGACAGTGTAGTTATCTAAGTATTTAAAGTTGAGATACATTTTCGTATAACTAATTGAAAAATCACAAACATGTCATTTTGTATAAAGAAGACTAGATGTGTAGGCTTATTCCCAGCATATTCTGTGTTTGGATGACACTATTTTCAAAACAACAACAATAACAACCACAAAAATCTCCCATCTACTTGCACATCTCTCATTCTCAACAAGTAATCATGCAGCTTAATGGAATTGCATGCTGGCGGCAGCGCTCATTCACGCTATTCTAGCGATAATGAATCTCCATCTCCGCCTACGATGCTGTACCGCAACGGTCCAAGTTCCACTACGTTTCGACACCCACAAGCGGCGGACGCGTCTCATTTAAAGTCAGTCAGTCAGTCAGTCAGTCGGTTGATAGACGGGGGCGCATAATAAACAATTATGCGATTTCCTCCAAAAATAAAAGTAAATAAATACAATAATATATGAAATAATAAATGAAAAGGGGGTTAGTAGTCGTTGTTTGCATGCAATGCAAAGTAAAGAGAAGATCAACGGGGGCGTGAGTTACTGAAAGTTTCTGTATACATTAAGGCATATGTTTATAAATGGGAAAAAACTGAGGGCACAATTAGTACAAAGTATCTGCAACTTGACAAAAATAATACACAGATACATACAGCTACAGATACTTCAACATACTACATACAACTACAGATAATAAAAGTCACCAGTAATAGAAAAAAAAAAACAAAAAAAAGGTTAAACTCAAAAGTTTATAAGATATTTATTATAGATCATGACTTCGTTCAATACATATTTGACATGCGGTTTCAATTCAAAGATATTTTAAGATATTAGCTTTTAACTCAAGTTATGGCTAATATATCTTTAATAGCATAAACATACGATCAAATATAGCAACAGGTGATAGAAAAAAACTGTTCGATATCTAAGAGAACGATATGAAATGAAACAATTTATATAAAACTGACATGCGCTTAGAGTATTGTAAAAATTTTAAAAGCATTGCAAAAGAATCTATTGAAAAGTAACTGTAGCGCTGTTTATTATTATTATTAGAAAGATTTTGTGTTTTTACAAATATCGAAATGAATCTTCATGCAAACTGCTCAATCAATCGAGCAGTCAATCAAGCAGCATAGCGGTTGTTCAGCTCATATCAATATACTTACATAAATAGTTCTAGATTTATAGAAACCGTTATACTAATTAAAAAATATTATACTCCTGAATTCGTGAAAATCAGCAATTGTGCAAATGACGGAACCATCATTTGCTTGTGCCCAACGCGCTAACAAGCCAGTAACGGCACTTCCGCTACCCAAGCAAATATTCAACAATAGTCGTCAATGACCGCTTATCTGTGGTTTCACTGTATTGTATTGTATTGTTGTATATTCCGCACTACGCTGGCAAATTAATTACAATATTTAATTTATTTTGTTTAAATTTTATATATTATATTATATTATTGTTTTTTTTTTTTTATTATTTATATATACAGTATAACTCTTAGTAGCATATTATATGATAATAATGATGACATCAGCTAGCGGCGAAGTGCTCGGTTAGTGATTACGCCAATATGTGAAATTAAATGCTTAAGAAAATGCTTAATTCTTGTAGGCTAATGTTAAGCGTGACGATCGCACAAGGACTTTTTCTGCCAAGGACTTGTTGAAGCAAGAGAGTGAAGCTATGAGTGTCTATGAGTTGCATTAGCAGACTACTTAAACTAGAAGAACACCACAGAACACTTCAATATTGTATATACTTAATATTTATTATCATCTAAAAACTCAATGGATAAAGTGAATATATTAAATAGAAATACATGTAGAAACACATTCCTTCAATTTTTTTTGTGGAGATTTTGTGTGAACAACTATTATGTTGCTTAAATAAATAGACAGATCGGACTGCTATATAATTTAACACCCATTATATTATATATGATTTTTAAACTTGGCATAAGCTCATTTGTACATTGAGAGGCATGTAAAAATATATATTTACATATACAAAAAGAGAATAATAGCAACAACTTTTTGTTCAGCAAGAATATTAAGCTACGCAGAGAATTTTTGAATTTTCGACCACTGTGCAACGCAAAGAACTGTTATATAATGAAACATATGTAGACCAGTGTGACCGTTTTATGTCTTCTAGATATAAAGTCATCGTTGTCATGTAGCATAGCATTTTTAGCTAGTTTTAAAAATTTTTCAAATAGAATTAAACAATAAAAAACAAAGAAAGCATAAACTTGTCGAAAATTGCTAATATCAATTTCTTGTTTATAAGCGAATAGAGAGCCTAGTAAAAAGTTAACTTTCCGTTATCATATTGGTTCGACTGTCGGTAAAAATTAATAAAACAATTTGCTCTCTAGCAAATTGTTTTATTAATTTTTACCGACAGTCGAACCAATATTATAACGGAAAGTTAACTTTTTACTAGGCTATATCAACCCATGCTACAAGTGAAATATAGAAGGAGGAGGGGTGTCAAAAGAGGCAACAAATTGCGTTACCTAAAACATGAACGGCACCTAATAAGATAAATTTGTGTACCAAGTGTACATAGTTGGGTTTATGTACGAATGCATAATGCCAGTAAGAAGTTATATTCAGATCTAAAGCCGTATTGCTCCGTTGTGTTGCTCTAAATAATTTGTCAGCCGGATTATGATGATTTTTTTAAAACACCCTTGACAAACGGCACACAGTAAACTGATAAAGGGAACTTATACTCGAAACAGAGGAGCTTTGAAACATAATACCATGCTTGTATTACAAGTTCGGTTATTTTTAGATCACAGCGTCTATATATATTTTTATTTCTTTTAGATCTTCTAAGCAATGCATACATATGTAGATTTATTTATTGTATTCAATATTTTTTCTTTTTGGTTAATTGTACTCAATTTTTTTTAGTGTATAAAACTTACTGTTATCTTTGTATATCCTTAGGTTTGTGTACATGCGTTGTGCTCTCTTTCGCTCTCGTTGTATCAAAATCTGTTTTACTGTTCTTTTTTTACTTGCTGTGTTTGTTTTTCTTTTTTTTTACAGTTGCTGTTTTTCTAAATGAACTTGATTTATTTCTTTCGTTGACTTTGTTTTGTTTTTTTTTTTTTTTGGTTTTTCTTGTTATAGTTGCATTTATTTTTGTTGTTTTTGTTTTTAGGTTAATTCCAAATTATTTAAATTTTTATTAAAATTTAAGTTTATAATAAATTCGGACAATTTTATATGATTTGCATGCGCAAAAAAACGCTTCAAATTTTTTATTAAAATTTCAATTTGGTTTTTTGTTTTTGATTGAAATTTTTTTATATACATCTGTCAACCTTTTTCCTTTTTTGATTTTGATTTTGGTTTTTGTGTTTTTGTTTGTTGTTGTTCTTCTTCTTCTTCTTCTATTCTTACTTTGTCTGTTGTTGACTTTTTTGTTTTTGCTTTTTGTTTTTTATTTTGGTTGTTTGGTTTTTGTTGTGATTTATTTATTATTTTGATTCGTTTTGGTTTTACTTTTTAGTGTTGTTTTTGAATTATTTAATTAATTTACATAAATATGTTTTAATGACATTTAATTTTTACACGTTTTGTTGTGGTTGTTGTTGTTGTTGTTGTTGTTGCAGTGTTACATTTCACACTTTTATTAACTTCATTTCTTTTGTTTTACATGAATATCCGTTTACAACAACACACAAAAAAATACAGCAGACTCGAATCTGATAATGATTTTTAATGATAATAATTACGTTGAATAAGTTGAAAAATCAAACACAAAAAACGAAACATTTAAAAAAAGTAAATAAAATAGCAACAACAAATTGCAGGCTACAATTAAAACACAGAGAGAGCAGCATTCAACTGTCTATATCACACTCTTTCTCTCTTTCCCATGATGTCCAGCAGGCGACAGTGGAACAGAGCTGTGCAAATATTAAACGAAAAAAAAAATGTTGTATATGCTTATTTAAATCTATATTATGCAATCTAAATATACACGAACTAATTTAAAAGTTGCCAAAGTTTTTATTTAAAAAGCAATAATATCTCCGTACATATTACTCTCTTTCTTTAAATGAAAGGCTTATCAAATGTTTTGTTATATTAAATTAATCTTTACAAATCATGTGTAGAAATTCGAATTGTCAATGTTTTATCAAATAAATATATAATACATAAATATCACAGAAAACCATATATCAAGTTTAAATCTTAAAAGATAAGGCTCAAATTAAACAAGTGAGTTAGAAGTAATAAAAAGTTACATCGAACAATACATTCCCCAAAACCAATATTGATGGAGAATATTAATGGCCGCATAATAATAAACCTAACTAACTAAATAACTATCGACAAGTAATAATAGTTTACAGCTTCACATCGCTCACAGCATGAATCGCACTAAACAGCGGCGAGGCATTGATACAATTTTGTAATGACAACGAAATGACAATACTAAACTGCTTTACAAAAGATGTTGAGGGCGAAAAATTGGCTGTCATTAGCTCAGTAAATGAAATTTGCGTAGTTTCGCAGGTAATATTGTTGCATTTGTACAATATTATGCTAAATATGTAAATTTGAGCTGGACACCAGCTCTAGTAACTCTACAAAAAAAATATTTGGCAATATAATATTGACAATATAATAGCGACTACAAAATATGCTGTACCCTTGCTAATGTAAGCAGACTTTGAAATTTTAAATCATAAAATAAAATTTAAAAAGTAAAAATTGAAAATTGAAAATACAAATAATTAACTAAAAAACAGAAAACGAACTTTTTCCCGGCTATGCAACTTTGAAAAGTGTGCACATACGTATCAAATGACCGTATTGTGGGCGTGGTGGGCGTTGTAAACGTGGACGTAATGTTCAGGCTCTTATGTCTATAAATTTTATAATTCCAGAGATTTGTTGTCTCATACATTCAGACCGATGAACTACGTCTGTTTCTGTCATTTACAAACATTCGCACACGCGTATTTTACGATTTTCTCTTTGCGTACTGGATATAAAAACCGGAAAGTGAGTGTTCAAAAGTTTTCGTTAAAATTAATATACGATGGACACTGTAAAAAAAATTTTTATCTCTATAAAAAGAAAGAAAAACGTATATGCCATTCATAATATACGATATTATCTTTATTTTTAATTTATTTTATTTGTATTTCATTTTTTGCCACAAAATTTACTTTAAGCTTTGAAACATGACTTTCTTTGGGTCAACTTGAATGTGGCAGGTTTTATTGAGTAGATTCAATTCTGTATTGCAGCATTGACGCTTTGAGCAGTCTAGGCCATGCGGCGAACAGAAGAAAAAGATCGTTCAACGTTCAGCGTTTGTGGCATGTAAAGCGAAACGAATTTTAAGCAACAAAAAATGGAGGGATATACAATGTACTTGGCATAAACTTTTTAGAGCTTCAATTGCAGAAGACAAGCTGTAAAAATGGAAAAAATGGGAAACCATAAACTACAAAGTTTATTAAGTGTTTAAAATAAACCGAATTTATAATATTTTATCAACTTACTGATATATGTAGGTTGACACGAAAATCTTTCTCAACCGAATTTCAAAAAATCTTAGGTGCCACAGAATCGTTCGATTGATTTTAAATCGCTATTATTATTATTATTTTTTCTTTTCAAGAGATAAACTAATTTTATCAAGTATGAAGACTCTTACAGTTAAAAACATTACTATTTTTCTGAGTCATCTAAACAAAAAAAAAAATTTTTTTTGACATTCTATTTGAATACATTATTAATTTAGCATTTTACAAAATCTCTAGTAAAATAATGCAGCACTCCGTTCTCCGCCAAAACAACTAAGTTGTCATACTAGTTGATACCAAAAAAGATAGTAAGAATCAATGGACCTAAGGTTATATACATATGTGTATATGCTATGAACTCCAGAAACCAGCCAACTTAAGCAATCTTCAGTATTGGCCAGAGAGTTTGTCAGCCAGAAACTGTGCGGGTGTATATAATTGTTCGTGAGTATGTTAGAGACCATGTGAATGCTGAATGAAGGCCCATAACGTCGCGCTGGTCAGCTAGTTGTTTTATAACATTAAAAGCACAATTGATTTCTTCATTAAAAATAAAAATTGAGATGAGAATAAATAATTTACAAAATTAGTTTGAGTGATGACAACCCTTTAAAGCTCATTGATAATGGATTTATGAAATATGTTTTAGAGTTATTTTAAAATTAATAGAAAAAATGTTCATTCAAAAACCCTAAAAAGGGGGAGAGGTTTGCAAGGAGCCACCCCTTAAACTGGTTCTATCTGGGGCTGTATCGAATATTTTGTACGAATTGTCGTAAGCGACGCCAATTAATGCCTTTCTAGCTTAAGTAAGAACAAAAACATGTAAAGTTTGTATAGGGGCTGGTTAAACTAAATTTAACGTTTCAAGCATAATAAACGACAAAACCAATAATATTTATATATAAAAACTTAAAAATGGGTATAAACTTGTGTGGGGGCTAGCTTTTAAAGTGAAAGTGGCATGTTATCTAGTTATCTGAAGTAATATTCAAACTTGATCTCTATCTCTTATAGTCTCTAAAATCTGCTCGTTCACGTAGAAAGTCAGACAGACATGTCTATATCGACTTGTCTTCCGAGGCTGGTCAAGTTTATGTATCCTACTCCTTTTAACATACATATAAAATTTTACTCTTTGAATACAGGATATGCAAAACCAGTAACTCTAAAAACAGTTATATTATGTACATTGTATATATTGGCGCAATTTCTTTCAAAAGCAAGTCACTCAAAAGAGAAAAAAAAATAAACTAATTATAATAATTAAACTAAAATAAATACTCAAAGTTGCGATAAAAATTGGTCGTCGTAATTTTTTTTTAGTTTCGGAAATAAGCACAACAAAATTTTATCGACAATTTTTCTGGTTACACAAACAGCAAACAAATAAAACAAAAAAAAATACTAAAACTTATTAAAAAACACATATGTACAACAACAACAACAATAATAAAAAGCGTGTTTCACAATTCAGTTGTTGTTGTTGTTGTTGTTGTTGTTGTTGTTGTTACAAAAAATATATATTTATTTATTTTTTTGTTTTTTTTTTTTTTTTTTTTTGTGTAATATTTTTGTTTTGTGTGACACAATTTAAATAAATTCAAATACATTTCTTTTTCTTCTTTTTTTAACGCTTTTAGGGCACTGTGTTTTGTTTTTGTTTTGTACAAATTTTTTTTTTTTTATGAAATTTGAGAAAATCACGCACGTTTTTTGTTGTTGTTGTTGTTACAGCTGCAGCTTCTCTTTGGTTTTGTTGTTGTTTTTCAAGACAAATTTACATAAAAAAAAAATACACACACAGAAAAGATCGATTCGATCGATTTATCACATAAAAAAAAAGACGACAAGAAAAAAAATTCGAATTAATTCGCTTCAAAGTCGTAAAACGCGAACCGCTTCGAAATAAAACCAGAGCAGACGACCGCACACCTCGACTGTTCAAAACGATTTGATTTGAAAAATTATTTTAAAAATTGTTTTTATTAAAAAAAAAAAGAACCGAAAAAGTTGATCTCTATCTCTCTCTCTCTTTCTCTCTATCTGCATGCTATTCTCTCTTAATGTATAATAACGCTCTTGCACAAGTTTGCACGCTCATAAAATGTGATGGCTATATGCAATGTTTGGCATGTTTTGTTTCATTTTATTAACGAACATATTGCATGTTGTATATAAAAACCGCGAGCATATTGCATGCTCGTTACTTTTGCTGCCGGCGGCAAACCGGTTTCACACAAGATCGCTGGACACAGAGAGCGCTGCACACACAAGAGAAGTCACAAAGCCAAAGAGCAATAATGCCAAAGCAAATGTGCAAGAGCGACAATCAACAGTTAGAGCAGCAAAACACACATACACGCACACACACACGCAGAGCCAAATAGCACAGCAAAGGGCAACAATTTGTTTTTTGCTCTTTACCAGGGATGTCATTAACGGTATCAGTTTGGAAGCGAGTTTCGGAACTAGTACGAAACCACAGAATAAATACGAATATGAAAATAGTTTATAATAACATTTAATAATGATAGTATTTGAATAATTGGATTACAATAGTTTAAGTATGTTTAGATTAGGGTTTAATTAAATATCTTGACAACTGAACTTCCTACTTGTTATATACGTGCATATAACCAGAATTTAAATCAAACCATTTACAAGACTTGTTATGTAAACACTATATTTAAACTGAGACTAAAAGGATATTAGGTGGCGTTAAAGTAAGTTTTGAAATGAAACTTAACGCCACTTTTAAAATATTACTTCACTCACTGGCTAGATCTGAACCAGGCTATAAAACCGGAACTAGAACCGATATTTTCATTTTTTAATACCGGAATCTTTTACCGAAATAAAATAAAATGAAATAAAATAAAATGAAAAAACCGAAAACGAAACCAAAACACTGGCACCGGTATATTTAATAATAATTAAAATCTTTACTTAAGCATAATGTTCAAAGGAAAACTAAAAAAACAGCTGATAATATATAAGGTTAGAAAATTTCAAAGAACTATTCGAATTATCAAAACTTACTGTCGCAGTTCCAGCTACGCGTAGCACGTTGGTTTTCAGACGTCAATTCTAATATGAATCCGCTGAGGAATCGACTAGACGCAATAACATTTCATACACAATTCGATAAGTGGGCAAAGGGTTTGTATAACTACTACTTCTAAAAGTGTAGTGCGTATCGTTGGTGGTTGTGGAATACGTCCAGCCTAGCAACATAGGAAATATCCATACACGATTTCAGAACGTTATATTAAAAACTGAGAGACTAGTTTTGATGCAAACAGACGGGCCAAAAACAATCAGACAGACGGACATAGTTAGTTCGCTGCGTAACAACGCGCTGAACAAGAATACAATATACCTATGTATATAATTTATGCGATCTACAATGCTTCGTTTAGTGCGTTAAAAACTACCTGAGACTTTGTGTGAAGAGTATAGAAATTTAAGTATGTTTACTTAAATAAACTTGCTCTTGAATAAATAATAGTTTATTTCGTGCAAATTTAATAACAATTTATTTGATATATGATCTTTGGAACATTGGCAATAGTAATTATTCTCTTATTTTTTTTTTTTCAAGAATTTGAAAATGCGCGGTACCGGTACTAAATACCGAAACCAAATACCGAAATAAATTATAACCGGTACATAAACTTATACCGAAGCACATGTTTTGGTTACCGAAACCGGAAAAGAAACCGAAAAACATATCGTTTTTATGTCCTGATCTAACTTTTTAATTTTTAGCTTCAATGTAGGCATAGAAAGTAAGCGCCTAGAGTAAGGTGTGATAGGCACAATATGGAAAAAACTCTACCAAACCCTACTGTTCAACTTAATTAAATCAATAAAGCAGAGGTTTTTAGAGTTGGCAAAAGGACAAGGAATACCTTTTTAATATATAATTAAGTTTTTTAAATATTATTCCAACGATTTATTTAGTTATATGCGCAATAAAATTAAGTGTCGTGTAGATATGTTACAGTTTAAAACTTAATTTTAATTTTAAAGAATTTTTTTATATAACTTTAAAATTCAAGATTCAAATATATTCTTAAAAAATTTAGTTCCTTAGTTATAAGTTTATTCAAATAAGCAAAAATGAAAAAAATCTCTTTATGAAATAGTACATTTGTCCTTAAGCTACATTAAAACGTAAACAATCAATACATTTAGAAATATAAACAAGTAAAATGATCGATCTAAACGCAATTCATTTTTTTTTTTTTTTTTTTTTTTGTTAGAATGCTAACGATTCCCAGTATGCATGTATGCCTGTATGCACCCAATTCTTTCTTCATTTTATGTTATCGTAAGTAATATGCTGCCGTCAAATTGGCTCATTTTGAATGAAACTTATGCCAATAAACTGTGTGCCCAGCGATACCACTTTGGATAACTCCTTAATAGATCAGTAGTAAAATATTCACACTAAATGTGAATTACCCTCTCTTAAAAGTCTAAAATTAATTTAAATGGAATTATGTAACTATGTACATTGCTTTGTCATGAATTGCATTTTTTTGTAAGCTGCACTTCCAGTAAATTAAATGGTGATTTGGCAAATTTTTTTTCAATTTTTAATTGTAATAAATAAATACGAAATTTTTATAATGCATATTTAGAACAGTTATTAATCCGGAATGGAAATTTTATTTGAGTGTCACTCCCTGGTTTAGTCATACATATGTGCATCTCTCTTTCTCTCTCTCTCTCTCTGGCTTAGACTTTGTACTACAATAGTTGACTTCTTAAGGGCGACTCACATTATAGAGCATGCTGGACCATAATGTTTGGCTCGACGTTATGTGAGCACTTCTTCAATGCACTCGACAATATGCTCGAAGAAACACCAACATAGTTTGATATTCTCACAGTAGAAACACCAACATAGTTTGATATTCTCACAGTACTACGATAGATATGCTTTATCTAAAGGGTTGTATAAACATAAGAAGGTTTCATACATGTTTGTCGCCCGATAAAACTGCAATAAACCTTGAATTCGCTGAATTTTGTTGTTTCTGATTAACTTAGAAATATTAAAAACCCGAACTACAAGATAGTTTCTGAAAATTTGCTTAAGAATTTTGCAAAAATGTGTGAATAATAATACTATTTGCATTTTTCTGTCATATGTCTTACATTGCTTAACTTTATGCAAGAGGCGTAAAAATTTCGCTCAAGTTTCATTTCTCGAATTCCCACTTCGATGTTTTTCCAGAGAGTCTCGAGGATGTGAGTGACGAGCATGGTGATAAGTATCAACAGAAATTGAAGTTCATAGAGCGGTGGTAATAGTTAAATGTTAAACAAACTGTCCACCTCCAAGAAACAGAGTCATTTATACAAAACTATGACATAGACTTTCTTATCGATTCATAATGCAATAATTGCATTATATATGAATATGGAAGTGCTCTACCTGATATCAAATATGGTAAAAATTCAAAAAAAAAAAAAATAGTAAAACAAAATTGAGTTTTAGTACAATTTTTTTAAAGCACCTATCCATAGATTTGGTTCGCATGAATCTCATGTTTTTCATAAAAGTTCGATCATTACACAAAGAAAATACCAAACAAATCCAACAGTTAACCTTATAAGCCATATTTTGGCTAAAAACGAACCACAGTTTTTTCGAATACTTCAGCTCATTTCAAATTGTTAAATGGATTTTAGAAAATTGCAGAGCAGTCTTCTTTTTTTTTTTTTTTTTTTTGTTTAGGTTATTTCAGCTTCAAGCCAGACGCCGAGCTGCTCAACCAACATGCTCGACAATGTATACTGCCCTTTATATTAAGCCACCATGCGCCCACGCAATTACTTCGCTCTCGGGCGATCAGAGTGCGAGAGCGATAGACTACTACACAACGTTCGCTCTCACATGTATTTGCATCAATGCAGACTTAAACAGTGACTCGAAAAAAACATTCACCATTTTCCAATAATTGTAAAAATATAATTGGACTTCGATAAGACATAACTCTATAAACCAGAAAATTAAAATATGAAATTAAGTTTCAAGTTTAACTTTTACTAATAGCCATATGACACATAATCGTTCTGCTTTTGATTCAGCTTTCAGCTTTTAGGTACGAAGTTTATACATGATGAATAGTGCGTGAGATGTAATTACATCTATCTCTTTATATATATAAAAAAAAAAAATGATATTTTACATATAGTATGTGCGTTGCTTATGGGCTCACAAGCTATTCTACAGATTTCGATGAAATTTGAACATAATATTCTTGAAGGAGAGGGAAAGGTTATGAGTTTTGTTTATAAGTATAAGTCCACAAGGTTTTTGACCCTAGAAGCCAGAAGTTAATTTTTAGCTAATTTTTAGCGCTGAATACAAAAGTGGCCGCAGAAATGCTCGAAAACTACAGAATTTTTAGATATTCTAACTTTAATGTGTGAAAAATGTTTTCAATATAATGTCAATATAACCCTTCGAAAAGTTTTTAGTTTCTAAAGACGTTTGTCGTTGATATAAAGCAATAAATTCAGAAATGAACTGCTGCAAAGAGCGAATCTCTTTTTTCTACTTTGATGATTCGGTTTCTGGTTCAAAACCACTTTTTCTCTACAAAAACTAATTTGTTACATGGAGCGTTAATTTGCATCTAAAAATTAAGACATTTCATGTCAGTAGACATAATCTTTTCAGTAATAATAACAACGATTTGTTCTTCATTTATTACGGAGTTAATTGCATTAATAGTGGATCTGTTTTTTCTTTTTTTTTTTGCGACAATAAAAAATGCATCTCCTTAAAAGAACAAACTTCAGAATGGATGTTTCAGAGAAAATCGAAGGATTCCGAAACAAAAAATGTATTCAAAAATACTGGGTGTTCCAGAATTATATGATGTAATAATATGGTTTATTTTTTATATAGAGAAAAAAAAAACAGGATCTTTTGAACCCGAACTGTGAAATATAAAATTGTAAAGGGTATACGTATAATCGAACATTTTAACAAAAAAACATTTTTTAAAGTCTCATTTTCTCAGCTTGTTTCATTTCACTTAATTTTTACTGAAATGTCATCAACTAATTAATAAAGTTTTGCCTTTGTGGTTGAGGAGCGCATTCCGCTCGCTTCATTATACCGCTTTCCATTCGCATCCGGCTGCCTTCCAGTGCAGAAGCTCATCACTTTGCCACCCAAGAATGTACGCAGCCTTCAGTTTAAGTGGTTGTCCACACACAGATTCAAGCCGGGACAAACCAAGCCGCCGAGAGCGAAAGTGCATGGGCAGAAGAATTTCCATCTCCTTGGTGCATTTAATTGGCCGCGAATGCCACTGACAGCTGCGAACTGTACAAAATAAAACGAAACGAAACAAAACGAAACAAAACGAAATGAAATGAAATGAAAGCAACAAAAGCATCTACAACCAGTGCAGTTACAGCACATTCCTCTACGAGTATATCTGCTGCAGAAGACTTCTGAAGAAAGTTAACCAAATAAATACAGAGTAAAATTTTTTAAACAACTGTTTCAAATGAAATTTGTGTACTTAAATTCAATTAGCTAAGTAAGATGTAAGTATAGAATACTAAAACTTAAGCAAAATGTAGCAAAATGCAGTGAATGTCAACAAATAATCTTCACCAATGAGTTACTTTTTCATCTGAATGCATTCGTCAGCAAACAAATTATTTGACTGTGAATGGCATTCGTTACAGGAACATGTTAATGGAGTACTGGTGATCTCAACTGAACGGTATGGTGGTTTCAGTAGGACGGCACCACCTGCCACACACCACACATGAAACAATCGATTTATTGGATTTCCAGAATGAATAAAAAATAATACGTTATACCAGGTAAATCGTTGTCATCATGCTCAACATCAACACCATAGCCGAATACTCATGTTGTGTATCTGGTGGTCCCCAAAAGGGTGTTGTGTACTAGTATGAGCTGCTACAATCTGATGATTGCATTACGGGCGGTCGTTTGAGCCGTGTATTACAAGAAAAATTACCGGTATACGAGCAAAGACATGACAAAGTTATTCATTCGCAAAAGTCGTGAAAAAATATTTGTGAGATATTTTGCCGAATTCATCGGACATTGCTTCTTCTGATTACGGGTTGTTTGACATTTTTTGGCATAAACGTACTCACAAAGTTTTGATGTACAATTGCTATTTGTTTTGTTTACAGTGAGTTCAGAAAAGCCATTTGGCCAAAAAAAAAAATGGAAATTTCAAGAGAAGGTTTTCGTTGGATTATTTTTCACAACTTTCGACGTGGATTAACTCAACAAGAATGTGTCAATGAACTCAGTTCCATTGTATGGCGATAAAGCACCATCAAAAATCACAGTATATCGCTGGTATAGTGAATTCAATCGTGATCGTAGTTCGGTCGCCGACGAATTCCGTGCTGATCGTCCAAAATCGGTTGTTGTGCCCAAAACCATCGATGCATCGATGTGAACTGATAATACAGTACTGACTTGGCATCCAATGACTTCTTCTTGTTCACAAAGAGTATCAAAGGGTAACTGCGTGGTCAACGATTTACGAGCGCCGAAGAAGCAGTTGAAGCGTTCAAAGACCATGTTTTGGAGGTGTGTCAAGAGGAATGGAAAAACTGCTATGACAAATGGTTTGAATGAATGCAAAAGTGTATTGATCATCAAGGGGAATATTTTGAAAAACAATAAAGTCATTTTCATTTAAAAATGTTTGTTATTATTTGCTATTCCCGATATATAAATAAGTACCCCTCGTATGCTGGAGAAGCATTCTGACTGTATGACTGTATGGCCGTATTTCGTCTTGCTCGAATCTGCCATTGCAATGTCCACTAAGCGATCAAATTGCTTCCTTACTTCCTTACTTCCTTTCTGAATTTCTTTTTTTGATATTTCGACAATCTGTTGCACGAACCTTTCACTTTTTACTAGCAGTCTATGTGCGTTATGAATGATGTACTCAAAACACTGAATGTGTGCATGAAGAGTTGAAAAACCACTATATTCGTATAAATGTTCTTTCGGTGGTTTGGCTTCAATTGGGCTTAAATATTGTTAGTAAATTTTGGAGTCGTACTATAGTATAAATCTTTACAAAATCTTTGAAAAATATTCTACAGCATTTTTTACCAACTTTATTTTCAAAATGTCTTTTAGTTTTGTATAATTAGGTGTAGTGAATGGACCGACCCACCCATAGATAAAAAATTATGATTGGAATCTGTACTAATTAACGGTATATTTCTTAATGTAAAAACTTCTTTCTAAGTTTCAACTTGTATATTGCAACATTTTCTATTCATAAATGAAAACATTCATATCCTGAATTGTATTCGAAGTCGCAGATTTCTGAGTTACCAATGTATCTTCTGCGTTCTGGAAACTGTGATACACAATTTTTCATTTTGTTTGTAGATTTTTTGTGCCATAAAATTTCGTGACGGATGTTTTCTCAAAATATATCCATTCATTTTGATTTAAATAGTGCCGCATATAAATAGTTACTCCAGCTCTTATGAGTTCTTATATTGGAAACTAAGCGCACAAACTTCAACTCACAAAACGGATCGTGATTAAATGCATCTTTTTTTTTTTTTTTTTTTTTTAATATTGATGAAATTCTGTGCACTCTGTGTGTGTGTGTGTGTGCGGATGATTAATGATGTATAGAGCCTCTACTGTAGATTTCCATGCATTGTCTGTCTGTCTGTCTGTCTGTCTGTCCGTCTGTCTGTCTGTTTGGCTATGTATTTGTTTGTTGTGTTTGTTAATTGAGAAATTTGTTTGTACATTTTAGATCGACGAATTTTTTCCATTAACAAGTTTTAAATTTCACTTGGAAATGTATTAAAGTAGAAAAAAAGTGTGTAATAGCAGAAGACAACAAAATACAAATTCAATAGTTTTTCCACAACAAAATTTTGAAATCAACTTTCTGAGCAGAGCATAGACAATCTCATCACCATTAATACTTTCTTCAATTTCATCGTTGTCATTATGGAGATGCTTTGTTGTGCGGCATGGCATGATTAGCGCCTTTCAATGCCACTATATACATACTATGTATCTTTTGCCCCTACCCCTACTCCGCCGATGCTTTTTGTTTTCATTTTCTTTGCGTTCTTAACAAATCTCGTTGCTTCTGTGAATTTTCTCACTTGCTTTTCTAGTAATGGAGTAATTCGAATTGTATTGGGCTAGGTCGGCTACATTCTATTCATTTAGCTATTTGTTGTCAGATATCTGTGGGGGGTATGGAGTCAAAGAGAAGAAAAAAAATAAAAATAAAAATAAAAATAAAAATAAAAATAAAAATAGAAGAAAGATTCTTTATATTTCATTTATTTCAATCTGTCTGTTACTCCCACCATCAATGTAGCTACTGCTCCTTTTATCATTTGCCTACTCGTCCTTTCGACTGCTGCTGCTGCTGCTGCTGCTGCTGCTGCTGCTGTCAGTATCGCACATTAATTTCCCAACCATTTCCAATTGAATTCCTGCAGCTCACGCCGTGGCATATTTATTTATTTGCATGCAATGTCTTCGTCAAAGACGATTTTATTCTTATTTACTTTTCGTTTTAATACGAAAAGGGAATTTTCTTATTGTACATTTTCTGTTCTTATACGCGTACCATTCCAAAGTATAGGAGAAAACAGCAAAAAAAAAAAAAAAAAAAATGAAGTGAATAAAACAAAGGAAAATTTTGAATTTTTCGGTAGTAAAGAAATGTTTATACACTTTACAAGTGCCGACGAAGTGAGTGATACTTGAGTGATATACTGTAGCTGTACATATTGTGTATCTAAATATACAATGAATAATGTAATATAAACTGGTTTACAAAATTCAACTTGAAAACAATAGAAACTTTCAATTACAACTTTTTTTTTTTTGGGGTAATTTGAGTGCGTTGAACATGAAAAACATACTGTTTTTTTTTTCTTCTAAATTTAAGACATTCACGCACAAAGTGTAATGTACAAAATGTAAATGTAAAATGATTACTTTAACAGAAAGTATTTTGCAATTCAAGTTTACCAGTGCCATTTGATGATACCTAATTTTAATTTAAAATAACTGATTCAAATCTGTTTCTACATCTATTGAAGACAGTTATATTTTGAGTGTTCAAGCAAACCTGCCAGTCGGACTTGGAAGCATGAAAAAAGTACTTTCCGTTAAGTTTAGAGGCCTGTTCGCTATATAGCACTGCCTCTTCTGGAACATGATTCTTTCAGATATTGTTGTTGTAATTTCATCTTTCTAAATTGTTCGTTTCAAATTTCACTTTGACGCTAGTGTTAAGCTTATATTTGTTTCTCACTTTTCATTCGTATTTTCGAAAAATGCATGCCAGAAACACTGATTACAGAAGGTGGTTTTTCATGCCTTGTTCTTTTTTTCCTTACAACTTATTGAGCTAAAAATGGCGCTTTGCTTCTAAGTTTCTGTCTTATTGCTTTCTTTGTAAGAAGCGCTATGAAAAATGGCATTCTTTCGGACACAACGTTCTGCTAAGTCCGATTGGCATGTCAGAAATTTATCGAACAATGATACACGAAAAGGTATTCGGCTTTGTCGGTAAAAATTTAATACTACTTTAGGAATTTTTAATAAATAATAGAAACGGATAACGAACTAACTCGGGTCTAGGATGTTCTTTTTTAAGCTTTTAATTTGTCAACAAATTGTGACTGTCAAATTTTTAGTCTGTGCCTAGTCTGTGCCGTCATTAAGTTTGAATTTGTCCGTTTTTCAAAAAAAAAAAAAAAAAACAAAATATAAAAAAATAAGTAAAATAAATAACTAGTTTACTTCGGCTCTATTTGATTAAGCATATATAAGAATTCCAGCCATCTTTACATTTCACACTAAACATAGTCATTAATATTCACGCTTCGGTTTGACCCATGAAGACCACCTACATGGAGAAGCGATGATGCTACCGGTTCACCAGCATAATGAGCTGTTTTCGAAGCAGTTCCTGTTAGGTGCGTACAGCAGCAATCATCCAAATAGTAGCACTTTCATCACCATAGCACCCAATAGTATAACGAATGAAATTAGATGCTATAAAGCTACATAGTATAGGAGTATATTTATACTTCCGATAGGGCTCAATTGCATAAATATGCAATTGAACAGTCAGTCAGCGCTCATAGGGACAACCACCACCTATTGACTAGAGCACCACCACCTATTGACTAGAACGTCTACCTTGTAACACCAGCAACAAACTTGCACAGTTGAGATCCGGATGGAGTAATACATTAACAATATGTTATGTAGTGTTACAGGGAGCGGTTTGATGTTTGCTGTCCTGAATGTGGTCAATTACAGCATAATACGAACCATCCGACTCAATTGAGTTCTATAGACCTTTGGTTACGTCCAACAATAGTAGCTTCACTTCTGGCACTTGATAACTAGCGCTACGTTTCGGTTTGTTTTTCTCACACATTCATAATCACCTTGTATTATATTTTCATAATATATATATATATATATATATTTCCTGATGCAGACACGGTTTTTTTTTATAATTTTAACGCAAAATATCTTTAAACTCATGTGTTCGGAATTCAGATTCAGAGTACAGCAAATTCAACTGCAGAACAAAAATTTTAGCTCCGTCCAAAGAATCTGCAAAATCTTCGACGCCTTTAGAATATTATCATTTCCCGAAACACTCAAAATAGTCGTTTGTTGCCGGAATGAACTGCTCCTTCGAAATTAAACTATAACCACCGTGCCATTTTTTTCAGTTTTGGAAATAGAAACTAGTGGTAGTGGATGAACATCAATTTGTTGCCCAAAAAGTGTGAATGGCAGATTCAGTTTTCATTTACATTTTTACAAAATATGCTGCTACAGAATTTTGCTAAATTTTGCTAAATTTTGCTAAATTTTACTATTAGAATTTATATACTCATCTCCATTTATTGTCTACTAGATCGAATGCAGAAAGTATTTTATATTATGATAAATTATTTAGACTTATCTCAACGTTTGCCCCAATAGCAACATAGTTCAGATATTATTTATCATGTATATGTATATTTTTGTTATGATATTGTCTTGCTTGTATTTATTTATTTACTCTAAGTGTGTAGAGTACAATTGCAAATATGATACCATCCAAAGTAAGTGTATATAGTGTATACATATATGAAAAACAAGCAGAGAAATAATAAAAACAAAGAAGAATAAATAAATAAGCTCTTCCAATAAAATATTTGTGTAAATATATTATTGATTTTATTTATTTGATGGCAGCTTTAAATAAACATACCGAAACGAAAACGAAACCAGCCAGGCCAGACCAGACCAGGCCAGGCCAGGCTAGGCCAGACAAGGGAAACATCTTGAAAAGTTTTGCCATCGTATCGCCATCGCATAACCACGCCTACTTTGCGCACAGTGCTCAGTCATCAGTGCCGCCTTTTTTGGTAAACAATTTAAAATTCGTAGTCATCATCGTGTACAAGTGTACGCGTAGTAGGGAGCAATGTAAGGGAAAGATGATGCTGACGATGATGATGATGCTGGAGAAAGACCCAGAGAGCGCACAGTTTGAAACCGAACCGAACCAAACTGAACTGAACTGAACCGAAATTAAACAAACAGACCAGAGAAACGAATGAAGGAAAGTAATTAAAAGTATTTTCGCTCGCTTTTCGTTTGCAGTCCTTTTTTTTTTGCTTCTTTTTTTTTTTTTGTGGAGCATTTGGCGCAAAGTGGCATCGAGGGATCGGATGGCATCTGTAGCTGTTTGTCTTTCTGCGTTCGAACGAACGTTGAAAGCATTGAAATGCATCCCACTTCACGCCTTCGCGTATTTTTACATTCGAGAATTTTAAATTTACAAGATCTCTTTTTAAAGTTATGCAACATTTTTTTTTATTGCAATCGGCAATTTAGATGTTCTCTACTCATTTATTAGTATACAATAGTATTTTAGCTGGGTTTTAGTTTTAGCAACGTAAGTCAAGTATCAGAAAAGTTGTACATCCAAATTCTATGGTTAAAATGAGATAAAAAAAAAGTAGTTCACGAGACGAAACAGCCTACGAGCTTCAAATAGTTACATTACTGACCATGAAAAGTAAACTGTGATATTCAAAAAAGTTGGGTCTCACATAACAGCTAGGAGAAAAATCGTTTTCTCTGTATCACTCTCTGTATCAACATAGTCAAAATCGCTAATCAATTATGTTAGAGGCTAGTTACTGCATCTTATACAAAACACCTTTCAATGTTGTGTCAGAAGAAGTCAATATCAAACAACAAGTATATACTCACAGTATTTTGTAGACGGTAGTCCTTGCCTGTACTCAACTGCAATTTGGCAAAGATTGTTGTATATTTCAGCAAGTTTCCGCTCCTGCTTATAGAACCAGAAGCACACAGTAATGCTTCCTGACTTGATCACATCGCAAAAATGATGTCCATACGTGCCGGATATTAATCCAATGGACTTCATTGTTGGATCCATTTTGCATGCTAAACAACGTGCATGCTAAATAACAGAAAATCGTACAAAATGTTTGATGCTCGGTGTTCGTTTGCGCGATGGTCACTTTGAAACTTCGATAATAATGAAGAATGTTCTATTTAAATGTGTGGTATTTTGTTTCCAAATATTTTATTGTGTCCTTAAAGCCATTGCATATAATTATTTATGGAAAATCATTTCTCGGAAACTCCACACTTTTGGCCATAGTTTTAGTCACATTTTGTAGAATTGCGACTGGAATGGCTCGAATTTTAGGACGAAATTTTCTGTTTCAAGGCTGGTATTGTTTTTTATCATGCTCGTAGATTTAATTCTGCGTATAATTCCAAGCACAGTTGCCTCACCGATGTGATGATTGTGTTTAAATTCTCGGTGCATCGAGCGTTTTTACCATCGAAAAGATTCAAAGTTCGATGATTTCGATGCGATTTTCTTTGTTGTAGCGTTGCATACCTAAAATCGGTGTATGGTGTCACCATGTTATTGACAGAACATGTCGAAACCAGAGCACCACAAGTTCAAATGGAACAGCCTTTACTACTCAAGCATTATAAAATCAGTTTCTATGGTTAGTTTACTGTTTCTATTTATATAAAATCGTTTATTACAATAAATTAAATGTTGTAAACAAGTATTTCAAGTCAATTATAAAAGTGTAAATAAATGTAAGATGTATATTCGTTTTGTATGTTTGATAAGACGTGTCGATCTAAACATGTCCGTCAGTCAATTTTCGCCATTTAATTTTCATAAATATAATTTTGTAAAAGATCCGTTTGAGTTATGAAGATAAGACAATGACCATTCTCTAAGCTTAAACATAATCAACAATTCTGTGAAATTTTCATGTAAATCGGTTCGGCCCTTTTGGAGCTTTAATTGAACAAAGAACCACTCGCATTTTTGTATTAATAGAATTTCTACGCCGATGCTCAGTTTCATGCCAAAACAACATTTTAGAAAATCTTCAAAGCTCAAATTGCCATTCAATTTAAATTAACCAAGTATTAATTGGACTTACATGCCGAAAGAAAGGAAGATATAGGCGCACAGCATGAAAATGAAGAAGATATATTAAGAAGTTTCATTGGTTTTCTTTAGTAAGCTTCTAACTATACACATTAGTTAAATTTTTATAAAATCTTTGTCGGAAAGCGATCATTCCGATCGGGAATCGTACAAAAATATTTTGTTTTTCATATTCGTTTCATTTTCTCCGCAGCAAATGCCAAAATGGTTCGTATTTCACGTTCAGCACAATCTTGCGATTTGTCTTCTCACTCTAAATTGGCACTATGAAATTCAAATGCTCAAATTCTGGCCAATTCAAAACGCGAAATTCTTCTAAAAGTGAAATACGAACCATTTTAAGGAAGCGGAATATGAAGAATCTATTCCTATGCGAAAACCAGTGCACGATGGCATCTGCAAAGTAGTTGTGTTTACAGATTTTATTCTCAGAATTTTAAAATGTAGTGTGCAGTATTTTCAACAAATTTTTTATACTATTTAAGTACAATAAATAAATCTCAAAGAGTATTATTGCAACTGGCACTACTTAAGACAATTCTTCGTGTAATACTTTTCAAATTAACTTCAAAAGATTTTAACTAAGCGGCAACTCTGCGTAATTGTTTTATTGGCCACATTGTTTCAATTACCGTGTGCACAGTTTCAGCGCATAGCAACTGTCATAAACAGTTTACCAGCAGCTTGATTTATTTAATTTTTCGCACACTTTTCAACACTGCAGTTTTTTCTCTGTCCATTCATCCATTTATTTGTTGGAACATTGAAAACTTTTCGATTTTAATTTAAGGAAAAAAAAAAAAAAAACAATAATTGTCCCTGCGCATGAATTGTTCGTACTCTTTCAAGACCAATTCGTTATTTTCATTTCAATTTATTTACATTTCCATTTGGCGTGTATCATAATTTTCGATTTTCAATTGATTTTTCTTTTTTTGTATAAATTTTAATTAGCCATATTTCCATTTTACGCTCGTATACACGGCCATTGGCTGTAAAGCGAAAAGCAGAAAAATGGGGAAAATTTGAAAAGTGGACGCCGTTGCCAATATTTCGAGCGTGCTGTCCACTTGACTTTTGTTGCGCTCCAATACTCGTGCTGGCAATCAGAGATCACTCATTCTTATTGTCTGTATGTAAGTACCTTCTAGCTACGAGAGTGGTCAGAAAAGATTTGCTCAAAATAATTTTTGAAAACATTTTTAGTCGAATACCACGCTGAAAAAGTTTTTGACTTGGATCTCCTATTTATGACACGCTACCCTGGAGGGATAAGAGTTTGTGCACAGCAAACTAATAACTCCGCACAGTGAACTTCCCTTCCTGGTGGAACCACGCACCATACTCGACACCGCGATTCGCTGGAAAAAAGTTTAAGTGTGAATTCAAGACATGCGGCCATCAGGCTTAGAGAATGGGGTTGTTGAAAAAACGGAACAACGGGAGCTTCAAAAATCCTAAAATGAGAGAGAGAGATTTACCTGGAAATATAGATTATTTCATTCCTATACTGGACTTCAATACTAATTTCGATATTTGTTATCTCTTTCCGACAATATTGGGAGGGACATCAACAGGAAATAGAAATAGAAAACTCAGTGAGCATCTTCACAGACGGCTTGAAAGTAGAAAACAAATTCGATGGTGGGCTATATATTCCAGATCTGCATATTAGATTACTGGACTACTGTAGCGATGACCAAGCGGAAGTTGCTGCCATTCGGGAGGGAATGTTTTGCCTAGAATTGTCTAGCATACGAGGGAAATAAGTACACATAGTATGCTCAGCACGCCAAGCAGCCAGAAAAGCAGTAGAATCCCATCTAAATTGGTCAAGAACCATCACTGACTGTCGCAAATCTCTTAGTGAGATGGCTGAGCTGAACATCACCCACCTTGCTTGGGTGCCAGGGCACAATAATATAGATTGTAGCTATATAACTTGCAAGAATAGGTACAATGTCCCATATTCGACCAGATAAGGAGTCGATTGACAGCTTGCAAATCGAAATCGATACTACTAGAACCGCAAGCAATAGGTGTTCTAGACTAACCACGTATAGCATGGCCTAAGTATGATTGGAAAAGAACTCAGTCCCTACTTAGAATGAGTAGAACATATGTAACAATTTTATTAGAAGTGATAATAGTAGACTGCAGTAGTAGATCTCCTCACAAAAATTCTGTAAATGAGACGTGATAACTGCCAGCAACAAGAAAACATCAATCACATTCTATGTCATTGCGCCGGACTGTCTAAGAGTAGATTCAACCACCTGGCGGACTACTTGCTAAATGAAATATCTGAAACTTTTAAGCTAGAGGTAAAAAAGTTTAGTGATGTATGCAAAATCTTCTTAGTGGTTGTAGAAGGAAACGGTTCAAAGTCTCAAAGTTTACCCTCGATTAACTTTTTCACACTATTGTACTCATGATTCAAAAGGTAAATATTTAAGTTGATGAACAAAACTATTTAAGTATGCCACTTTGGCTTCGTTTCTGCTAGTATCTGATCTCTTTCATCCGGTGTAGTTAAATAAAATCCTTCTTTTTCTGTTATTTTCATGAGTTTCTTTATAACCAATTGTCTCTAGAAAATGACAACACAATACAACTCTTGCTTTAGTATTAACTTGGTCTTCTCGCATTATTGTGGCGATATGTCACTCGATAAATTCTGTATAAATTCCAATGGCATTACTACCTGAAATACCATTTAACCGCCCCAATTCCAGAGATTTCTATAAGGAACATTATTTCTGTTGCGGGAGATCAATGTTTGAGACTATGGCCGAATCTTTCAGAAAATGGCATTATGTATCAGATTTTGACAACACCATGTGTTTAGTTTAATTTTTTTACTGATGTTTTACCAAATCTTATTTTCTGTAGGGGATTGTCTTGGTTTTAGAAGCAATCAGAGAGAATTGGAAGATACTACAAGTTACGAGCTTAAAGAAATATTCATATTATAAAATATTTTGCTCCATTTAAAATATGACCTTTATGACACATCTTTTTAAGTATGTACGTACATAGGAGCAACTGATCAACTTCTTGCATTGAATTTAGAATATAAATTAAACGACTTAAATTCAAGTTTTTTGTTACATACCCACCACCATACCCATCCATTTAAATTGTTCTAAATCAATAAAATATTTCTTTTGCTGAATTAGCCTCTGTCGAAAACATAGATGCATTGGTATGAGTATATCTGAATATACGATATATATATATATATATATATATATATATATATATATATGTATTGCATCTTATATTAAATGGTCAAGTGCTCAATTTCACTCTTGTTTTTATTTCTATTTACTAAGAAGAAATAAATTCTTGACTTCTTGAAGTGAAATCAATTACAAAAATTTTTTCTTTGTCTTTTGCCTGTTTGTTGTTTGTGGTCTGTTGTTGTTGTTGTTGATGATGTTATGGCATCTTAAAACCATCATTAAGTGGCATTTTAAAATTCAATGGAAATGGATTTCGTGCCGTTGCAAACTCAAATTTAACATCAAAATCAACAACGGCAAAAGCTACAGCTACGGCAAACGAACTCTTGGATGCCAGCATTCAAAAAATATTTCGTTTTTAAATGCTTTGAAGAAAAAGAAAAACCACAAACACTAACACTAACACTAACAACAGCAACAGCAACAACAACAACAGCTTCAGAAGGAAGAGAAAAAAAAAACCCAAAAATAAATTCGTATGTACTTATTATGATCTTCGAAAGTGTTCCTCCGCCTTCAATGACCTCTTCAGTCGATACTGACACTCACTGCTGCAACTGACACGCGTTATTAATTAATCGCTTACAAACAATTTTATATGAAATTAATTAAAAATTCAATGGAATTATTAAAAGACAACAACAACAACAACAATAACATCCAAAACAAAAACAATTTTACAATAAAAAAAAAGAAAATATTGAAAAAATTAACGAACCAATTCCAATGTAGTGCATGAAAGGAATGCGTGCAGCAGAAGAAGAAAAAAATAAAGAAAAAAGAACTTAAGAAAAAAAAAAACACGCTAAATCCTTTTGATTGTGGCCTCCTCCTGACTTACCCTGCATTGTATCTCACTCAAGCAATACGTAAACGGCATTGACAACTTAATGCCATCAAAGTTCAAATTGCGCGTGTGTGTGTGTGTGTGTGTATGCGCGGACTCACAGCTATGCAGATAATTTATAGAGACAGATACAAAGCGCTTCCGCATTTACATTGCTTCAAATTGTTATGTTTCTTACATTTTCAGACTTATTTCTTTTTGACACGCCCCCACCACAAACACAAAATTTGAACACTTTCGCTGGAAGTGTTAGAAAGTCTATAGAAAACGCTTCAAAGCAGCGAGAAATAAGCTAGAAAATAAAAAATCTATGTGAAACTGAAGTATTTTTACCCTTCAAATGCTTCTGCATTAAATTTATAATGAGGCCTATATGAACCATAGCAAACTATAAAGCTTTATTGGGCCAGATGGAAGTCATCAACAGTGAAGTAAGACGTATAAGTCATAATTTGTGAGTAAATTTTAGTTTCTTTAATATATATATATATATATATATATATATATATATATATATATATATATATATATATATATATATATATATATATATATATATATATATATATATATATATATATATATAAGGCGTAAATCGTTGATGTCTGTAAAATACTTGCACCGCCTTACACCATAGAATCTAGTAATTTTGAAACAGGCTAAGAAAAAAATGCATTGGCATCAGTTTTTTTTTTATTTTTTTTATTTTTACGCTCAGTGTATCAATTATGAAACGATCATGCAAGCAACAACGAAATGCAAAGAGTGACTCACATTGTAGAGTATGCGTGACCAACATATTGTGCTCTACGTGAGCACTTCGTCAACATGTTCGATAACATGCTCGAAGAAATAACAAAATATCGTGTTCAACCCGAGAGCAAATTTGTGTATGTGAACAAGTGTGCTCATTTTCTTTGTACTTCTATTCATTTTGAGCATTTTATTTGTAATAATGTATTGTTGGTGGATCCAACGTTTCCCAGTACACCATTTAAATTACTTACTTACTTAGGTGGCTCTACAACCGCACCATTCGGTGTAGTTTAGTGCGCGCCGGCGCCATTTGCTGGCAATCCGGTGCTTCTTCAGGTCATCATAGACCTGATCTTGCCAACTTAAGCTCGGACGTCCTCCAACAATCAACTTTAGGTGCCCAGTTCAGCCGCTGGAATTTAATGCGCTGGACTATGTCAACCCCATCATACAGCTCATACAGCTCGTGGTTCATACAGGTCCTAAACTCGACGCCAACTCTAAGGGGACTAAAAATCCTACGAAGAATCTGTCTCTCGAACACTCCTAAAGACGCTGTATCCGTTGATGTGAGTGTCCATGCTTCTGCGCCATATAGCAGGACGGGGATTATCAGTGTCTTAAAGATTTTTATCTTCGTAGTTCGAGAGAGGGCTCTACTTCCAATTTGCTTGCTGAGCCCAAAGTAGTAGCGATTAGCAAGCGTGATTCTTCGTCTGATCTCTCGGCTAATATTGTTGTCGCTGGTAATTTGTGTTCCCAGATAGACGAAGTTTTCTACAATATTGAAGTTGAATTTCTCCATTCTCACAGACAGTCCAAGACGCGCTGATAGTCTGCGAGTGGAAACCAAGTACTTCGTCTTGTCCTCGTTCACCGCTAGGCCCATGAGACGTGACGGATTCTCAATCTCCGAGAACGCCCTGCTTACATGCTGTTCGCTGGTGCCTATGATGTCTATATGCGAGAAGCATCACCTCCTTATGGAAGATCGTGCCCGATCGTTCTACGTATGGGCATTGGCGTAGGATGTACTCCATCAAGAGATTGAAAAAGTCGCACGATAAAGCATCAAGCATGGTCTGAAGCAGCACTGATACTGGCCTATCAGTGCATTCGTGTATGGCTCCAGCCTTTTACACAATATGCGGGACAGAATTCTATATCCTACTTATACCCCGGTAGTTCGCGCAGACAGCGGACCCCACCCATTTTCTTGAAGATAGGACAAAGAACACTGAGATTCCAATCGTTGGGCATGCATTCATCGGACCATATTTTGCATAAGAGTTGGTGCATACGACTTACCAACTCTTCGCCACCGGTCTTGAATAACTCTGCTAGCAACTCATCGGAACCTGCCGCTTTGTTAGTCTTCAGCTTTTTAAATTTAAATTAGTTTTTACAATATTTGGATTTTGTATCTTGAATTCTACGAAACGTTTAAATCGCTAATTTCAAATTATCGAAATACAATTCCAAAATTGTATTGATATACTTAAGAACATTTTCCTTACTGCGCTACAAATTAGCCATAAAAATGATTATACAATTCTTTTGCACTTTGTGTGAAGTGTATAAAAGCGAAGAAATCTTATGTTCTTAGATAGCAAAAAATAAATTCCAACGCCAACAACTCTGAATGCCAATTCTCGACACATTGACATTTAAATCGAAACATAAATAATAACAATGATAAACATATCAACGCCTTAGAAAGGACTTCGTCATTCTGTGTATGCTAAAAGAAAAATGACAACAAACAGGAATGCAAAGTCCGAAGAAAGAAAAACACACTATCAGGATTCATTGGTAGTAAATCGAAAGAAAGAAAAAAACCGGACGAACAGAAAAAGAAATCAGCAAATGGAAAAAAAGAATAAAAAAGGAAAAATTCAAAGGCATCCTGCCAATAGGCCAAACAGGCATGTACAATTGGACAGATAGATAGTGAGTAAGGCGAGTGAGTGCCTGTTATCAACGCCGCATATCGAAATCGCATCGCATCGAGTTGAATCGAGTCGAGTTGAACATGTTCCAGAGGCATACACTAATAGACTCTGGCCAGAATTCGACAGAATGTTCAACAAAAAAGAAAAAAGAAGACTTTCATTTTTTTTTTTTTGCTCCTTCTTTGGGCAACAATTCATTTTTCGGCGCCTCGGTTTAATGGTATCTATCTGTCCGGTTCCTGTTTGGCAGCAGGCAGAGGATGCTTGAATCTATATAATTTCTTCTCTTCTCTTTTTTTTTTTTTTTTTTGGGAACCGCGGCAGTACGTCGTACGTGCCAACTGTTAACAGCCTAAAGAGGCAGCGATATGCACGAACTTGCTCGAACGTGCCCAGCTATTATCTATATACACTGAGCGATATTTTGTATAGATTTGAAAATTTGTATTAAGCCTTATGTAGTGGTACCTTAAGCAATATCTCTGCATCCTTAACGCTTAATAAATTTTTATGTTTCTATTTTCTGACAGCAATTCGAAAGTATCAAACATTCTGGCGTGGTTTGAGGAAAATGTAAAACGACAGCTCACCATGATGCAATTAAAATGCAGAAGAAGGAAAAAAAAATGTTTTTTAATCCTTAAAGCAAAATAGTTGATTATATTGATACCAGCACGGTTTAATTGGTTTAGAACATGTAATAATCTCTACAACACCAAAATGCAAAGAGAAATTGCTTGTGATGACAAGTGAATGGCATTTATTTAAATACGAACATAATTCCAAAGCAATTTTCCAATGAATAATTTTGTTAAAAGATACTAAATATGTCTAGCTGAACAGCAAGAATGCTCAGCTTGCATCAATTTATACTACGGAGACACCACGGTCATTTTTTGAAAAATTCGACACAATTTAATTACCAGTCATATACAAAAGTGTGCTGAGAAAAAGCTTGAATTTTGAAAACGTCATGCATAAAACTTCAAGTTTTGTAGACGAAAACCTTTTCACAGAACACCCTGCATATCTAGCGCGTAAAAAAAAATATAACGTTTAAACTGTCATACTAAACCAAAAGTACGTAAGTACCTGACCTAACATCGGATGGCGTTTTTAAACAATTATATTTTCGATTGGCACCATATAACATTAGACTACTGTCAAATTTTAAGCAATTTGCATCATTAAGTATGTATTTGAGAGTCTTTATGCGGGTTCATGCAAGATAGACTGACGGACAGAAGCAGGTGTGTGACCGTAGTTTAATTGTTTAACACGTCAAAATGCTGCAGTTGTGAGTTCACGCCTTCGAAATACCCCGCCGGCTTTCAGGTTTCAGTGTTGAAAATTTTATAAAACAAATACTTACTAGATGGCGCTTTATAGCTAGATAGCGTTGTTGATCAATAATGAATGATGACCAATCAAATTGTATTAGTTTCACCATACGCCGCCTAGATGGCGCTAATAATGAAAAGTATGCAAATATGCGACAAATAGCACTATTGTGAGCATAGTGGTCGCGTGGCAACTATACAAGCTCAAAATCGAAGAATTCGTCGTTCAAACATACGGAAAATGGACGGACGGACGGATGGACGGACGGACGGACATAGCTATGTATATCGAATCGGCTTTTGTTGCTGATGTTCCTGCTTTTGCCTGTACTCGAAACTTTTCGCTGTACCTCATTCCACAAAATTTCTTTTCTCAAAACTGGGAGGAAGAAGAAGAAGTCACACGGCGTCTAGCCAAATGAGTACGGTGGTTTACTAATGGTCCTTAAATTTGGTCACATTCGCTACTGGTTTTGTAGAAAATTCAACTCTTCTGCAACTAGTTGCCAAAATCGTAATATGGTCACATGAAGTGAAAATTTTACCTTTCTATCGAAATCACTTTGGCCAAATCTTTACGAAAGTGAGAACCAGAACCGGCTTGTATAAAAGCTTCATTTTGAAAGATATCGTCACAGCTTTTATTTTAATTTCAATCATTTACTTCAAACTCAGTAGGCCTTGGCATTTACTTGTAAGAAAATATTATAAATATATTTAAGTTATCTGAAATCACCTGTTCATTACGTCATAAAAACAAAAATATAAAAAGATCTCGACACTATGGACGAAGAGACTTATAATGAAATAGTCGTTACTGCTGACTCGTGCCGCGAAGTGGGACAGTTTTTTCACGCGCGTTACCTGTACAAGAAAGCATATTATATGCTCGTTCCATTGACAAACCAAACTTGCATTATTATGGAACGCAGTCAGCTAAGAAGCATCGACAAGTGTAAATTTTGGATTAGCAAGATCTCCCATCTTATTGAGGAGGCTAATAAGGGCCGGCACGTAGTTTGTGACATTCACATGGAGATCAATTCAACTAATTGCGGATATGATAAAGTGTTAGGTAAATATTTAGATGATACGGTCTACGAGATACTCATAGAGGAACCGCTTATTAAAGAGGATTCACATTTCCGTAATGTGATCATGCTGCTAGAGGCGATTAGCTTGAAATGCAAGAACCTCGCCTTTGTTGAGATATCAACCGTGATGGATGGAATGAATAATAAGCGGCAGAAAGCTAAGCTCGACCAAATAAAGTCCGATATGCGGAAGTTGAATATAAAACTTGTTTATGGATATAAAACCGTACTGCAAGCTACGCGAATTCTAATTGGAAACGTTACAGTTGTTCACTTTTGTGATAATGGTCTGCATTATTTTCTCGATGTGCAAGACGAAGGCTTACCAGGAAACGGTATGCAGAACTATCGGCTGCGGAGGACCAAGAAGACAGAAATACAAATCTACTCAACAAAAATGATAGATATTTCGGAGATTAAATATAATAACTAACCGTAAGGACACCCTGCTGGCAAACCGTTTATTGAAAGTAATGCCAACTTATCAAGAAAGGCAAACATTTAGATGATATGTAAAGATAAAGAAAAACGAAGAAATTTATTGGATAAAAAAAATATATGCGAACTTGCTAATTAATTATAATTTTTATTTCAAAATCTTCGAATCGGACTTTGTTTTTTTGTTAAATTGTTTAATTAATTGATCCTACAAACTTCAAGTCATTTCCAGCTCCACCAAATGTCAACGAATAGGTTCCGAATTTTATTTTTTTGATATTTTATTCTTATAAATGTGGTTGGCTTCAATGGTTTCGCTTGAAAATTGACTGAAATGATGCTCATCTCACTATTGTGGTCATTATTTTATGAGATGAAACAAGTTTTACATCAATTTACTCTTCAATGCCGAGCTGCAAATCCATTTCAATAGTTTTGTTCCAACTGCAGACAAGTCATTTCCGCTGTAACAACTTCTAGCGTGAGTCATCAATGCTCCGAAATTGAATCACTTTCTTGAAATGGATATTTGTTGTCTTAGTTGACGGTGACTTATCTGACTTATCGCAGTAACAAAATATCCGTTTAATTATTTGATTTTGTACTCTAATTTGCCTGTTGATTGAGTGCAAAGATTGAAATTAGGCTATTGAGTTACAACGGATGTAATTTAATGCTATTTCTATGTAATAAGTAATACAATGCCCTAAGCTCATCTGACTCAAACTTAGTCATAGGTGTCTCGAATGACAAGTTAGCATAGCATATGCAATTTAAGTCATGCACAAATAACAAAAAAGAAAATAGACCTCATAAAGCATATAAGAGGTTAATTCGATATTACATCGGATGACGGTTGTATTAAAACGATATTAGCAATCTGCATCATTAATGTTTGATAGCCAATGAGCGCGAACATGAAGGGTAGACAGAGCTCAAATGCAATCGTGTGACAACTTCGAAGTAGTGTTTGACGTTGGTCAGGTTTTTGTGCCGTTTCATGTTCTTTGATGAAAAATGAATACATCGTATCATATCAGAGGCTAAGGAGTAGTTGAAGTGGTGAGTTTACTTGACCGGATCAGTGCAGTAACCTTCTGATTTCTGTTCGTCTGACTGAAATTCATGTCTGCTGTCAAACTTAAATTAAAAAATATGACCATAGTCTAATGATAGAATGAAAAGAGAAATTTAAAAGCTACAATTGCCATCGGTAGTAAAAAGAATTTGTCTTCTGTTCTGTTCGAGCTAGATTTCTCTCGTGAAAATTATAATATAGTCGCCAAATAATCTTTCATCTCAAAACCCTTGCCAATGGTTTTGATTTCTTGATGCAACGTTTTACAGTGCACGTCACTTATATCAACACGATTCTCCACAAAAAAAAAGCCAATCACTTTAAATTTTATAATATGTACTACTCTCTTTTTACAATTTCAGTGCAGAACCTCAAATTTTTTTTTTTCACTGTATTCAAATTAAGTATCTTTTGAAAAGTAACATATACAAAAAAAAAAAATATAAAAAAAAAAAGATGTTAACTTTTCGCTGCATTTGCCCATTGAATGACTATGAGCAACAATTTGAGTTCTGTCATTCGATCGCATCAAAATGTCGAATACTTTTACTATTTGGTTTGCTCTGCTGGCAAAATTGTGGAGCTGTGATAAAGTCGGCTTTTGGGCGCATTTCATGAGGAATGGGCAACACATCAAAGGCTGTCAGGCTGCGGCAAATGACGAAGACTACAGACAGGATACCGGTTCGGTTGATGCGTTGAATGTGCGCTGATGCAGAAGAAGTAATATGTGACTCATCGCATGACTCATGTCAAGGGTCACTACAGAAAAAAACTAAAGAAAAAACAGGGAAAAGAAAAGAAAAACAAAGAGGGTGCAGTAGTAGTAGTAGAAGCGCATGTGCAACCAACTGATGGATTGGTTTGTTTCGATGAACGGTCGGAGGTCTGTCTGCTTCTATATTCGTTGATTCATCTTGTTGTTCTCATTCAAAACCAATACCAACACCAGCAGCAACAACAACAACCGCAGACAGCACTTCAGCATTCCATTTGTCAATCAAAATTAAGCATGTTTTCAATCATTTCGACTGATTGTCTATTTAACAGTCGACAAAAAGACAAAAAAAAAAGGAAGGAAATACTTCATATTCGGCCAATTCGAAATGTTTATACGCTTCAAAAGAGTGTATAGAGAAATTTGTTTCGTTAGTTCGGATTTTTTGAGCATAGACACTGAATACATTTGAATTGATATTCTAGAAATTTAACTCACTAACTTACTGGTCTGAATAGAAAAAAACCATTTACAATATACATGTTTAAAATTTTTTTTTTTACTACTTGTAAATATGTTGGATTTATTAACACGAGCTAAAAACTTTTACTTAATATGATGATAACTAACTTTAAATAGTTGTATTTTGACGTTACACACATGTCTGCTAACTTTAGATTAAGTTAGCGGAGCATGATTTTTCTTATATTGTGCATTTCAAATAGTTCGTAAGATATGGCATTCTAATATTCCTCTTTCAAAATGTGTACTACCCCGTAAACCAATTGTTAAATCAACCAATTAAGCATCGTTTTTAGTATATCATTTTTCGTTAATAACAATACTTTTTACTGCATTGAATATGTCAAACTTTGTGCCGGCTATATAGTTTTTGCGGGGAGTGCTACTTCACTACTTTAACATGAAGTGTTTTTTTTTTTTTTTTTGCATCAAATTGAGATGCTTTGCAGAAAAAGTGGCCGGAATTCAATAAAGCTATTTTTGTTGTAGTTGTAAACGATCAAAAGGAAAGTCCTACCTACCCGCTGCATTCACCAGACATTGCTCCTTCGGATTTCCACTTGTGCCGATCGAATAATTTTGGCCTCTATTAATTACGAAGCACACCAAAAATTGGGCTGATTCTTGGACTGCTTCTAAAAACGAGTCGTACTTCCAACGCGGAATCCGTATGCGGCCAGAATGATGGGATAAACAGTGGCCAGCGATGAACAACAAAATTGTAGATGTTTCGACAATGCCCGCTAACTTTAGATTAAGCTAGCAGAACTGCTTGATTTTTTTGAGCAGTTCAAATGAAGAAAAACATATTTTCAAATAGAAATAGACATCAGTAGGCAGCAGATAGGTTTAAGACTGCAGTTAGAAACAGAGCCTAAGATAACTATTATACGATTCTACAAATTTCTGCAAGAAAAAAGAGATACTCTCCAATCAATGTAGGGTATAAATACCAAATAAATCAAATAAATGAAAAGCAAAAGTACATTTAACAAATAAATAAATAATAAATAATGCCTAGATGCGACTTGAACGGAATGCGGCGCCTTGCGAGCTGTTCGCATGCTCAATACTAGGTGAAGTTGTTTTTATGACGATATCTGTAGTACGAGTATCTTCGGCGATTGCAGGCACTCTAAGCGGATTTCACTTGTTCATGTCAGAGCGGACAGACGAACGGGCAGACAGATCGCCTCTACTACTTATAATAAGTACCTACATATACATACGTGTATGTCTGTGTGTATGTGTGGGCGACTACATTAAGCATTTCGCTGCTGCTGCATTCCGAATTCGAATTTCGATTAGGCATTATGCTGATGATGACTTAGATGGCGTCGTACAGACCACGTTCAACTTCAACGTAGAACGTCGTACAACAACAGACAGCAACACTTACAGCACGTTGCGGCTCATCAATCAATCAAAATGTGCGCGGAATTCAATCTCGTCGAGAAAAATCACAGCTGGCAGCAGCCGCAGCAGCAGCATCTTTGGGTAAATGAATTCAATTTATGGCAACTGAAGTGAAATCCGGGGAGCAGAGCACGGCTAGAAAATGTCAGCAAAATTGTAATAGATACGCACTTGAGACGCTATCAACACTCAATGTCCACCGATGTCTGTCTGTCTGTCTGTCTGTCTGTTTGGACAATAATAACAAATTCAAATTGAAAAAGAATTGTCACAGCTCAACAGTGGCAATGAAATTCTAGCAGAAGCAGAAGCAGAAGCAGAAGGAGCTGCATCAGTAGTAGAAGCAGATCCTGCGGTAAAATTCATCGAGGGCGTTTTAAGGAAATCCTACGAAATTAGAGAATTTTCTAAACGAATAAATCAAATTATAATGACGATTCCATAAATTTTATATATATGTATACACTATGTTTGCGACGAGCCATATTAATGTATCTAATGACACACACGACTTTCACAAACAGCTTTGAGCAGGGTGACCACAGTGCTGCTTGATCTGTTAACTAAAGCGAAAGTTAGCAGACTTAATTTGAAACCTGCCAATTTTATGCTCTAGCTAAACATTTTGTGAATGTGTCTTAATAAAATGGCTTTATGCTAAAGTTAGAAGACTCACATTTAAGTAAAAATGCTAATTATGTAAAGCTTTTGTGCTTATTTTGTGCTGTAATTAAAATAAATCATTGGTTATACCGACTTATTGCTGCAGAATGCCGTCTTATTTACGTAATACCGCTAGCCCTGTAGCGCCTGTCAAAGTCACATGAGCAATGCCCTGGTTTATTTAAAGCACACAACTTTATTTATATATGTAATTTCATTTAAACATACAAGATTTTGTTTATAATTAAATGTGTGTCCGCTAACTTTGACATGAAGTTAGCGGACACACATTCTGTTGTGTAGAGACGAGTACAACATTTTTATTTAGAGCACAATATTTTCACATTGACACACATTTGGTCTGCCAACTTTATTGATATATACTTTTGGCATGTACCTCATTTCTGTATTCACTGTATAATACACTCCTTTATCATATAGTTAAGAAATGAACTGCTCTCACTAGCCTTGTTTCTTAGGTATTTAGCAGGATTACTCACTGCTTAAGAAATACTACAGAAATCAAAAACTTTATATAAAAAAATAGTGAAAAATGCTATAGAAACTTTTCTGCTGGTTTTTTCTTTTGATGGTTTTTCGACAAAAGACCAATAAAGTGTAGCGGTGTTATATTTCAGGAAGAAATGCAGAAAGTTTATAATAAAAATTGCATTCAAATTTAAAATTTTAACCACTTACAATATTACTTCATACTTTAGTGACATATTGAACCGCTCTCGCAGTTTGTGGTTTTGTATCGTCTCACTGACTGAGAGTGGCTGTCTGTCCGTCCGTCTGTCTGTCTGTCTGTCTGTCTGTCTGCCAGTTTGCCTAAGGAATGAATGCTTGAAATTGACTTCAATTCGCTGCATTTGGCTTGTCTCTAAGCAAACAATCTTGCGGTTTTCGTTTCGATTCGATTTTAAACGAAAACTGTCCAAATTGACAGAAAGAAAGATTTGCCAGTCACCCTCTTTCCATATCACTCGCCTTTGACAGCTCCATTCCGTTCACACACACACAGACACACACGTTCGTTAGTACAACAGATTGTAGTGTCAAGCTGACATACCGCAACCGAAAATACGAAAATTGGCTCAAGCAATTTGAATATGTATCTCATTCGAAACTCAGACACTCACCTGTTCGAGTGTTGCGCATAATTGGCACTCACATATACATCACATTGTCTACGTAGTTACGGGTACATAGCTTTATATCTATCTCAGCATCTACCCCATATAACGATGTTGAGCAAAGGTGTGAGTGAGCTGTGTATTTCGTATTCAATTCTCGATTACCAATTATATAGACGCATAATATAGCATGAATTGTTGTCATGAATTCAGTCAAAGGTCAGCGTCTTCGCCATACATTTTAAATACCCACTTTAAAGAGGCTGTGCGCCATTATGAGTAAAAAATTTGGATTTTCCATTGAACAGTCAAAAAAATTGTATTTTTTACCGGAAAAGCAAGTATATTTAAATTATATTTATTGAAAAGGTTACATGCAACTCCTGTTGCAGTTTACCTCACTTGAGCACTGCTCTCTATAAATACTCGTACACATATACGACATTTCCCTTTGAATTTTAACAATTTGTGAGCCACGCATAACGTTCACCGCCATTTTAATTTTATTGACCCAAGTGTTGACCCAAGTTATTGAACAAATACGTCCACAAAATGCTTCATCAATGAGATTCTGGCACTTGGTTCGAGTCATAAAGAATCAGCACGGCTTTGCATAGGTCAATTGGCAGTGGAGTGAGTAATCAGAGAGTGAGATAGTGAGTGAGAACTGTGACCGTGGTTTTAAACTGTGATTTACAAACGGTTAGTCTAAACTTTCCAAACTTTCCATTTAAAATATCATGACTTCATGAGTGAGTGACGTAAGAATCACAGCTTAGCAATAATTACAGTTTTTTGGAACATTTACATAGATGTGTTTGATTTGGAACATGAACATAGATGTGATGGCTCATTCACAATTGAGCAACAGAGTAGGGAGTAAGCACCATCAAGCAATCACGACTGTGATTTATGCACAGCTCTTTGGAACTTCGAAACAGAGTTAGCGCTATTAATGTGATTGGCTATTTACAATTGAGTATTGAAACATATCGCAGCAGCTTAGTGAAGATTTGCAACAGAGCACAAGCATGACCTCTTTAAAATATACAAACACAGAGAATCTTTGCGATTTTAAAATCTATAGATCCATAATCACACTTGGTTTTATTCTTTGCGCATCACTATTTTCAAAGCTACTACGTGCTGCTTTCGCACTTTGACACATTATTGCGAAAATTATATTTAAAAAAATACTTAAGTATACCCAAAACCACAAATAGCATTATTAATTGTAGTGCGAACAACACATCGGCGTAATTATCAGCAGATTATGCCATAAACATCTGCCATAACTATACCACAAGTAGCTGGTTAATTTAATTCACCACCAATAATTACGAGTATCTTACGTACAACTGACCGAATATGTAAGCCCGGCATAGGTTATCTCACACCTTACCAAAACTTATAAATAAATTCTTTCTCTCAATTTTTATACCCTGCACAAAACATATTTTTAAGCAGGGCATACTGGGCATAACATAGCGAAGGAAGCATCGGAGATGATATAAAGTGTATACATTTTTCTGTATACATTTCACTTCTGCGGTATTCGGTGACATTCGGCCAACTTCCATCGCTGAAAATTTGGTCACCTTCCACTTTCAACACTGCTTGATTGAAAACCGTTGCCTGTTTAATATCGAAACATGTTATAAAACTAAACTCTTTCTTACTCTTGATTACGGTGAAACAAAAGCTATAACTTTCACAGATCATTGTTGAAGAAACTCTTGAGAAACTTTGATGCATCAATGCTGGATATATTCTTAGAATCGAATCGATGGCTGCCAACATTGAAAGCAGCGCGATTTTGTGTAGCTCAGAGCATTGTGGAATAGTACGTCGAATTCACCGCAAACTATTTCCAGTAGTGTGAGTCGATTTGTGAACCTGAGAGAAGTGGGAATAGTGAAAATAGATTTTTCGTTCGATTCCTTGGTCAGTTGCACAACTTTTATTGTCGCACCTTCTCATGGCATAGAATAAAGAACCAGAAGAGGAAACATTTTCTCATTTCTATATTTGGATGAACTAACAAAACGGCTCTCATTTAGATTATTTTTCAGTTATACATATCTTCTATTTTTCTGATTTTAAGTGTGCTTCGATGGAATATTTTCCACTGTGCGTAAAATTAAAGTCCTGATGACACAAACTACAAGTGACGTGATCACTGTTTTCATTTTTTGACTTCTTTATAAATAGATATTTAATTTGTACATCTGCGTTAAAAACGGGAATAAAATAAATGCGTGTACAAAACACTATACACGAATACACATTTATTGCAAGGCATACATCGTTCTTCTTCCCTTCTTTCTTTATTTCAAAACTCAACGCCAGCACAAAGAGAGAGAATGTAAGTAAGCAGAGACACGAAGTATGTATTTCATGCATACACGCGATACATAAATACACGACACATAAAGACGTGACAAATATATGTATACATTCTGTATATACTGCTCGGAATAGGCCGTGTAGTTTAAATGAGTTAACATCGTTGGATAGTTTTCTTTGGGGTCTAAGGTTTATGCCAGCAAGCTTACGACCACCGATTCCTCAATGGAGGATGCATTCATTGAGGCGTTGCAAACATTGCGACAAAATTATGTTGCAATTCTATTCACACTCGGTGTGACGAGTATAAAGAAAAACGTGTACATAAGCAATTAACACGATTATATCCTTAGCTTGCTTTAATTCTAGTTCATTTATTAGTTTAGTTATAATTTTTCGAGTTTATAGTGCTGGTTCGTTGCATATTGCATAAATGAACTAATAAAACGAATTTTATCACACAAACACGAACTAAATGAACTAAAATGTTCTTCGCTTTCTAGGACGTTTTTCATTAATAGCTTTGATCTTGTTCAGTTCTTGGTGCAAGGTTTCGTGTAGATGATTTAGTTTGGTTTTTTGTTCTTCATGTTGTTTGACTGTTTCATCATAGTTCCGCATTAGTTTGGGCATACTTAGTAGACCGCCCTTATAATTTAAATCACGTATCTTTTTATGCAGTTTGTTGTGCTCTTGCCCTAGCTTACAGACTTATTTACATGCATTTATCAATAATAGATTTCTTTGCGTCAATCGACACCTTGAAAATCGCATTTTTTTCTTTTATGTGTACTAACATATGTAAATCAGTATTACAATTGGCTCGCAATTTTTCAAATTCGAGATTACGTTCTGTATGGGATCGTTGGGATCGTTAGGAATGGTGAGAAACATGACACTTCAATTTTTATTTAGCTTACCTGCAAGTTTAACTTCCAATGCCTGAACCTCAGTTTGAAAACTCATGTATGTGCTTAAATATAGATCCTAATCCTAGCCCATTAAATAATCGAAGTGTTTCAAACCTTTTCTATATCTGCTTATTTGATCCAGTGTTTCACTGGGTTTTAGCGGTACGCAGCAACGTTTGTTCTCTTCACTGCAAGAATACTCGACTACCTTTTGATTTAATTCCGTATTGTATTGTTTCTCCGCTATGAGTAACATCAACTTATCTATTAACTTTGCTTTGTTCATGTTTTGCTTCAGTTTTTGGCGCTCGTCAAGAACTTCCACTTTTTTCACTGTTTCGTCAATTAAAGCATGGACAAATTGTATGGATATTGAGCGCCAGGTAGACGAGCACCTTCTTGTATTCACACACTTACAAACGAACGCATAGCTAAGTCGACTCCTTCACGCTAAACAAAAGTTTAAATTGGTGTTGTTTTTGGGCATACTCTCTACAAATTATTCATTCGTTCGCCTTTCACTCTTACTTTATTTTAACACTCAATGCTAGTACAAAGAGAGAGAGAGAGAGAGAGAGAGAGAGAGAGAGAGAGAACATATATTTATACATACTCGACGCCAACTCTAAAATTTCTGATTTCGGATCGCCGACAGAATCGCCAAAATTCGGAAACATATTCCAAGTAACTGGGGCAGATGGTCACACTCTTCATTCGTATTCTTCGTATGTTGGTTAAATTGTTTCTTTCTACAATTGTTTCCATCACTAAGAAGTATAAATTAAAATCACTCAAACCAATCCGAGTGTATGGTACGCTTATATAATTCTACAAGGAGATAAAATATCTTGCTGCAGTTCTCGTCCAACGTGTCACTGGGACTTGTGTTAATTGATTCACAGTTTCGCCATTCCTGTGGATGCATGCTCGTGCAAATGAATTCGACTTTGCCATAAATTCGGAAACTGTCCCAACAGTATTGAAATTTTGTGAGGATGTTTGTGACTCTATCGGTTGGAAACATTTTATCAAATCATAAATATCATTTATAATCAATTGTTTCCATTGTAATGTACCGAAACTAGTAAGCTTAATTTTTTATGCTTCATACATTAATACGTTAATACGTTAATATGTTAATACGTTTATAGTACTTTAAAACGTTGTCAAATTTATACATTTATACATTAACATGTTAATACTTTAACACACTAGCATATGAATACCCTCAATACTTAATCGCTGTTATTTTAAGCGCTTTCGTTTGTGTAAAATTCTAAAATTACCTGCCATCCAAACTTTCTCGATTTGTATATGCTCTTTAGCGGATATGCGATTTGTTGATTTCGCTTTTCACAATAACGAATAACAAGCTTTTATTTAACTTTCAATGTTAGCCATTTGTACAGGTCTGCAGAAATCTAATTGCAAAAAACCATTTACCTATCAATGTTCGGATGTTCGGACATCTTGAATATAGTATTTTACAATACTTTTAGTTTTATAGCCATTTGCTGTACGGATAGTTATAGTTAATGCTAATTTCAGTTTAGAAATTGTTTGCACATGAGTGCCTGCCGTTGTATCTGCATTTGTATCTGTATCTGTATCTGTATCTGTATCTGTGTGTGTGTGTGTGTAAATGTGTATCTGTATATTTTCTCTTTAAGCCCATAACGAAGAAATGCATGGACGGACATTGGAACAAGTTGAGTGGCAAAAAACAAAAAAAAAAAAGCCAAAAGCCCATAAAAATCATAGCAATTGTCTAAAAAGAGTAGTGCGGTGAAATAGCCATGCAAAACCAACAACATCAACAACATTAAGAAGAACAACTAAGTATATGTATCTATACTGTGAATAGCATTTATTCTGCTGCAAATGTTATTGTTGTTGTTGCAGTTGTTGCTGCCTCTTTCGTCAAGTCGTAAATGAAATGAGATGTTGCAACTTAAAGAATACATTTGGAAAAAAAAAGAAAGAAAAAAACAAGTGAAGCAAACCGAAACCGAAACAGAACCAAACCAAACCAAACCAAGCCGAACCAAGCCAAAACCAAACCAAACCAAACTAAGCCAAAGTAAGGCATCGCTTAGAGCATCCAGTGCCGCAAACACCTTTCAAAGGAATCGAAGTAGGGTGCTGGAGATGAGGTGAAGATATTGGTGAAGGAGTTAGTAGCGACAGCAGCGGCAGTGAAAGCAACAGCGGCAACAAGAGCAATTTAAAGGCAATTAGAATTGATTATAATTACAATACTTTGCCACAGTGCGCTATAACAGCAATGATGCTACGATCTTCAAGGTCTGATGCAAGAGTTTTCACCTTGCTAAACAACGGATGAGCAGAGATGTATTTTAGCTGATGAGCAGCGAGGGAGCAGCGTTTCAGAATTAATCATGAGAGATATTATCAAAATGTTTGTTCTTGTATGGTTTAAATACGAAATATTGGCGCTCAAGTACAGAAAATCTTCAAATATAACCAGAAAAAAACGTTACCTTTAACTAGTACCAAGCTTAAATAATCTTGTCAGGTTGTTTATATGTATTAATAGTGCCCTAAAATTCACTGAAGCAGTAATTTTGATAGTAACTTAAAAAAAAAAATAAATAAATAACAATCAGCAAAAACCAGAACGAAATTCTTGCTTAAAATCAAAAACTTATATCCTTTAACTACTCTTCTTTCTATTTAAATCAAACTAAACACAATTTTATAAAATAGAAATCTATTTAATTTGCCGTTCTTATTCTTGTAATTTTGTTTTATTGTGATACAACATAAACCGTAGTTCCATGCGCCCTAATGCTCTTTTTGAGTCTCCAAAGTAACACATGCAATCTCCATATCTTTCGCGCTCTTCAATCCAAAGCACAGTTTCTTATCAATTGGCAACTGGCTGCTGGCATTACAGCGCTTTCTATTATTTCAACATGGCTCTCACCAAATGTGTAGCATTCCTTAAGTGTTGCGTGTGAGATAAGAGAGAGAGAGAGAGAGAGAGAGAGAGAGAGAGAGAGAGAGAGAGAAGAAATAATTGACCATTATTAAATTCTTTCATTGTTTGTTAAATACCTTTCAAATGACACATTTTTTTTTCTGTCCAAATCGTTTGTACTACTATACGAGCGTCACAATAAATCAGCTTGCCAATTAATATATGTACATATAAGATTCAAAAAAGTTGAAGAACTTTTGAACTTAACCTTGTTGCGTAGCGCCTTCTCGTTAGATTTTTTCGTTTTCAAATGGCCAAGAGCAAACGTAACACGTTCTGTACCCGCTGTCTCATGACCCCTTGCCCACACATATACAAACATACTTTTATGTCTATCTTATAGCATTTGGCAATTGTGTGCCTGACTTGGTTCTTTGGCACTGGTAGCGCCATCTTTTGGCTCATTCGTTATGCTTGTTAACATCAAATGAAGTTATTTTTACTTAAACTGACATTTATATGCGTAAAATTATTATTATTACACTCACCGCACTCACTCGTTCTCACTCTATGCTATGTGCCCCCTCAGCTCTTATGTTCTTCACATTCGTGCATTGGATCATGGTATCATGGTTTGTGTTTCTGGCTCAAAAAGAGTTTTGATGCTCTGAAAGTCAACCGATGCGATGGTCGTTCTCAGCCGGCCACTTTCTGCTGCTATTTGTTAGATGTGAGGTACAGTAAAATCTATATAAGAGAGCTGGACACAACTCGTTTAATATTTTTTAGCTGACTTCATAAAATGGAGGAAGTTCTCAATTCGCAAGCATATTTTTTTTTTTGTTTTTTTTTTTTTTTTTTATTTGAAAGGATTAAACTTATCATAATATATAATCTAGAAATTGCATTATACATTTTTGTATTAAGTTTATGTGGTCTCAGTTATCTCCATCTAAACAGTAGCTTAGATAGAGGCTGATTTAAGGGCTGATTGATCGCACCAAGAGACTATAAAATAGACTTTGGCAACCATTGAAATTATAATTGAATAATATAAAAAAGTTACGATAGTTCGATTGGCAATTAGTTTAGTTTGTCAGAAAGTTTGTAACGTATTAGAGCAGGCATTGTAGACCACATAATGACGAGTCGATCTAGCCATGTTCGTCTGTCAGTCTGTCCGTTGATCCACGACAACACACGATCCAACGGCGTTGGCTTGCAAAGCATGAATCATCTTAACAATCTAGGCTTACAGGCAACCTACAAGTCAAGTTGCCCACAATCACAACATTGGTTTGTTTTTACACTTCTATTTTTAGATTCAACACATAACGTCTCTTTCGCGCATTGTTTTTTATTTTCGTCTCTTTTGGTTTTCTCATTTTCGAAGTGGCGAATGATAAGAATTTAGATCAATATGATATTTTCCATATGAATTTGAAAGGTTTTCATATCATTTCATGATATTGATGTGACAAATAAAATATGTTTAACTGTTTTAATGTTCGCTGATATGAAAAACTTAGTATTTGAAAATTGATGAGACAATATCAAATTGATATCAAATGAAATATTTAACATTAATTGAAAACATCTTTATTAATTACAGAACAACTGATAAGCTATTAGTACCTCTTTGTAAACTATATCATCAGTGAACTATCAAATACGCATTTGGTGTCAACACATTTGAGGTTCTACTGTACAGCATTGTGTTAGCTAAGCTAGAACTGCAAATGTTGCTACACAGCAGCCACAGTAGCAACAGCTTCTAAATTGAACAACGTTTTGCCTTTTGGGTGCTATGCTTTGCACGCGAGGGCTCGGGATCGGGCGCGGGCTCGGGTTCGGGCTCGAACGACTTTGTCGACAACTTCCGCATTAACTTTGTTGACTTCAGTTTCAAGTGCGTTCCGATAGGAATAGAAATAGTCATCCAGGAGGCCGGGGTGGGCGATGTTCTTACGTTAACATAGCTCTTGCTTTGGCTACCGGTATATGAAGTGTGCCACGCAAGCATCCAAAAAAGGTCGAGCCATATTTAGCTCGATCTCGGCACTGTTCTGTTCTGTTTTGTTCCATTATATTCCATTCTGTACACAGTACTACGATAGTATAAAATAAAAGTTAATTCGTGCCTTTGTGCAGTAAATTCTTGTATTATTTTTCCACAAGATTTCCTATGTCGCTCAATGTCTGTCCCTCTGTCTATCTGTTTGTCTGTCTGTCTGTCTGTCTGTCTCTATATTACTACTTTCCGGCTAAATATACAGTATGTACGTATATATATATATATATATATATATATATATATATATATATATATATATATATATATATATATATATATATATATATATATATATATATATATATATATATATATATATATATATATATATATATATATATATATATATATATATATATATATATATATATATATATATATATATATATATATATATATATATATATATAAATAAATACTATGTGTTCCGCATGTCTGTCGACGTGTTTGGACATGAAAATGCCAAGTAGTCAAAGCGAAATGGAGTGTTGATGAGTCGAGAACTACAAGCACTGCGCATCAACACTCCGCAAAATAATGGTCACCGAAGTGGGGTACTCTCAGTAGAACAGTACGATGGTGAGGTGGAATGGGATGGGATGGGATGAGATGAGAATGGTATGTATGTTCTTGTCATCGTTGCTCTTACGTAATAACATGTTACATGCTCAACTTTTATGATGATTGTATGTACATAGTTGCTCTGGATGTTATTTTTGTTTAGCTTCCCATAAAAAAGTACCACAGACAATCGGATGGAAGCGAGGAACGTCAGCGATACCGACACCGACACCGACAGATAAGCGGACAAACCAGCAAAATAATATGATTCATTAAAGCATAGGTTTATGTATAGAACTCGGTTAAAATGTATGCATTTACTATAAAATGATTGAGTAGCTGTGTAAGTATTGTAATGACAAGATATGTCAACATATGCAATTTCAAATTTTAAAATTTGTTCCATGAGGATTTGCCTCATCAAGCAGTGATTTAGCATAGTGATATAAAACTAGAAAGCGCAGCGATTGACAAATTCGTCAATAATCTAGGCGTAAATGAAAGATTTCCCTGCTTCAACAGACTAGGTCCTCAATGTAGAATTGCTTTTTATGTATGTTCTGCCATAATTCTTTACCACGTGAATCGAATTCAATAATTCTTAAAGTGTGCTCAAGTTGGTCAAATTCTGTTGATGAGAAAAGCATCATGAGAAAAGCATCAAGTTCTAAAAAAATGCATCGAAAATACTTCTTAAATTACATATATCAATTTGATTTATCTAAACTGCAACAGGTTGAGACAAGACTTTGAAGCATCATGGGCAATTTAAAGCCAAAAACTAAAGTTAGCAGAACATACAGCAGAGCATACCAAGAACATTCTTAACTAACAGAAGACAATCAATGGATGCAAACAGGCTAAAGTTCATCAAAATTGCATCGTATTAAATGAACCAAAAGTGACTCTAATGGAGACTATACTTTCATCCTAGGTAGTGCCAGCTCAATGATATTACTAATATGACAATAGACGAACAAATCCACAAAATCCTCATGAAGATCAATACTTTTTTGCCTGCGTTTGAAACAATTTTTGAAGCACGTTTACCACTCAAAACTGAGTACCTCCGAAAGGTGCTGTTCAATGGCTTTAACAACTTCTTTAGGCATCGAAAAAATGTTGAACTCGCAGTTTGATTAGGTGCAAAGTCAGACTCACTATAAGAATGATGACCCATCAATTCGATGTTTAAAGTGCTCAAAAAGTTTCTTGTGAATCGATAAGTGAGAGGATGATCGCATTGTCGTGGTGGAGGATGCTCCGTCTTCGGCGTATGGTTCTACGCAATTCACCGATAACCGATAATTCACCTTTAATGCTTACTTCTTTGAAATTCTGCCACTCAGCACTGAATACAATATCCCGGAGTAAACAACAAGCTAGTCCCATATACCCTATGTGGTATCTCAGCAAGTCAGACTTGGCTTACCTGAGTGGTCATCGAAACTAGCCTTCATATACACTGCAACTGTCCGGCTCAAGCTAGGCTCAGAATCGAACAGATTAACAGCACTTTTATTACGTGTGACATAGCTAGGAATATTTCGAAAAAGTATACTCTCAGTTTTATTAAAGTAAATAAATCTAACCATAGCTTGGGTACAAAAGATATTCGTTTATATCGCAGTGTACGTTTTCCATTACGATGACCGTCTAGGTAATATCTCTGAAAATGAGTCTTAGACCGATTCAGATTGTCTAGCATGCTTGTCGAGCAGAACGAATTCAGATTCGTAGCTGTTGTGAGCGCACTTGCCAACATGTTGGTGAGCATCAGTTGAGATAGTGTTTTTGTTGGTAAAACAGAAGAGGAATCAATCAAAAAAAACCGAAACAAAAAAGCGAAAGAGTGAAACACATCCAATAAAAATTAATAAATAATTGATAAATGTTCATTAATCAATTACAATGTCTCTAAGTGCAAATAAAACGCTCAAATATATTATAAACACAAAGAACAACGCAAAAAGAGAGTGAGTAATATTTAATGGGAGCATCGTCAGCAGCCGTTATACTCATAAATTTGCTTTCAAGCAGAGCGCCGGCTCAACAGAATATCAAAATGTTTTAACGTTTCTTCGAAAATGCTGTCCAGCACGTTGACAAAGTGCACATATGGGCCAACATTTCGTCGAGCGCAACATGTTCGTCCGGCCTGCTGTGCAATGTGTATTGCACTTTACGAAAACTTAACTTAATGCTCGGGACTGTTTCGCAGTGACTACTTGCTTGTCATGTCACGTTTTGGTTATGGTTTATGCAGTGCACACACAGTTTTCGTATTTGTTAACTAGTGTTATCAAAGTTTTTACCATTATCTACATTATCTATGCATGTATATATATTTTGAAATATTTAAAATTCAATATCCCAGCATGTCATATTTATTTAGTGTGACTGATATTAATACTCATATTTTAATTTTAATTAATACCAATTGATGGAAATATTTATTGCAATATAAAAGAATTGAGCGAGCAAGTGTGAAGAAATCAATCAATCGCGAATATTTATTGAACCTTGCACAATGAATATGAATATATTTCGTACTGCTGCTGCATTTGATATATGTCTGATGTTGATTTCATTAAACGATATCAAACATCAATATTTAAAATAAATGAATCAAGGGAGCCAAAAAACACACACACACACACACACAAAAACAAAATATATGAAATGAAATAAATTTGAATAAAAAAAAAAATGCAAATGCAAATGCAAATGCAAAATCCAAACAGCCACACTTCAGTGGGTCAATCTATTTATGAATTGCATATTTTTGAATAACATTTTATGTCCGCTAGCAAATTATATAGAATATTTTCGGTTGCCAATACTGACGGCTGATATGTATGTATGTCTCTATAAGATATATTCCTACATATAATTCTATATGAGAATGCCTGTCTATGATGATCTATGCTGCATATAACTACAACAAATCGAGTATAGGGTGTTTCTTTCTTTTGTTTTTGAGGTACCATTTTCGGACAGCGATTAAACAGTCATAAATTTGTCAGATCTGGCAACGCTATTGTCAGCTGTGCTCAGTTTGTGTTGCTATATTGTCATGCCAGAACAATGTTTGCAAATTGTGCCAATTTATTTCTAAAATTGTGCTACATATACTCTGAATAAAAATTGGTCTACCTGAATGCAGTACATACGAGTCAGTCTAATTCCATAAAGTAATCTTTCTAATAAAGCCAGTTTTCAGTTTAAAATTATGTAATCTCAGTAAAAAAAAAAACACACACACACACACACACACACCTATATGTTTGTGTATAGAATTTTTCACAAAATTTATGCGCCACACCGCCCCAGCCCCAGTCCCAGCCCCAGCCCCCTTCCACGCATTGCACTTAAAAGCCTGCGGCTGCAATGCAAATTATTGATATATTTATGCAATTTTAGCTGATGATGCAAATCAAACTGAATGTGAGTTTACAACTCATGAATTGTGAATGACATTGATAGTTGAAATAAAATGCATGCACACTCTCATTCATCCATACAAATATACCTACATATATGTATGCATGTGTGTATGTGTGCACACGTACAAATATCTGTGCACAGTTAAAAGCGAAATGAAGATGTCTACTCGTACTCGTACATGCCATATCTATATATTTCTCTATATAAATCAGTTAAAACGAAATTAAATGCGAGTATGAGAACACTTTAATTACAGACGAACATGAACTTTCGCACACAGTTTGCTTTATTAAATAACTTTGCACGGTTTATGTTCGCACAACTTTATTTAATTATATAAATATATAGGAGTATATAATTACAGCTCACTTTGCACATTTCTAATTTTTGCAGAATTAATTTTTAGGCAAAATCGATAGCAATTTAGATGTAATTAATTTGCTAAGCATGAACAAATAAACACGCGCCAATACAAACAAATCTTTTGAACACAATACGCAGATACGAAGAGCTATATATGTGCATAGACACAAGGTGGATCTAAAAATAACTGAACTTTTAATTTAAATCATAGAACACATAGTGCCATCTATTAAATGTTGGCAATGTCTTCGAAATTTTTCTTCTTTCGAGAGTAGCTAAGTTCATGCTAATCGTTTGACAGCTTACAAAATGACACACGTTTTAACAACAGCAATTTTTGTAGTTATGTCGTAAAAGCATAATGGAACAAAGAGAATATATATTAAATTCTGTTTTAAACTCGGTAAAATAGTTTAAAAAAATATTTTATGATGATGATTGTATGAGTCGTACTCAAGTTTACACGTGGTTTACACGAATTAAAAACGGTCGTCATGATTTAATTGATGATCCCAGCCCTGAACGATCCGAAGCAACTAATCGTGCTGAGTTAGTGGAAAAAGTAAGAGAAATAATCGCTATCGATGCAAATTTCACTGTGAGAATGCTGGCAGTAGAAATAAATTCATCTTACTGTACAATCTATAAAATATTAACTGAAGATTTTCAGAAGTCAAGAAGTCAAGAATCGAGACAGTATTGATAACTTTCTATGATGAATGAATGATATGAAGGGTATTTTTCACAATGAATTTGTTCCAGAAGTTCGAACTGTCAATGGAAAATATTATTTACAAGTTTAAGATGGTTTGCGTTCGAGAGTTCTACGTGTTAGGTCCGAACATTCCAAAGGAAATCAGCTGTTTTTATTGCATGACAAAACCAAAAAAGTCATCGAATTTTTGAAGAAAAATCAGATTTGGCTCATCGACCACCCTCCATGTTCGCATGATCTATCGCAGTGCGATTATTTTCTCTTCCCAAAAATAAAAACTGCAATGAAAGGAGCTTTTTACGTTGTCACTCCAGCCATACATGCAGCCGTGACACACAGTTGCTAAAGAACATTCCAAAAAGCGAGTTTAATAGATATGAGAGGCTTGGAATCGACTAAATAATCGTTATCATAAGAGAGAAATCGCGTTCGATAGTCGCACCCAATATGGACGAAACTTTTTGCCATACCTAATTACTGCCTGTGTCTTTTGCATAGGTTTGGACGCGCGTTCATTGATTTTTTGGACGTGGACGCGACCGTAGTGGAAACAGACTACTACACTACAGCCAAATAGTGCGTTCCATGTGTAATATTATATATATTTTTTCGAATGTAGTTTGGTCAGCTGAACTCGAAAATAGCCCTTAAATTTGTTTAATGAATTCGTTTTTGCAGTAAAGATTTTTTTTTGTATTTCTAAAAGGTAGATGCACTATTTTAACCATAATTTGAGTTCAAAAATAGATTTTAAATTTTTTTTAAATCGATTCAATAGTTTGAAAGTTATGAGGTGGAATATTTAAACAAAATTATAAACAACAAATTTACTTTTCATACTCGTATGGTACAAACTAGAACCGTGTAAAGACCGAACTTTAACGAAGAAAATGAGATACATACGAAGAAAATATATGGTTAAGCTAAAAAGTCATAATTTTTCAAAACGTGGTACTAAAATGCAATGCATTCCGATGAAGCTGCAACTCGTTGAAGTTAGTTGTTACTGATTTCTTTGCAAATATAAGAAACACGAACTACACCATAACCCGAACTACACGATAATAGTTAAAAAAAAAAAAGGGTAAATAATACTGCTTTCCTATTTGACACACAGACAAACGGTAAATGCCTACCGTGTCCGATTTACACAACTTTGCCATTTCTGTTTGTCTTTAACATGGAGGCGTGGCACCATTCAATTTTCCAGTAGTTCTCCATATGCACCAAGTTTACCCATCTACCTCCAACAGTTACTGAGATATAAAAAAAATTCGGTCTTTCAAATCACATATATAGAAATAAAAATTTTTATCTGATCAATAGTAACACATTCTATCATTTTGATAGCAATAGGTCAAGTTGTTCAGAAGTAAAACGATCTCTAACACACGCCAGAACGATTACAGTTTTCAAAAACTCAATTTGATGAAATCATTTCGACTGTGTCTGGTTTTCTCTGTATGATGGCATAATTACTTAATGAATTCGAAAAACTTCTACTGATGCATCGCGCAAGATGCGCTACCTGTTGCCATATTGCATAGTGCTGCTTGAAGTTGCACCCAGTTGCACATACTGTGTGTGTCGTCCGCGTCTGTGTATTGCGCAAACCAAGCGCAACGCACACTTCTCACTCATTTATTCATACGTTCGTTCATTAATTTATGCGTATAAATGTATAAATTCATTCATTTCTTGTTCAAATTTCAATGCACTTTCGAATGCCTGCAATCAGTTCTCATTTTGGTTCCCATCTGTTGGAACATATGCTTAAACTTTGCCGCCTCCGACGTTGTCTGACGTCGTCATCATCGAATTTTGCATCGCATGAAATTTTCTCAGTGCTGCATGAGTCATCGGTGAAGCGTGTGGGAATACAATTAGTTTAAGAATATAGTATATACATACTATGTAGGCAGTTACACTCTTTTCTGGCACTTTCCCATCCAACTGCATTCCCCCTTTTCCAATGCATTGCATGCATCGTTGCATTTTGAGGAAAAACAAAAACTTCCAACTTCACTGAAATCTGTGCCAGTCTTGCATTTACAATAAGTGTGTTAAATAGTACCTGGAATTTCTTCCTTCTGTATGCGCGATATGCCATGCACTTCATATTTTAGACGATAAAGCAAAAGAAAACCGAAGAATGTTCTTCTCTTTTTTTTTTTTACATAATGCAAGTAACATATTGTGACCGGTTTAGCTCGAGCTATAAGACGGTTTAGCTATAAGAATAAAAATTAAATAGTGTTAGATACTGGCTGAACCTAATAGCTTTTAGGGAAAGTATGGAAAAGTCACCCGGAAAATTGGCAAATTCGAAAATAGTGAAAATGGTTCTTCCATAAGAATTTTGCATAAATCAATCAATAGAGGCAAAAATCTCAATATCTCAGCAACAATCTGTTGGATGGTTATGAAATTAATAGTGTGTGTGAAATCAGGAGACCGTTTCTGGCAATATATCATTCGGAAAAAATGGGCGCGGCTACACATCCTATTGAAGAGAACATCCCAATTTGTCATATCTCAGCAAATATATGATCATTAAATGGCATATCGAAAAAGTGAGTTCCATCAAAAAGAGCACATTTATCTGAATGCTTACAGATTTGCTTTGGAAATGATGTAATCCTTTGTATTTTGGAAATTGTTTTTGGAAACATACCTGCCAAATTTTGTCCAATTTCATATGCATTTTTTTTTGTTCTTTTTGTAGTATTTATATTTTTTTTTTCTTTTTTGCTGTTTAAACTAAAATAATATGAAAGCAGACTAATTTTTATATGAAACTTTTTAATACATTTTTAGAGAACTTAAAACTTGAACACTCTTAAATTATAAGAAGTTTATTATGTCAAACGGAACCAATTCTATCAACGTTAAATAAAAATTGAACTGCTTAAAGCGGCACAAAATTAAAACAAACAAATAAAATTGAATTTCGAAATAATCAAAAGGCTGTTCCAATGCTATTAAGGATCAGCATAAGGACTACAATGCTAAAAACAACAACAAATAGGTTACTATAGTGATTATGAATGAAATAATTGGTATATGATAGAAACAAAAAACAATAATTTTCACATTGGGGTGGCAAATATTTCCACCCCATTAAGAAATATGCATCTACGAGGGTAGTCTCATAAATAGACTAAAAGCTATACTCATGCATCTTATCTGTTTGTAAATTTTTAGCGTATTATTTTTGCTGAACTTTGAGTTTTCAGCCATTAAGAATCAAAAAAAAAACACAAGATTATGTATATGAAAGAATATGTAAAAACTATGTGTGAATTACAAGTGCTGTTAAATTTTAAGTGAACGCTTGAAATTCACAGCATTTGAATCAAATAAAAAATCGAATTTAAGCTTAGTGCAAGCTTTTAAAACGATGTTAATTAAAGAAAGGAAAAGAGGGTGCACAGCAGACATAGCAGTAAATAACAACAGAAAACACACATGCATAATTCTTTTTGTCTGTCTATTCTCTTGCATTGCATATATGTATTAAGTGCGCTGCTTAAGTGCAGCATGTGCCGTTGTTTGATTATTGCATAATCGATGGTGAGGTAGGTGGGAAAGCGAATGAGAGGACAGCAACATACATTGTTTTCACATCAGTGCGATTACTTCGTAAATAATTTGTATGTATAACCGTCCATCCGAAATACGGAGACTACCAAAAAAAAAGGTAGATAGGTTTAGGTGGATAGTTTAAGTTTCGGAAACAGAAAAAAGTCACAGGGTGCCGAATCTACAGTGAATACGGTGGTTGTGCGATGACTTTTGTTTCATGTTTGTCCAAAAACTGCGTCACAATCAAGCTGGAATGTGCAAAAAATTAAAAAAAAAAATTCAGATCTTTTGGTACGAGTCTGGCGGCGACGCGTTTCATACGCAAAACATCAACCAAAATGTGTTGAGTCGATCCCTAAGAGATGTTGAGTGCCTCTGCTATCTTTCTAATGCCAACACGACGATTTTCGAGCGCAATTTCCATCACTTTTTCGATGTTTTTGTCGTTAACAGAGGTGGATCTGACAACTTGCATGAGGCAATTTCACGACCCTCACTGAATGCTTTATGCAGAGTAGAGTAGAGTCCTTCAAAACACTTTTGTAACATTTTGAATGATTCCATTGCCGTTATTAACTCGTTGCTCAATTATTTTTGTCCATGTTAAAAATCGCCATACAAACTCGTTGCGCCGTAGACAAGCAGCTTTCAAACATAGACTAATTATCGCATCCCGCTAAAACTTGGCGTGCATGTCAATGACAGCGACCGCCAACTTAAGAAAAAGAAAAATTACCGATTCGGTTTACCGGTTCGGTTTAAATCCACCAGCCCGGGTCAATTTTGGTCCAGCGGTATATCACATAGCGTGAAGCAATTGTCAATATCTGAAATATATACAAAAATATACCAATTTGTTTTTTTAAATCATTATCATTTGTCATAGATCTATACTTTCACATATAGTTTGACGAGGTTATTAACAGTTTGTTCACTCAATTTGAATTTCTTAAGGTGCATTGGTTGAGTTGCCTTCCACGTACAGTGGAAATTTGTTTAGTATTTAGATAGAAGTTTAAAAAGTAACATGATTAACACTAGACCTTTGGTTTAATTCCGATTCCATTGTTCCGTGCTAATAAATACCAATAACTGATTGGCACAAATTGTAAGTGTTTCAAAGCCCTTCAAAGTAAATTTCGCGGTGTAAATTTGTAAACAAGAATCGAGATCTCATCAAGTAAGCTGTTAATCAACTAGGTGTGAACACCTTACTAGATTTGTAAACAAATTTCAACAATACTATTTTTGTTTGCAATATTCAATGGGTTCTTTCATTTCAAGTTTAAATTTTTAGGCACGTATTTTTTGTATCTACCCACTTTTTTTCTATGTACTGCCTGCCTTCATGCATTAAATAGTCATTAGAATTTAAAATGCTACGTTGCTATGGGATGCTATGGGATGGTAGTCGCAAGGCTTCTGAGTCTGAGCGTTGGCGACAAACAAACAAGCAAACAACCTTAATGCGTTTTTCGTTGCACGATTTGCGCTTTTTGGCACTTTTTTATAAAGATTTTTTTTTATTTTTTTATTTTGTATAACTTTTTTTCTCCATTTCGGGGCGACATTAACCCTTGGCGCGCATTAATTTAACGTCTGATTGCTGAAAATGTGTCTCGGATTTGCAAGGCTTTGGTTTTTTCTTTTGGTGTTCTGTTCCTGCTTCTTTTGCATAATGCTTGTTGGCGCCAAATGTCGGGTAAAAAACGCAAATTAATAATTGGAAATATACATTTGTATATATGTACATATATGTATTATTTTCCATGGCAGTCCACACTATGCAAAGCCTTAGAGCAATGGTGTACAAATGTTTCAAATGTATGAAAATTTGTATTGCATTTATATTCGGTATACGCAAAAACATAACGAAAAACACTGAATTTGTTTGTGTAATTTTAGCTGGTTTATGCAAATCGTTGTGTGTGTGTGCTGTGTGTGCTGTACATAGGCCAACCAAATAAAATAAAGATAAACGCTTTGTACTTTACTATAGCAAGACAGCTAACGAAGAACAATACAATTTTTAGTGTAATTTACAGTGTTAATGCAAAGAGCTGCGTGTATGTCCAACAATGCTTATACTAAAGAGCATTGCCAAATGTGCATAAAGAGCATATAACCTTATGCACTTTTGGCTTAGAGGCTACCGTTGCATTTTATACTAGACAACCTCTACGATATTTTTACATGGTTTAGAGAAGAATCAAAGGACAATAAATAATAGAATTTATTATAGATATAGCAAAGGAACCGAAGTGAAACAGTGGCAGGCATTATTTGCTGTGCAAAGAGACAAGCTCAAAGGCACATAATTACGAGTAAAGCGAGTGGGAACTTTTAGATATAAAGATTGAAGCAAATATGAAGCATCAACTTCACCACTTAGGATCTTATGCGGGAAAACTACAGAAAGCGTCGATCGTCGCGCGAATAAAGTTGGAAGATCAATTTGTTTTAAACTATGTCGGGAGATGTACATCAGAAGCACAGTTGAGGTTACTGAAAGCATAAAATCGAGTGTATTGAAGTGAAACTAATGTGCAAGGATGCCTCTATCTCACGATATGTCACATGACGATCTTGCATTATCAATTCACGCACTGCATCGATGTTTTTGGGCACAACAACCGATTTTGGACGACCTTCACGGAATTCGTCGGCGACTGAACTACGACCACGATTGAATTCACTCTACCAGCGATATACTGTGGTTTTTGATGGTGCTTCATCGCCATACAATGGAACTGAGTTCATTGACACATTCTTGTTGAGATAATCCACGTCGAAACATTCGCTTGAAATTTCCATATTTTGGCCAAATTGATTTTCTTAACTCACTGTAAACAAAGCAAATAGCAATTGTACATCAAAACTTTGTGAGTACGTTTATGCAAAAAAATGTCAAACTTTATTATGGTGTTGCCAGATTTTAGCTTTTGACATTAGCGTTGCCAGTTCCCGAAATATAAATAGAAGCCCTCGTATATTCTTGATCAGCATCGGAAGACGCGTTGATATGTCTGTCTGTCAGTTTGAGCATCTGTTTGAACCAACAGTTCGCAGAGACTATATGAGATAAAGGCTTCAATTTTGTATATTTAATAAAAAAGATAAAGAATATTTAATTAAGTTGCCAACTCTCATACACACAAACCTGGCTTCTATTTTATTTTTGTTTTGGACCACGAGCCTGCAAGACAACCGTATTTACAGCAAAAGGTCACCAGAACTATTCATAGTTTTTTGTTTTGTTTTATTAATAATTACGCTAGAAACAGCCAATTCGATGTATCTTAAGTAAATCCGAATAAAATAGTATATATATTAAGTCAGTTCCAAAATTGAAAAAATACAAATTGGTTGGCTTGTTTAATACACCCTAAGGGGTTCTTCAATGGTTACACACAGACAGATGTACTACATGGCTGTATCGCTCCGTCTCAAAGATCATGTTTTCATTAATGCTTAACAAACTTTCAGCTAATACCCTTTTCACACTATGTGTGCAGGGTATAGAAATATTCTTCTAATCTGTTTTTATGTTGTTGTTGTTCGTTTTTGTTGCATACTCTGAGGCGCAAAAGCTCGGGACGACAACACTTAATAAAATCTGTAAAAAGAAAGCAAAAAAAAAACAACTTTAATGACATTTAATGAGCTTCCAAATTAAAATTACAACGTTTTTATTATGCACAATTGTTGTTTTTATACTCGGTAATATTTTTTTTATTCATTTTTTTTTTTTGTTGCTTTTTACATTATTATTATGTTAAAACGCCCTCATTCATTGGCGTACTCGACGCTCGGTTCAAGCATTCTGCGCTACTTGGCTGCATAAATTAAGTGCACATTTCTGCTAATATATATATATATATATATATATATATATATATATATATATATATATATATATATATATATATATATATATACATACATATACATATATACCTACTTATATATACTATATGTAGAAGAAGCAGAGAGCAAAAAAAAAAATGTATTATAATAAGAACCGCAGCGAAAAATGCAGCCACTTGACATATTTTTAAATGTTTTTCTTTCGCTCGAGGGGTCGAAAAGAGAGGGAAAAATAACTAAATAAGTGTACAAGAGAGTGAGTGAATGAGTCAAAAAATAGCTTAAAAAAAAAAAAAAATAGAAGAAAAAAATTTAAGTAAAAATTGAAAAGTGGTAAAATCCCCATAGACAAAAGCTGCTCGTTTCGCGCCAAGCCAAAAAGCTGCAAAGCCTTAAAATTATATAATATTTTATATATTATTTCGCAGTTGTGACAGAAACGAACGAAGCGGAAAAAAATCCAAATACACACACACACACACACACACAGACACACAACTAAAAAATGTGAAACGTGAGTTTATAAGTGAAACGGAAAATAAACTGCTTAATTTTTGTATAGCCGAAAGTTTAATACCCTGCAGAAAAATAAACTCAACTAAAGAAAGAAGAACACAAATTAACTACGTTGAAACCGAAGCTTTTTAATAAAATTCAGACGCAGTTTCAAGCTGTGAACTTAGCAAGTGTAAAGAAGAATAAAGTTTGTTGGAGCCTATCACTAAGAGTAGGCGTGACACACGCCTTATGGGAAGCTACCGTCCATATGAAGCCGCCATGCCAGATGTCAAGTTGACTTTGCATGCAATGACAAAATTTTTCATGAAAAAAGCCAAAAGTAGGTTTGTATGGGGGGGGGGGGCAACCCCTGATATAAAGAGAAAATCACACCTTACGCTTACTTTTGTGAAGCGTACGTCCATAAGAAGCCACTATATTCAATTTGAAGTTGATATTGAAAGTTTTTCATACAAAATCTCAAAAGTGAGCGATAAATTTGTATGTGGGCTACCCCTAAAAGTAGTGGGAGGCACGCACATTGACATTTATGTGAAGCATTCGTCCATAAGAAGTCATCATGTCGAATTTAAAATCGATGTTGACTGCAATAAAAATGATTTCCATACAACAAAGCAAAAATGAGCGAGTGGTTTGTATGAAAGCAAACCCAAGTGGAAGGTGTATGTGTGATTATTTCTTTCACACAAGAACTCACCGTGTCAGATTTTAAGTTGATATTAAGGGCTATTATAAAAAATGTTCATACAAAAAGTCAAAAGCGGGGGTGGTTTGTATGGGAGCTACGCCAAAAATGTTATTTTTCGGAATCTCCTTGAGAATGCCGGTCGACGCCTTTTGCATGGCTGCAATGTCCTCATAGCGTTGTGCTTTCATCGGCAAATTAAGTTTTCCAAATAGTTAAAAGTCACTTGGAGTCAAATCAGGCGAGTACGGTGAAGGATGTACCTTTCCAACGCATGTACCTACCAATAGGTGGCGCCACCAGAAACAGCTATTTTTAAAAAGTTCAGTGTCTTTTGCGATACACCTGGTATGTTTATAAAGCGACCAACCTTAAATAGCCATCGTATAAAATTTTTAGCTGATATTGACTTAACTAAAAAAGTTTTTCATAAAAAACCACAAAAGTGAGCAGGGTTTTTGTATGCGGCTACCCCAAAAAGTGTACGTAAACTTTGAATAAAAACAAGCTTATATACCGGCTGAACAAGCTGATTTGTTAGTAGAACACCTTGGTCTATCTTATACTAGAACTAGGCTATCCTATCGTTGCCCTTTTCTAATGGATTTGCTCCGTTTACTATGGAGAAAACAGCTAACGCAATAGACCATCCATAATTTACTAAATTCCCGTGCCACGACAACGTCTGCAATTGCACACTCAAGCTTTAGACAGAGAGCGCGTTCCACTTGCTGAAATTTATTTCAAATGACATAGTTGTGGTGCTGTAATTCCCGGAGATGTGGAAGCAAGCAAACGTAACGACGACGACAAACAAGCCTAGTAAAGCCGAGAAGGATCCCGAAGTCTATAAGCCGATCAGTCTCCTGAATTTCACCAATTTGCATTTTGCGCTGTACACGGTACGATTGAGCAACTTCACAGAGTTGTAAACCACGCTCTGGCAGCCTTTGAGCAGAAAATGTAACCGCAAAGATGTCTTTGTGAATGACGGTCAAGCTTTTGATCAAGTACGGCACCCTAGTCTTTTCGTTTATGTTAAAAATATGCTGCTCTCGCTCAACTTTGTCTTAATCCCATACTACTTGAAGAATCGCTCGTTTAGGTTCAAATTCAGAGCAGAGTTGTCAACAATTCAGTTTTTTGACTGACGTTCATGCGTGAGCCGAACATTATTTGGTTACTTCCACAGAAACATGGAGTTAAGGAGTGCTTTGCTTTGCTTGTGACAAACAAACATTCGCCTTAGTGGCTGCTCAATGTTAAATGGAGCATGGTCGTGCTGTTTTGTCATCGGAAATTGACATTCATAAGCACGACGTATCTCTAAAACTGAACGACATAGATATATAACTACAAATTCAACGCCAAAACTGTTGTCTCCACTAAACTTACTGACAAAATGATAATGCCCCTATTTATACAATGTCTATAGTGCATAAAAATCCAAATTGGCAACAAGAAATACGCAAAGAAAATTGCAAAGAAAAATGGCTGCTTTTAGTTTTCAGGCAGCCGGAAGTGCGAATAAATGGCAAAACTGTGTCAGCTTAATTTTCTTTTAGTTTTGGTTCATATTACCACCTATTCTTCTCGCATTGTCTTTCTGGGTGCCATATTTAGTTTCGTACTTATTATTTGCAGCATTAAATAATTATTTTTTGCAAGATTTCATTAAGGCGAAATCGATTCAAAAATTATTTACGATTTGATGTAGTTACAATGTCGTTTCCATCGAATTTTTCTAACGAGTTATTAACGATTCAACGCAGAAGCTTTGACTGAAACCTTTGCAGGATATTCACATTAAAGTTGGTAGCCATGCGCCAGAGCAACATGCCATACGTCCGTATCGACATTATTATTATCTTGTCTCAAACTCAGCTCCGGAACTTAAGAACTTCAGCAGCCAGTTCATCTTGTTGAGTTTGAGATGCAACTGATTTCTTTATAGCTTTACGTAGGGTTGCCAAGTAAGCCGTCTATCTAGTGATAGGCCAATGTACTTAGCTGTGATGCTCAGAAGATTTTCTAGTTTTAAGATGATTGACCACTTAGAAAACATCGATTAATTCTTCAGGGCGAATCGGTACTCTATGTCAAATGCATGAAGAATAAATAAAATCTAGGCTGTCTTCACTATACGCATGCGAGCATAAGTCAAAAGATATAAAGGTAGTTTCCAGGTGGTTGGCGAATTCCTTAGCATTTTCATCACACAACCTACACCTTATTCCTTTTATACATCCTGACTGGCATCGAAACCGAATGGACACAGAGTGGGCAGAGCTCACTCGTAAATACAAAGACAAAAGTTCAACAGATTCCATACTGTCAAAACCCCGACCTGGTCGTCCATTTCTACTGAAATGAAGATCGGGTGCATTAGTCTTGGTGGGAGACCCCAGCATCTTTTGCGATGCAAAGAGCGCATCTCGAATGGGTCCATAGTCCAGTGGATCTTCTTGGGAGTGACTATTTCATTTAGTAATTCGATCTGTGGTGCTTCGTGGACCATGCCTGGCTCTGAGATTTCCGTGCAGGCCGCTAAGCGCTCATCTAAGAGAGCGCATGTTGCTTCCCTGCTGCTTTTTGTTCATTGTCCAGTGTTAGTTATTAACTGACTTTGTATGGAAGACTACCTTAAGAGCAGCTTCCGAAGTCTCGCCGTGTCGGAGACCTTATCTATGCCGGGGCAGAAGCATTTCCATGTAATTCTTTTCGCCCTCTGAACTTATTTATTAAAATTTGGCAATCTAAGTTTGCATTCGTCCCAACTGATCTCCTATGCCTCTTTTGCGAGTCGGAAAAATTCTTGTACATCTCTGCTGTGTTTTTTTGTTCAGCTCTGTAGTCCATCTTGGTCTTGGTCTCTTTTTGCAAACTGAAGGTTTGCATGAGTTTTGGTATTCTTCGGAAAGGTGATATGCGAGTGTTTCCAATAACTTCTTTACATATTCTACCGACGAGTTGATTACTAGTGTTGGCAGCTTTCCCTCTATTTCACTTGTGAACTTAGCCCAGCCTGTATTTCAAGGGTTCCTGAAAGTACTGTGAGGTGGGCTACAATTGAATTGTACTTTAAATTAAATATACTAGTGATTTGAGAAGGAGAGTTTCTCAAGAACTCTCCATTCTGACACTTGTTCACTAATCTTGCTTGCTTTTTCTGCTAGCCTCTCCAGTTCTGCGGGTGGTGCTCCCCTATCGTGCGCCATACAGCAGGACACCATGACCGTCGGATCGTCACTACCTTCTGCCAGCACCATGTGACATTAAGTAGGCATATATCCCTTTCCTTACCAGAATAGCGGTTCTTGCTCTACTTAATGTGGTTGGGTGGAATGTATTGTAGTTAGGTGACTTTAAAACTGAAACCTTGTTATCCGACTCTATCGAAGATTCCTGTACTAAAGCCACATCGACGGGCCCATCCTGCAAGGTTAGCAGGAGCTTCGTCGACGAGAGCTTACTTTAATGAAGATTTACCTGGAGGACTCTCAGCTGAATGGCTGTCGTTGAGCTCTTCCAGCGGCGGGACGACTTCTTTGCTCTTCCGCACCAAGTCGCAGATATCCAAGCAACTCGCGCCTTCCACCATGGCTTCAAAGCCTACATCCTGCTATACTTCACCTGTCTGAGTATGTTTTCGTTTTTGTCCAGAGATTCAGGATTTTGCCATTTCAATAGTTTTAGTGCCTGCTTCTGTGGCACTACCCGTGGGAAGAGTGGCTTGACCTTTAATATGGATGGAATACTAATTCTATTCACTATCTCCAACCTGGCACCCTCCCTCGGGCTGACCATGTACGACACATTTTCTTTGACCCAGTTCAGATTGAGTTCATTATTACAGCTCAGGATTTTGACCCCATTGTGCTTACCTGCACCATCGAAGGTGGTAAATTGTGCCTCACGATTCTTCATCCTCTGAAACATGGCTTCCAGCTGTTTTGACGGTTCAACGGTCATCCACTGTTCTATCTTTATTTTACCGTTGGGATTGCTTTTCTTGATAAGCGCTACGACAAGGTGCCACATCGCTGTCTTCTTTTTCTGTGAAGCATGATATAAGTAGCGAAATTTTCAATGCCACAACCAGCGCAATGATGAAGATTCGTAGCTGAATCTGAAACAATTGTCGCCGTAGCTTAACATTCTTCATGTTGAGCCATATCTAATTTTCATTATATAGAAAACTAAATAAAAGCATTGAGAGAAACTTGCAGCTGTTAACACAAAGTGCTGAACCTATTCGGATGACCAAACATATATAGTATATAAAAAAAAAAACGCCCCAAGTTAAAGCGCATCGTATGCGGTTTTACTCTTCTTTCTCTTTGTAGTCATATGTGTATGAATAGCTGTTGTATACGAATTAAAGTGCTTTTGTATCACTTAAATGTTTATTGTAGTAAATTTCTCGTATTAAAAACTTTTTTAATCGCCAAACGAATTATTTGTAAATTATAATCAAACATTATTTTTTTATCATTTTTTGCAGTTGAAATCAATAAACTGAACAAAATGCGTCAAAATTGCAAACGAAAAATGATTCTAAAGATGCACAAAAGTCATTAAAGCAAATACAGCAACAACAGCAACAACAAAAGCTATAAAAGATAACAAACAAGTGGAAACATTGTTGAACAATGTTGCTGCCGCAGGATATGAAAATGCAGCAAAGACAACAGCAACAGCAAAAGTTTGCAGCAACATGCGCAATAACAACTACAAGGAGCAAAACTGCAATAGCAAAAACCAAAAGTTTTACATTATCAACAACAACAACAACACCAACGATAAAAACAATAGGCAACTGTCGCACAACAAGTCAACGACAGCAAAAGCAAAAGCAACAACAACAACAACAACAAATTACAGCGACAACTTCAAAGCTTGCAATGTTGCAAAAGTTCTACAAAATCTTTATGCTGTCGACGAATGCGTCAAAATGTCAAAAGAATTGCAGCAGCAGCAACCACAACAACAACATAACAAACACATATGACGACGATGACGACGACAGCAACAACAACAGATGCTGTAGCAATGTGCAACAGAAATGCGTTGCACAATGCCAAATGCAGACATCTTATAAACAGCAAAAACAGCAACAGCAGAAGCAAAGTGTTGCACAGCAGCGACAAAAGCGTCAACAACAACAACAACAACAATTGCCTATATGGCTGCTGATTATTACTTTTGTTGCCATTTGGCTGACAGGAGTTCCTCAAGCAGCTAATGCTGCAGCAACAGCAACAGCAACAGCGGCAAGAGCGAAATCAGCAACATCGATGCCGCCTGCTAAAGCATTTCCGCCTGTGGCATTTTTAGCAGCAACAACACCAACACCAACAACAAAAACAAAAACAACGACAACGACAACGACAACAAAAACAACGTCAGCAACATCAACTTCGACTTCAAAACGCACATTTCTGTCACCAACAACATCAACATTAACATCGCTGTCATTGTTGTTGTCTCACTCTAACATTGCAACTTCATCCTTTGCTGCAGTTCAACAAGCAACACTCCGTGCAGCACGTTCTGTGGATACAAAAATCATCGGTGGCAATGGTGTCATCAGTGGCAGCGGCAATGGCAATATCGCTCTGGGCAGCAGCAATACGCTACTATATGAGAGTAATGGCGGTGGCGGTGGCGTGGCAGCAGGCGCTGGAAATGGCAACATAGAATGTCCCAGTTTCGATGAGAATTCCGCGTGTCCATGCTACAAATTTGAAGATGGTATGCACATTTTTTAAAACATATACAATGTGTATATTTAATTATTTGTATAGTAGGTCGCAATTCGACCTTTCGCATAAAAGTACACAGTAAAAAAAAAAAAAACAAAACAGTAATACAGACAAACATGTTCTAACCTCTAAAGCAACGCTATTCAGACATAGCCACAGGGGGACGAACATCTTCGTGTTTTCATACATATGCGAACGAACGCATACCAAAGTCGGATGTTTGACGCTAAAGCGAAACAAATGTTTGAATTAGTTACGTTGCTTTGGTGTTGTATTTTGGGTACACTGTACAAATTATAATTCAGAAAGATACGCATAAAATATCGCGCAGTACAAAGCAGACACATATAGTCACACTTTAGGTGCTCTCCTTTTAGACAGATCTGCTCTAAATCAGTGACGCCCACGTTTATAAATGAATGTTTGTTGGTTTGTTATATCTACTCGTACGCTGATTTGTTTAAAAATTTATTTGATTCCTCTTCTTTTAAAATTTTACCAACAAAAAATACCATCAAAAACACACTCAACTGATGCTCGCCAACATGTTGGCAAGTGCGCAAGCCTAACGCCAAGCTGCTCGACCGATGTGCTCTACAATCTGAATCGCCCTATAGAGTTGGACAGAGATAGAGAATATTTGTTCCTCTGTTCCTCCAACTGAAAGCAAAGGAACCGAAAGAAACAACTAAGAGAGCAGCTATGCGGAATACGCTACATTAGTGTATTATTGTATACCGCGGTGTGGTTGATGATTTGCCTCCTTCTGGACGTCTATTCTCCTCTTCGACTGATCCAAACGTCCAAAAAATAAAACAAATATGCTTGAAAATAGTCGAAGTGTTCCGAACTTGGGTTATCATTTGCATCGATATGCACAATATTTTGACCATGAGACGAATTTTAACTCAACTTCTGCCGAGATTTGCTTAATTTTTAGCAAGTATGCTCATCTTGTTCGCAAAATCTAAATTTAATATACTAAATTACAAACGATTCAATAACTTGTAAAAACGAATCCAACATTTTGCATCCGCCATTTTGTTTTTGTCATCAGCGACTTCAAAAACACATATGACCCATAACATATTTTAAAATATCTTCTGCAATTTAGAATTCTTAGAACTAATTTGTAATCTTAAAACTTTATATAATGTATGCACTATCAAATCTCTATTTCTGTTATACAGGACTCTTTCTGGAATGTCCCGGTACAACAGCCATTTCGTTGCGTACCACACTCGAACGCATCAAAGCACCGGTGCATTCTCTATCGATCTATGACTTCGATCGTTCGGTCACTTCGCTCTCGCAGGACGTCTTTCCGGGTGTACAAATACGACATTTGCAATTCTCGCATTCACATCTGGAAACGCTCAAGGATAATAGTTTACGTAATGTACGCGGCTCACTGGAATCGCTGAGCATCGTGAATGGCAAACTGACACAGGTGAGTGTAAGAAACATATTTAGCTATACTCGATTGTTTCGATTGGCGTGCACCCGCCAGCGCTACAGAGCAACTCCAAAGCAGCTACTGGCCTTGAAACGAACAACTGTGGTTCTTCTGGGAATTTCTTGAGAAAGTACAGTCGCGCACATTCTATAACCAGTGTATTGCTAGTATTAGCTACTTAAACAAAAAGCCAAGTGTAATCAATGGTCAACTTAATTATTGTTTCAAATAATTCAATGAAGTATGGCAAATCGAACCAGTTAACCATAGCATGAATTGGCACAGGAAAGCATTTAAATCGTAGAACTGTTGGATTTGTCCCATGACATTGAACGTTTTCCAATACTGACAAAATATGATCTATGTACATCGAATTAGTCTTGGAATATACCATTAACAATAATGAGCGATTTACAATTCAATTAACGCCGTATTGTTGCAGCTAAAAATCTATCCGATTACGAAACAGTTGCTGAAGATCATATTCTTTCAAAAGCTTGAATTCAATTGAGACACTCAAATCGTACCCGATATTGCGTATTCGTTGTAATAGTGAAATAATGAAAGAATATTACTGTTCGTATATGACTATAAGTGGTTATACTTACTGTTTACAATTTATGAGCTGTTGGTTCTATTGTTGCTCTTTTTAACCATACAAATTCATGAGAATCACTTAATACAGCAATAAAACTAGAATTAGTCACAATTAAAAACATTTGGTGCAAATGTGCTTCAATTTGGTACTCTAATCGACCTACTGGTGGAAGATGAAGCAATTTTAATGAACAAAACTATGATTTCCAAGAGTAAAACTTGCCGCTCTATCGATTTCCGATGAGAAAATTAGGAATTAGTGGAATAGTTTTTGAGAAAAATCACTACCTACAACTTAATTAGTTTTATTTCTTTGAAATCGCCTGTTATTATTGTATACTTCGCAGCAAAAACTAAATCTAACATTTCCGCCGTTTCCACAGAGTGTAAACGTATGCGTCAATAGCTTTCAAAATCTGGTTTAAGTACTTTTTTTCCGATAACTATAACGAAACTAATCGTAACTTTATGTACAGCCAGGTCATTTCTGCCATAGGCGACACCACTGTTAACACACTCCACTGATTGCATTGTGCCTATATACATTTTTATATGCATGACCAATATTTATGAACAAATCACAGCTCTGCTCCTCTGAGACCCTGTATGTATGGGCACATAACGGGACAATTTTCGCTAAACAACAAATATATACATATAAAAATGTTTGCGCTTAAAATTATGGAACACACAAAAGCCGCATGCAACTAAGTCAGGCGCGTCCTCTCGCGTTAAATTTTTCAGCTTAATGCAAATTAAGTGAGTAAGGAAAATATTTAAATTAAAAAAGCTTTGCATGCTTTTAGGCTGCATTTAAAATGAATCTATTACAAGCGCCAAAAATGAGTCAAGCAAAAAATTGCACCACAAAAAACCAAAAAAAAAAAAAGAGAAAAAAAAAACATGGAAAACGACGCACATAAAATTTAAACTATTGGCCTGAAAATATGATAAAAATTTATTACAATGTCGTTATGTTGGCTATTAAGTACATTTTGTGTAGCGGCAGCAGTGGCCACTAAAACTGGCAAAGCATTCGTTGAAGCAACCCCACCCCCTACCCACTTGTCCCTCTACCACACACACACACACACACACACACACACACACACACACACACAAACACACACAATTGAAAGGCGAATCAACGAGCATAAACGAAGCATTGAAGCAGAAGAGGCAGACAAGTTAATTAGCAACTGTTAGCGAAGGGTTGTTAGAGGGGGGGGGCATGTTTAGGCTGACCATTTATTTTATATTCGAAATTGATTTGCTGTATGCAAAAAAGAGAGGGAGAGCGAAGGGAATAAAGAAAGCGTGAACTTTTTTAAAACACTTTTGTTGCTGTTGTTTGCTGTAACACCTGATGCTCCCTCTCTATTCCTTTTAATCTATTCACCGTTGTTCCTGCTGTTCTGTCGTTTTGATTACGATCTGTCGTTTTAACTACGTTCAATTTCATGGCTGCCGTAAGAAGCACCGCTCTACATTGTATTAAATATAATAGTAATTTCAAAAAATGTACGGTTCGTTCCATCTGACTTTTTTCTCTGCTGCGATGTATCATTTAGAATTTAATGAAGTTGCGAAAAAAATATAAAGTAATTGGACTTTAACTGATTAATCGGTTATATTTGGTATCGCTGACTACGATTCCAATTTCAGATAATAAAACATTTAAATAGTGCATCCAAAATGGCGAAATTTTCACCCATCTAGTATTTCCTGGTAGCATATTATACAAATCAGACTACAGATTCGTAATCAGCTGCGCCAAAAAACTAAGAGTAACCGCTTTCAGCCCAATTATTGGGTATACAACTTTACTGCCGCCGTTTTCCTAAAGATGGCGTTCGCGGTGTGTAATCGAAGTAAATTCATTATATACAGCCTGTAGTACATTTAATCAGTATAATCACCAGTAGTAGTAGTAGTAGTAGTAGTAGTAGCAGTATTTACATCATTAAGTTAATCGTGATTAAAAAAGTCAGATTATGAGCCAAATTCTCGCCATTTGCGGCAAGTGTTACTTTATTTCTTTAATATAAAGTAATCTCCTGCTGTGGCTCAGCGAATGCTCTCGGACACTTATGGTGAGGCCGCTATGAGTGAAAGAACGTATTGAGAGTGGTTTCAATGCTTGAAGTGTAGTAATTTTCATATCAAAAGTCGGCACAAGCGGTGTAAAAGCGAACATTTTTCAAGATGAAGAATTAGAGTCACTGCTTAATGAAGACTCGTGCTAAAGTTAAGCAATTATGCAGAAGAACAGCTGCGTACAGCTGCTTGAATGACAGAAAATGGAGGGGAATTTTAAATCGAATTGTGAAACGACAATCCCAAATGCAAAAGTCATGGTTGAAGCCCGGCCAACCATCAACATAAACAGCGAACTTAAATATTCATGGATCCTAAACATCAAATGGGAAGTTGGAAAAATGTTATTGACTTGTATAATTTATAAAAAAAAAAAAAAAACTGTTAAAACAGCGAAGAGGAGGAGCGAGGAGAAGAGCGTTCAGCCACTGCTTTCTAGCTAACCGGCCATAATTAAGTAGAAGGAGATTTATGCAGATAGGGCCAAGTACTGCCCTAAGAGATTTTTCAGAAAAATGCTGAAAAACTGAAGTCTATAACGAAGAGAAAACCATTTAATCATGTGAATGATTGTAGAACGAGCGGTGGTCTCTCTCCCAAAATAATATATTTCTAGTAATACAACGGATGTCTTTTGATCTTCTTCTTGGATCTCCATTGGCCACTTAATGTTTAAGCTAAAAATGTGCGCAGTTGGTAAAAATCGAAACAGATACAGACAATAAGCACGCGACAAAACTCAGAGCGTTTGGTCACCCTAGACATAGCGCGTGCAGGTCGTAGTTGAAAAGGGGCACAAAAGGGAGGCTGTGGAGCAGCAGCATAACCAAACGCAACTTAACTCAAAATATCAAAAGTAGAAAATGGCTTTCTAAGCCATTAAATTTTGAAAAACGCAAAAAGCAATGAGCAGCGTACAGTGTACAGTGTACAGCAAGGACCAACAAAGGACCAACAATAGCAAATAGCTAACCAAAAATATGGCGAAGTGCAATAATAACAACAACAACAACAACAACAATAAGAAGAACAACAACAACAATAGCAACAGTGCCAACAAAAGCAATAAATGTAGGAAAAGTAATTTGCCTACGCAGAAATATGTACTAAGCAAAGCAGTAGTTAAAGTATGAGAACAAGGATACAAAGGATGCGCCTGGTACCTACAGTTTATGTATAGCAAACGGCAAGGCACCAAAGGTGCTACTGCTGGTCTATTGTGGGCGTTCGGAAGGCGTTCGGTGGTAAAAGCATAGAGAAACAGCGCTCAACACACTCAAATGGAGCAAACAACAAGAAATGAAAAACCGAAAAACAATTGAGCACAATAAAATAATTTTCAACAACAACCGCAGCAGCAGCAGCAGCGGTAGCGGCAGTGCTCCCAGGACGAGTGCCTGCGCTATGCTTACTTACAATATATGTAAGTGTGTGTGTGTGTGTGTGTGTGTGTGTGTTTATGTGTGTGTTTATGTGTGTGTTTATGTGTGTGGCATGTACACATGTTGCTGCCGCCGCCGTAGTCGTAGTAGCCGCAGCCGCAGCCGCAGCCGCAGCCGCAGCCGCAGCCACCGTGAAACAATCAAGCGCACAAGAAATACTGCTGCTTTGACTCTCTGACTGCAACTCCAACTCCAACTCCGACTCCGACTCCGATTTCAATTCTGGCAGTAACTCCAACATCAATTCACGCCTCTGCCTCTGCCTCTGCCAGTAAATCAAGTCCAATTACGCGAATTTTCAGTTCATTTCCTTTGCGGCATGCTGCTGAGCTCAAGCGTTCGTTTGTAGCGCACTATTAAGTGTACTGTGCACGAGTGGTCGTAGTAACTTCTCTCGGTTTCGAGGTCGCGCTGCACATGCAGATAAATTATAATGAAGCGTCCCAAAAATAGAACAAAACCAGCAAGGAGCAGAATAAATGCCTGCTCATGCTCTTGAGGTTGTAAAAAGCAGGTTAATGACTACTCTTATAACCTTTTCTTTTTGGTTAGTTGGTTAAAATTTATTTCGTATGAAAAGTGTTCTACAAAAAAAAAAAAAGAGTGAAATATTTAAGCATTATACAAATTAGTGATGGAATCAGCTAAAGAAATTATATGCACGAAAGGACACTGGCTAGCCTAGGCCGTCACGGTTATTGGCGGACCAATGGTAACACGACGAGTGGGCCGCGCTGTTGTGGTTCTATTACCAGCAGTAGCAGCAGTTGTAGTAGTCCTTCTTGTCGGTCTTCTTGTCGGTAGTGGCGGTGTAATCACACGAATCCTTGTAGTTGATACAGTAGTAGGCTGAGTTGGAAGACGCGTGGGCAGCGGTACACAACGTGCAGGTTTCTCACCGATCTTCATATTTTTACATCTACCAGCCGGAGTACGACGCCAGTCTATAGAGTAGTATATAAAATATCATCCAGTTTAATCAAAATATAATTAATTTCCATGCTACTCACTGTTACGCGGACGTCCATGACAATTGATATTGTTTAGTACACAATTATTGGCTACCAGACGGCATTGGCGATTGGTGCGACTTGCAATGCATACTCGAGCCGCTGGCAATGTCTGCGCGCACTTGAGCGGACGCCGTGCACAAGTCTGATAACAGCGTGCTTGAGTTGCACTGCCGCGTATATTGCGGCAGTTAACATCGCGTACATGTGTCCAGCTGACGAGGCCAGGACGACGACTTGATTCGATCAGCTGACAAACGTTAACAAAACGACGACAGATACCCTGACTATTGCGTCCACAGACTGGTGGACTATTTCTGGCACAGACCGCGGGCAAACGGCATTGCCAGGGTGGAAGTGTAGATGTAGATGTTCGTTCAGTGGAGGGTTGTGCTGCAACTGTTGCTAGCCATGGGCTTATGATGCCACAGAGCGCAATTAATGCGCCGAGTACTGTTCGAAATAAAAGAAGAAGCACAAAATCAGTTATTTGTTCCATCTGGCACTGTTCCTGTACGCACTTTCGTGAAGATTTTGCAATTGTGTATTTGACAAGAAGAGTTAAATTTTTCACGTTCGCTAAACAAATTAGCATTTTTTCGAATTCATTTTTACAAAATCTTTCCGAAAGTGTGTACAGAAACCGATAATATTAAATCACTTTTATCCTTAATACTAACCCAGTGTTGTCGATTGCATAATTGCTGTTGAAGTTCTTCTGTATTTCTGTGCTTGTTGCAAACAATGCTGTTGCTATTTATACCAAAAAATTGTTATAAATGCCTACGCACGTCTTAGGCTTTAAACAATTGTTTCGCTTACTTTGAATACTCATTCAAAAATCAAAAATATTTCAAGATTTTCGTAAAAACACATGTTTTTATTATACGCAGAACTACTTTATAAATGTTTATACTTTTCTACTTGTGTATAAGTGTTATTTGTTTACTTGTGCTTTATATTTTAACAGTATACAATAAAGATACATATAACAATCATGTCTGGCTGATTTGTGATGTCGATCTTTTCACAGAAATACTCTTTTAACAAAAAAAAAAAAAAAAAAATGCCTTAATTCCTTAACTCGGTTCTCGAACTCAGAATTTTACGGTTGCAAACTAAATAAACACGGCACTTTATTAATCTAAGCTATATAAATATAAGTCTCCAAACCAATATACAACCGCCCCCCCCCCCAAATTACTTGGTTTATTTCTCAAAAACTTCCAAAACCCACAAATTTTAAAGTTGTTCGAAAGACTGTTTCTGGTGCACGTCATCCCATTTACATAGGACCACAAAAACATAAGTAGAAGTTTCTTAAACCGGAACATGTGGATTATATGTTCTTAGTGTCGCTGAAACCTCAAAACAAAAAAAAAAAAACAAAAAAAATAAACAACAGCTTGAAAGTATAAAACCCTACAATATCAACCCTTATGCCATATAAGCCTATGCGTACATTCATAGCGCAATAAACTTGAGATCGATAACCTATAACTCTTCAGCCCTTAACCTCAAAATCTATGACCTCAAAACTCATAAATCTCAAATGCCAATAAACTACAAACTCAAAACAACACGCACAAAAAATACAAAAACTAACATGCCAATCTCAATCTCGTATAGTTTTAGCTTTATAATTCCTTACGTACAGCACTTCAGAATATCAAAACCCATAAACTCAAACTCCATAACCCTGAAGTCCCATAACCTTGAAATCGCAACAAACTATAACCCCGGTAATCCAAAACCTCATAACCCTATTAACCTAAAACACCAAAACCCTACAACATTTAAATGCGACAAAATATTACTTTGAAGTGGACAGTTAAAACTTCATTACAGAACATCTATAACTCCATCATCTTTAAACTTGTATCCATATAACCGCATAACCCTGTAACCCTAAAAGGTAACAGTATATGTGCTTGCTCGTAAGAATTGAGTTCTGAGTCTGACAGTTTTGTCGTAACGGAATTTCTACAACCGGAAACAGTCTCTGGATCACAGCGCTCATGTCGTCATGGTCGGAAAATGTAAGAGTACGATGCGGAGTGTCGAACCCAAGTATCGGTTTTTTGAGGTTAGAAAAGAAAAATCTTGACACTATGGGACAAAACAGATTTCCGATACGGTTTCAGCAACCCATAAAACTAATAATCCACTTGGTCTGGTTTAAGGTCATTAAAAAACCAATTAAAATGAACGAAGTGATTATAATTTCACTATCGAAATTCCCGTTTGGCTTTTTATATTTGATTCGGCAAACAGTGATTGGCTAAACATAAACTCGCTTGTAAGACCATTGGTGGATCATTTCGGACCTAATAATTCTAACAATACTAACAATTCTGACAATTCTGACAAGTTGACTACACAAAATTTTCTTGTTACCTTTGTGCATGGGACAGTCATATGAATGATCAACACAAGCACGGTGACTGATAAATAAAAGTTACAAATAAGCGCAAAGAAATTTGAAGCTATTCAATTGGGCGAAGGCACATAAAACAATTTTACCATTCCATTACATCTAAAGTTGGTATACATGAAGCAGTTCGTTTGATCAACTGAACAGAGACAGTAAGGGTTATTTATATGAGAACGTTATGTGAGACAAATGAAAGGTATCGTATACATACATAGGTAATAGATCATTGCGGAAGAAGACTCGCTTGGCAAATGCCTCAATTTAATTTTATTCTTCTTTTCATTTGGAAGAATGAAGTTCAAACATGTTGTCAGTTATGGTTATTTGGTTCGATACGACCAAAAAATCAAACCAATTCAATACGAATGAACGAAGCAAACAGAGCATTCGTTCGAATTGATTGGCGGTCGACACTGCTTGATTCGGCCATCACTTTGGCACATTCGCACACTATGTGTCATTCATACAAGCTATACCACGAAACATACAAGCTATAACAGTAAATAGTTTTGTTAGAGAGACAAGAGGCGAGAGGAGAATATACTCAAGCATATCGCGCTTGTTTACCTCCATTTGTTCTCTTTATAACTTGAAATCTTCATAACCATTTGCTTTTTGATATATGTATGCGCACCGTGCTTGCTTTGATTTGTTTGATCAAACGAAAACATATAAAAAAACGACCCAATGCAAATCTGTACATGCCTTGGTTGCCTTTTTGAATGCAGTTTTGCAATGCTTCCTAATGCACAAAGGTTGTAACGCATTAAAAGAAGCATCGAAGACTCCATAATATATATATACATACATACATATATTAATGGTCAGCTCGACGCGGCGATTCGAACTAGCTTCTACAGACAACGAAAAAGGTTGACCTCGCAATTTATTTTTGATGTGCGGGAACAAACCGAAGTCAGCCAAGTGTTAGCCAAGTCAGTGCTGTAGGCGGATGATCCATCAATTTGATGGTTTGAGTGATGATCCATCTTTCGCTGTTGGTTTTACTGAATTATCCATTCTACCCAACTCTACTGGAACATCAGTTGCGACAAGAACCGTTTTTCTCAAGAAAAAAAATACATGCGAACATTTGTTTCGAAGCGCTAGAAAATCATAGCACGAACATTTTCACAAGTTAATTCCATTTTTTGGTCGAGTTGGATTTTTCAAGTCGCTTTAAACAACTACTGCGTACGTTTGAGCTAAGAAGAATATGCAACTTTTCAAAGCAAATATCCGCTGGAATCTAACAACACTTAGCGTTGCCAAGGATTCATTTGTACTTGTAAGCCTGTGATTGGTATTATGTGTAATCGTAAATCTAAGCACAGATTTTCATACAAAAGAATGCAGTTTATTGAGATTTCAAGAGGCAAAACGACCGAAATCTCATTTCCCTAGCTATAACGTAATACATCATGCTCATGCTTTGTAGCTGAAATTTCGAAATAAAAACATGCCCCAAAAACTACTACGTAAATAAACAACATTAAAACAGACCTCTGCGTATAAACAAGCATAGAACAATGGAGCAGGGCACTCGTGCCGCCGGAAACAATGCGAATTAATTGCAATGCAATGCAATGAAAAATAGATTCAGATACGCATTCAGTCCATATGTATAAATATGCAGCAATGCTGGAGAGAAAATTAAGAGCAAATCGTATTTGCAATCCAACAACAGCTTAAGCTCAAGGACATACTGCAACAGGACAATAGAAAGCAACTGTATCATGTCTAAGCTAACACTCTTTCTCGCTCTATTTGCCGCCTGTGCCGTGGTCAGCGTTATGGCCGACAACAAGCGTCCTTGCCTGGGACGTTGCGATCCGAAAGTGCACAGCCGTACGGTCTGTGCACGGGAACGTGGCACCAATAACTGCCGTAAGCTGCAGGAATGCCGTCTGCGTGAGGAGAACTGCCGCCGTGAGCGGATTGATCAGCGACTGCTGAAGCGTATATCATCGGAACGTTGCCGCTGGATACGCAGCCCAACCGGCACGGGACGCTGTGCCAAGAAAGCCAGAGATCAGCACAGTGCCGCTAAGCGTGTCAGCGAGTGCAAACGCAAATCATGCGTTGATGATAAACGCTCGAGCTGCTGGCGCACAAACGATCAGCGTTGCTCGCTGTTGACACTTTGTGAGGCCAGACGTAAGAATTGCGGACGCGAACATGGCAAAGGTAAGCTTAGCTAATGGAGATACTTTCAAGTTTTAGCTCGATTTAACTGCGCTACATAAAAATTTACAGCTCTGGTGCGTACGAGCAGCGAGAAGTGTCGCGGTCTGAAGCGTGGCGATGCTCCGCGCAAGTGCCGCAGCGTCAAGGGTTAAAGCAAGTCACCAATTACAAGGACACGCCGCACATACTATACGCAATACGCAATACGCAATCAATTATTCAGACAAAAACCACAAAACAAAATAACTATCCAATTATACAATTTTCAAATAACTTAGTGAAACAAAGCATTTTATTTTGAAGCTACTTAGTCCTTAGGCCATTTGTCGTTGTCCTGCATGCCGACATTTCGGTCGGCCGTAAATAAAATTAAATAACCTAAAAAGAACTGAGTGTACACACGCAACGTTTGAAAATAAAAAATACGCTGAAAATTGCAGTAAATTGTATTCGAACGCCGTAAATTTAATATGTCAATACATTAATTAAAAAGCCGTATTTTTTTCTAGCAAGCTACCGTGCCGTGCCGTGCCGTGCCGTGACGCCCGTCGGCATTTAGCTCTGAAATGGTGGCACATGTTGCTCAATCGTTCAAGTGGAAGTTACTTCGCATATTTCGCAAGCTCAGCACTTCGAGCACAGCCTTCAGTCCTGTTCTGAGCTGTCCGGTGCGTGTTCATATCAGTCCGTACTACGGCTACGGGGCAACGTGAACGAGCGAGCGTTTGAATGAGAGTTGCATGTTTTATGTTATGTACGACTTGCCTCGTAATTTAAATACATACATACCAACGTACACATTATGCATACATACACAGGACATTTTACGTAAAATACAAGCATGCCACACCGCTGCAACGGAAATTGTGTAAATCAAAGCAATTACAGCAGTCAACTTTTTTAAAGAAAACAAAACGTAACTCGTCGAAACTTTTCTGTATGCTTAATTATATACAGTTTAAAACAGTATATAGACTATATATTGATATACATAGAAGAGCTTTGCACAAATGCATTCGATGACAAGTGCTTAAAAGTAACTCTAGTGCGCATTTTACATGATGTTGAAAAATAGATCAAGTTCCAACGAGTTTAAGTCGTGCGAACCTGAAGCATTTGCAAGTAAAATGCGGATCGGGTGAAATAACAAAGCAAACGGGCAAAAGAAATAAAGCAAACGTGCAAATGAAACGAAGCAAAATCAATCGCGTCACTTGCTCTCCAACCGTTCGAGAGAACAAAAAATAAATTTATTTATATAGTATACTCGACTCACTAAGAATTATATTGGTCTGTGTGTGATCTCTCTCTATGTGTGATCTCTATTCATGTTAGAAAAATTTAATATACCGTCTTCGCGCTCTTTTCTGTTTCTTCAATGCTTAGAACGTAAGAGCGTGACGGAGATAGAAAGCATTTTTTCTCTCTCTCTCTCTCTCTCTCTCTCTCTCTCTCTCTCTCTCTCTCTCTCTCTCTCTCTTTTCTGCGAATTTAAAACAGAACAAATGAAAAGCACAGAAAAGAGAGCAGCAAGGCGTAATACGCCTTATACCTTATATTGTTCTACGTTGGTCTACACTTTGCGAAACTTTATGTACTCTCACTTGTAGACATCTGAATTTGAAATCTGTATGTATACGATGCATAATTTCTACTATTTGATCAAGCGAATATTTTAAGTTGTCTGCTCCTAGAAGTTTATGAAAACTTCATTTGCCTTTCAAATGCATTCTTACAAAGCTCTAATACCAATTTTTAAAAAAAGCGATTCAAATAGCCTTGAGTAATAAAAAAAGGATGCCCACTGACTAAGTTGAACTAATTACAAATGAAAATGCTTATCAGTAATATTAAGAATCGGATATAAAATATACACATACACTCCTCGCCACTTAAATAGGACACTCCCTGTTTTCTATCGCCCACAGTATCCAAACTAAGCACGCTAGAGACATAATTTTTTGTTTAAATTAAAGTTCATTTAATTGTTGTAATTTGTAAAGAAGGAAGACTTAATGCTAATGTTTAAGTATTAAACCAAAATTATTCACCAAAAAACCGGCAAAAATACTTTTGCGCCACTTGAATAGAACACTTCAACGAAAAAACATTTTAGAGAATTCTGATTATTTTTGTTTTAACACAAACATTACTTCAGTATAAGGTAATTTGGGTATTTTAGTAGTATTCTTGTAATATAGTGTATTGAGCCACATTTCTGCACCGGTTTGGAAGGGATCCATACAAATTGGTCAAAAGATTCTGAAAGTAGGTAAAGGCCTCTTTCACTAAATGGCCCGCCACACCATCACACCTCCTACTCTGCTATGCAGTCGGTAAACGTACAAATAATGTGTTTATTTGCGGTGGTCATGGAAATAGTAGCTGTAGCCATCGGAACCTTCTAAATTACACTTTTTTTCGCCTGAGAAGACCACCCGAAGCCACTCCAAGGTTTATGTCACATGTGGATGGCAAAAAGTGACGCGTTGCGTTTTTCCAACTGGGTAAAGGCATGGCTTCTTCTTGATCTGTAATCGAAATTAACAAAAAAGTTCAAATCGATCATGTTCCATTCAAGTGGCGGTAAAATAGGACACCGCAATTTGCCGGTTTTTTGCATTAAATCTTCTTTCTACTCAAATTACAACCATTAAATGAACTTTATATTAATATGGACTTTTGGCGACTTAATCGGACTTTCCCAATTTGAGATAAGGCCTACAATTTCAAATTATCTTCGACAAAAGAAGAAAAAATTAAAAATTTTGTATCTCGGAAAGCCATTTATAGTGGTGTCTCCCAACACGCACAATTTTCCAAAAATTTCAAAATAGAGGCTTTTACTCAAGTTTTAAGGAAACTCTTTGAAATTTTGCTGCTGTCCAGCTGTCACCAGGATATATATACTGTATTGAAGTTTTTCTTCCAATTGTGGACTACCTAATCACGTCGCTATCACAACGAATGTCACCATATATAGTAGTTATTTGCGATTGGATTGGATTTTTGTATGAGCCTAGTACAATAACAACTGAAGAGTAGCATGCAAAAGCAAAGAATAGGAAGATTTGGAGGCAACTGTTGTTGGTAATGATGTGTTACAACTTATCGAATTATCAAAGCTCTACGAATAATAGCATGGCGATGAAGTAATGAAAAAATGTATATAAGGCTAAAAGTAAAAAACAATTTGCGCTCAGCTTTTCTCAATACGGAAATAGCTATTGGCATTTACTTGTCCAATATGGTGACTAATTGCAGTGGTGAAAAAGCGTTTATAAAAGTGAAACTCAACAAAAACAGTTTTCGCATGAGTTGAGTATAGTTTTGAGTATTAAAAGTGACATTCTACGCAATTTTCTTTTGGATGATATTATTGATGTGTTCGCTTCCATAAAATTGCTTTATCTTCATGTCGAAAATATCCCATAAACCAAATAAAATTATTATTACTCTTTGCTTATTGTTTTATCACTTGTCGCTTAACGTTGGAAATGGGACCACCATCATCATTCTAATCCTAATCCGGCCGTGTATACAAGTATATTCTTAAACTTTTATTCCACTTTATTATGTGAGTTACAGAGCTTAAATCTTATTATCGATATATGTACACACTGCAAACCTCTAATGCTAGAGAGCAGATTTCTGAACAGAAGTTTCATTTTATGGTGAAACACACGCTAAGTTGGTGTTTTGGGAAAAGAGAAAGAGGGTAAAAGTGTGGTCAAAATGTATTTTAAAAAGAAACACATTTTTTCATCTGATAATTATCAAACTCTGTTTGTATGCTCTACACCAGCGGTGGCCAAGATCTTGCTCTCGTTGCTCTGAGCGCTCAAACCGTTACTTTTGCATGCTTGCAATTTTCGACGACACAACAACAACAACAACAACAACAACAACAACCACTTTCGGCACAGCCGAAAACGAAACAACAACCATTTCGGATTTTCGGACCGTCATAAAAGTGTTCATTTTGCTATGATTTATGACTTTTGCATGTCTTGTACACTGAGTAAGAAAGCGAAGTAGATTTTGATGTGTTACGATTTTGACGAAATGATTGAATTTAAATGGTTTCAATAATTTTTTTCAGTGCTGAATTTTTTATACTTTAATAAACCAAAAAACAACAATAAAGCAAAGGCTCGATTTTCTTAGCGACGCATAGAATCATAAAAGTGTTCATTTTGCTTAGATTTATGACTTCAAAAGCTCTGTTTGTTGTAGATGTTGTTGTTGTACTGCTCCCGATTCAAATTTTCGTGGCCAACGCTGCTCTACACAACAAATAAGACGACTTTCGCCGATTTTGAAAAACTCCACACCAAAAGTTGAATAGCTTATACTATTACAATAAATTTGTGTTTACAAGTACATCTAATTGCTATCAAACTCAATTCGTACACCCTTCATAACAAATTATTAAACATGCGTAGATTTTACAAAAATTTCAACTCTAAGCGGGGAAACGGTGTACAAATTTTCATTCAAACGGCTTCAAATTCGATTTATAGTATGTATATATAAAACTGTACTACTGGCAACGGCGGGTCCTGCTTTTTTGTTCAGCGCCAGTGTGCCGATTAGCTATCAGCTAAGTCTCATAGATAGTAGAATTATAAATTATACAACAAACAAAATTTATATAATATTTTTTGTATTCTCAACTTGTTTGTCGAACTTCAGCTCAGTCAGATATGTTGAAGTGGGTCAAAAATGAGCACACAACATTTTAATTTAAATAAATGCAAGTGTAAAAGCTTCTATCCCCCCCCCCCCCCCCTATACAATATTTATTTTTGTTTAAAGGCTATTCATGCTATGGTTCCACCGAAGTTAACTTTTTTTGTTTTTGTTTTTGTATTTGTTTTTGTTTGTTCGTGTTGAAACGCGTGTTGAGTTCAACGATTTATATCGATTTCATGGCACCTGAAATGTGTGAATGTTGCTACTGATGCTGCCAGTTGTGTGCTCTGCTATACTACATGTACGTATTATATATATCTATATATATATATATATATATATATATATATATATATATATATATATATATATATATATATATATATATATATATATATATATTTGTATTGTTGCTACTCGAATTGTAGTCGAATGTATGAAAATCGCATTCATTGCTGCTTTATGGATATTTTTGTATCTTTAAATTCTTTATGATTTCGTATAATAATAATAATAATAATAATAATAATAAAGGAAAAAAGCAACACTATTCAATGCAAGCAGAAATACGAATACAAATGTATGCCTTTATGTTTCATATATATTATATATAATATAATATATATGCATATGTATATTATATGTACAAGTATTTATTATATACAGTGGCTGACCTTAGATAGGTGTTGGAGGGAACTTAACATTTTATAAAACAATTTTCTTGAGCGAGGCTTCAAGCGCTCTCCGACTAAGATCGGATGAAAAAATGAAACTGTTGTGACAATTTACTGCTTCACAAATTGCATTTGAGCTTTTTCCGGCTGTACCTCAGCCATTTTCAGTTCATCGAGACAAGTCGGGTTCCATTGGACGCACAATTTCGACAACGTTCGAACGATATACCTATGTATGTATCATGTCTCTCTATAGCGTTTGCCATACACTAATCTGGTCGCAGATTTAAGTAAAAATGATAGATCGGAAAACATAAATATACCGTTATCTAGGAGAGTAGGTATGGTTTTCGCGTTCAGCGCATCAAATTACTCAAAAAAAACAAAAATTTGTCAACCGCTGTTATAGAATATTTCAAAATATTTCGCTGTAAAATTATTGAGAGCATTATTAAATCATCGCCAACGGCAGCGTTTGATGCTAGCAAAAAAGGCTAAAAGAGCAAACAACTCTATTGCATAAAAACTGTCCATGGCGGCGGCGACTTATTTCTCCGGATAATTCAGGTTCGCTGAAACTAAATCCGGCAACGCATTTTGTATTATACACTGCACTGGCGGTCAGATGTACGAGGTGTGTATAAAAAGTAAGAGCAGCGTACATTCGATTATCGATTTTTGTTTGTTTGTTATGTTGTGTTGTGTTGGTACACTCGTCACGAACATATGTTTACAGTTTCAGCTATGTAGCATGTTTAGTTTGTTTGTGAGAGGCATAACGGTTAGAAGTGTTTTGCGTGCTCGGCGATTTTCTGCTATCGAGCTCAGAAGTTATTGAATGACGACAACAACGATCCAGATATATGGCTATGACGTCGAAACCAAAGCCCAATCGTCCCAATGGAAGAGCCCAGCTGAGCCAAGACCGAAAAAAACACGCCAAGTTCGATCAAATGTCAAAGTTTTGCTCACTGTTTTCTTTGTTTACCGTGGCGTAGTGCTTCGAGGATTGGAAAAAGCGTTGGCACAAGTGTATTGTATCTGAAGGGGATTACTTTGAAGGCGACAACACAAATGTTGATGAATAAATAATTTTTTTTTTTTTTTGTCAAAAATACAAAGTCACCTAACTTTTTGAACATACCTCGTTTACTAAGCTTGTGCAAAGTTATGTAACAGAAAGAAGAAGTCATGGCAGATCCCAAAAATTTTAAATTCTATATTCTTTATTAGCATCGATAGCTGAGTCGAACTGTCTGAGTGCCCTTCCGTCTTGCTGAGTCTGTCCGTCCGTCGTTCGTTTGTATGAACAACGAGATCCCGGGGACTATAAAAGATAGAACCTCTAAACTTGTATTTTTAGAGGTTCTAAAATGACGAAATTATTAAAAAATACCATGATCGAACATTTTTATTGAATGGAAATTAAATTATTTTCAACATCCGAAATAAGTTCGCCTTTTCCGTTTCGTTAACCGCTTCTATAGAATGTTATACAAAGCCAAAATTTTGAGAGGGGGGCGCTGGCCACCGAGACGCCCACTCCTATGCATAAACCACTGTTTTTGTAGCCACACACACATTTGTGCATTGTCAATGGCGTCAGCCCCAACAACCATTTAATGGGGCAGTCAATCTGAATTGCTTCTGCTGCTTGAAAAGCCAATGGATAACAGCCGCAGCAGCTTTTAATGAAATTTAGTTCCGACAATAAAAAGGTAATATATGAAAATATTGTATAAATTGTAAATGAAACGCAATTAAAATCAATTTAAATGTTGCCACAGCATTTTGTCAGCTTTTCAGTAAGCAAAAAAAAAAAAAAAAAAAACAAGATTAAATAAATAAGTAAAAAAAATTCAAAAATAAATATGGATAAAGCTGTTTATGTCACAGGTGAGCAAATAAAACGTCAGAGATACACGCACAGCTGCACATGTGGTAGCCAAAATATACGGAGAAGTTATGTAACTCAAATAGCATTCTTTGAAACTAAACTAAAACTAAAAATGTTGTTAAATGTTGTTATTTCGCTTGAATAAATCATGCTAAGAATCATCATTTATCATTTTCAACGAGGTAGCCATAGAGAAAATCATAATTATAATTCGATTAGGTGCATCAATCAGGCGCAAACTAAGTATGTCTATAAAAGAATTCGTTGAGGGGCTACCCTCTTTCGACCCCAACAAGTTTTCACGGTTTAAGAAGCAAAATGCGTCAATCCCTCTGAACCGTCCCACACAATTAATACAAACTGAGGACGACCCGGAACCCTTGCAGCGTATAGTTATGGAGAAGACTCCCAATGCAATGCAGATGAGGTCTCCGGGTCGTCCAATTGTCATATGTATTGATTACACGCCCGCAGCTTGGTATAGCCCGGATTAAATGGCAGACGACGAACATAAATCGTTCAGCTGGTGTTCGGTTTATTTAATTTTCAATACATCAAGAACTCAGACAAGAACATTCATACTTAGAGCACCAACTAGACAGCAACCAAGGCGAATTAAGATATACCAATCAGACAGCAAACAAGGCGAATTAACATACATACTTAAGATGTAGCAAATCCCATTTTAAAATTTAATATATATGTATGACTTAAACTACAAATCTATCTCTATACACAAAATTATATGTTGTATTCCGATTTAAAAAAGAGACAAAATTAATGAAAAATCGTTACAGTTTCTCAATAAAGCAAAAATTGTTGAATTATTCTTTGTGATATATATACATATTCTCTTCTTCAAATCAATCACCATTGGTTTTGTTTTGTTTTTTTTTTTAGTTTTTTGAATCGCTTATAGCTCCCTCTGCTGTGCCACCTTGCTTCAATTCATCTTCCACGTCCACAGTAAACCGATCCGAGTGAGGCCTCAAGATCGACTGCAGTCGCCATTATACTTAAACGACGATTTTCAAGCACAAGTTTATTTATTGGAAGTTTTGGTCGATGAAAATGGTGAATGAAAGAGGCAAAGATGTCACTTTTAAGAATGCACAACAAACTACTGATAATGTTTACACAGAAATCGAAACTTTTATGCGTAACAGAATGTTACAAACATAATAATTGTTTTTGGCGCCGGCCTCATCAACTTTCTGCCTTAAAAATCAGACACGCTCCCAGCTCTAATATCTACATATATTGCAAAACGGTTTTTAATGTGAACACTTTCAAAATCACAACGCTGCGTCATTCGCTACTCTTTCCCGCAGATCCACTAACCGCACCCCTCGCAGAGATATACACATTTGGTCACCGGAAGTTGCAGCTCTGCTGGTTGCTGAGAAAAGGCGCCTTCGTTGTGTCTGGCACAATTCTCGCACCCCAAGGGACAAAACTTTAATACAGCCGCCAAGTAGGTCAAGGAACTCTTCAGTCTCCTCAAGCACTCTCTGAAGCAGTCTCTCGAAGAACTCAAGCCAGGCGACCTCCAGCTCAAGCTGTGGCAGCTAACCAAGTGCATCAAAAAGTCTAAAAATAGGAAGAAACCTGTGAAGAATTTCACCGGGTTCTGGTGTAGCGCGGATGCAGAAAGAGCTACAGCCTTCGCTTGCACAAAGCACTCTCACCCTTCAACATATGCTCCTAATTCAAGGCAGAGAAAAGTCTCAACTTCATGGACGTGCAGTGCCAAATGGTACTCCTTATTTCTGTAGTTAAGACGAATGAACTGATCAGCGAAATTGGCAAAATCGCCTGGGTACAATAATATTGATATTCCCTAGCCTTTGTACGTTATCCAGTTACTCATCAGCATCATCAACAGATGCTTCCAGCTATGTCATTTGCCCACCCAGTGGAGCGATTACTCCTGCTTAGTATCCGGCCAATACTGGAAAAAGCCGGTTCGATACCTGATCACTAGTGTCCAGGCTTCAGAAAAGGCCAGAGCACTCCTGAGCAATGTCATATGCTAGACGAGTGGATATTGGAGGCATTTGAGGAGAAGAAGTTTTGTTCAGCCGTCTTTCTGAACGTAAAGTAAGCATTCGACAGGCTGTGTCTTGCCAGCCTACATCACAAGCGCAAAGAAACTCTACCAACACCTTACTATCACTTTATCAGGTCCTACATTGAGCGCTGGAACTTCTTTGTCAGGTGTTGTGAAGAAATATCCCAAATCTACATAGGACAATCAGCAAATTGTATGGGTAAGAGAAACAATTGACAGTGCGGGTTGTCGGAGCCGTTGTGGAATTGGTATCAGAAAATGTTGTAGAGATTAGAGGAAAGGACTAGAGAAAATGAAAGTATATAAATGTATTATTGCCACCCATGAGAAAGCTCACGCGGGTGAAGCCTTTTGAGCCTCCCTATAGTGAAGCTATTCTGGTTTAATGCGAGTGTGTTGGTGTGCCTGTTGAGTCTGGTAAGAGCTTCTTAGTCTAGTAATTTTCTGGTGAACTCGGGATACCCCGAAAAATAAAATTAATCCGTTTAATAAAAAATTAAAGAAAAACTTTCTGTGTGAATGTCATATTATTGTAACAGCTCTTTTGACATGGTTTATAATTGTCGCGGTAGTCTTTTCGAATTTTATTTCTTTTTATAAGGATCAAGAATTTTTTATGTTAAAAAAGCTTTGTATAAACCACAGCATAAGAAGAACCAAAAAAGCATAAAGTATTTGCGGTTAGTTATCAATTGTGACTCACTTTGTGCAAGATTTGTCTCCAAACACTTACTACTTAGTTATAAATATGTATTAAACCCAAAGATATACAAATTAACCTAAACACACAGTTAACGATCTATATAATAAATTTTGTAACTCTATCTTCTTTCAGCTGCCATCGCGTGCACTCAGCAATATGCAGAAGTTGACCGCTCTGGATTTCGATTATAATGAGATTGCCAAAATCGACGACTACAGCTTTTATGGTTTGCGCCTCTCCAAGCTCAATATGAAGGGCAATCGGCTAGAGAGCATACCCGAGCATGGTTTTGCCGGCCTCGAGGAGACAATGCAGGAAATTGATCTGTCCGAGAACGGACTGCGTAGCTTTCCCATGTTAGCACTGCGCAAGCTCGATCATTTGCGCATACTGCGTCTATCGAACAACAAGATATCGACATTCTACGGCGACATACAGCTGGCTACAAACAATGCCTCAGCTATGGCCGTAGCGGCGGCGGTACTGCAGTTGCCCTCATTGGTATTTCTCGATTTGAGCTCAAATCAGTTTACAGAAATCGTGAACGATTGCTTTCATGTCTTTCCACAATTGAAGACACTCTCATTTTATGCAAATCAAATCGAACTGGTTGAACCGGAAGCGTTCAAAAGTCTCAAGGAGCTGATGTCATTGGATATGTCACATAATCGCATCATAACTCTGGATGCGAAAGTGTTCGATCGAAACAAACGTCTGCAAACGGTCGATTTGAGCCACAATCATATACATGCCATTGGCGGTGTCTTCTCGAATCTGCCGCAACTTCGTGAAGTATTTCTGTCGGAGAACAATATACTCGAGTTGCCCGCGGATGCATTTACGAATTCGACAAATGTCGATGTCATCTATATGGAGTCAAATGCCATTGCGCACATTGATCCGAATGTGTTTAGCACATTGCAGAATCTGGATCATTTGTATCTGCGCTCGAACTTTATACCGCTGGTGCCGGTGACGCTGTTCGACAAGTGCACCAAGCTGACATCACTGTCGCTGGACAACAATGAGATACAAGATCTTGAGATCGGCATGTTCCGCAAGCTGGAGCATTTGCGTGAGGTGCGTTTGCACAACAATCGCATACGACGTGTACGTAAGGGCGTCTTTGAGCCGCTGCCGGCGCTACAGGAGCTGCACATACAGAAGAACAGAATCGAGGATATCGAACCGGGCGCCTTCCAGACACTGGCCAACATGCAGCACATCAATCTGCAGGACAATCAGCTGACAGTGCTGGAGGATATATTTCCGGATGGCATTGCAGAGAACTCTTCGCTGCTGTCCATACAGTTGGAATCGAACTATCTGCATAAGATACACCAGCGCACATTTCGACAACAGACGCGCATAGAGATTATGTGGCTGCGCGATAATGCACTGACAAAGATTGACAAGTCCTTGTTTGTGGATACGGCGCAACTGGGACGTCTGTATTTGAGCAATAATCAGATACGTGATATCGAGCGCGATACCTTCGTCAGTCTGAAGCAACTGAAGTTTCTCGACTTGAGTGTTAATTGCTTGAAGCAGCTGCGCCGTGATTACTTTGCAACACTGCAATCACTGGAGGAGCTTAATCTTTCGCAGAACTATATCGAAGCCATTGAGAGTTATGCATTCAATAAGCTAAAGAACTTGCGTTCGCTCGATCTGTCGCACAATCCACTGACGCAAATTACGCGTGATATCTTCATGGACGAACTGGCGCTAAGTTTTCTCAATTTACGGAATACATCGCTGCGCAAGATCGAAATGCATACGTTTAAATCGCTGCAGAATCTAAATGAGTTAAATTTTGCACAAAACTTTCTCAATCCGGCGGACATACAGAAGCTGGACGTGCCGAGTTTGCGCACGCTGCATCTGTCGCACAACAACTTCAGCCACATTGGCGCCGGTGGCATCATGGCCGGCATGTTCGATAAGCTTCGCTCGCTGCAGCATCTAGCCATGGCCAACTGCAGTCTGGACGACATACCCGATCAGCTCTTTGCAAAGAATACGAATCTCGTTAAGATCGATTTGTGCGATAATCGCCTGACGAAAATGAATCGCAATATATTCAATGGACTTAATGTCTTCAAGGAACTGCGCTTGTGTCGCAATCAATTGGTCGACTTTCCGCATATTGCGCTCTACAATCTCAGCACACTGGAAACGCTCGATTTGGCACGTAATCAGCTGACCGCCATTGACTTCTTCAAGCTGAGCGGTACGCTCAATTTGCGACAACTTATACTCAAGGACAACAAGATTAATTCGCTAAGCGGCTTCAATGCAGTCAATCTGACGCAACTGGATAACGTCGATCTCAGCGGCAATTCGCTGCTCTCGCTGCCCGCCAACTTTTTGCGGCATTCCATCAATCTGCAACGCGTTGACTTATCGAGCAATCGTTTTCTGCAGATACCCAGTTCGGCGCTATCCGATGTCTCCATACCGCGTCTATCCTGGCTAAATTTGACGGGCAATCCCATCAATAAGATCTACACCGTGAAGGAGGAACGCTATCCGTATCTGAAGGAATTGTATATCTGTCAAACGAATCTATCCATACTCACATCAAAGGATTTTGAAGCCTTTCAGGCGTTGCAGCATCTGCATTTGGTTAACAATAGAATCACGCGCATCTCGCCGGGTGCCTTCAAATCATTAACCAATCTACTGACACTGGACATCGGCGTTAATGAGCTGGAAATGTTGCCCAAGGAGCGGCTGCAGGGTCTAAAGTTGCTGCGATTGCTTAACATCTCACACAATACGCTCAAGGATCTGGAAGAGTTCTCAATTGATTTGACGCAACTGCAAACGCTCGATTTATCCTTCAATCAATTGGATCGCATTTCGAAGAAAACATTCCGCAATCTGCATGGTCTCGTCGAGCTATATCTGATGGGTAATCGCATGGCGGCATTGTCCACAGAGGCGTTCCGCTGTCTACGCAAGCTGCATGTGCTCGATTTGCGTAAGAATTATTTCGAGTTGGTACCGCTCGATCCGCTACGTCCGTTGGAAACGAACATTAAAACGCTGAAACTTGAAGGTGAGTTAAGTTTTAGTAATACGTTAGATACACTGCTTAACTAAATTACTCAAGTAAAGAAATTCTTCGAAAAAAAAAAAACCGGCACACGAGCGTGCAAATAATAATTGCACGCGTAAAATAGCAGAAAAACACACACATGTGCTGATAATTGTTTTTTTGTTTTTTGTTTTTTTCATGTGCGTTTTGTTAGTGGATTGTATATAATAATTTGTGTACACTGTGCGCAATGTTAAAAGCAAATTACGACAATATAAACGATTTAATGATATACAACTTTTATTTCTTTTCTTTTTCGGTACCAACAACGCATTGTGGCAAATGGTTAAATATTTTCACACGACAACGACAACAACAACCACAATTTTATTGCATACACACACACACACACACACACATGCACACACATTGTGATTATCATCGTATATACACTTGTTATCCTTTTACATCGTCATCAACATCAACAGAAAATCCACTGCATTGCAGTTGCGATGCACAAAAGCTCTGGGAATGGCTGCGGGATCATCGTAAATGGTCTTCACACTCACCAACCGGCGATAGTATTAATTATCTGAGGTGCGAACATCCGGCTGAGTTGCGCGGCAAGGTGTTCGGTCGCATGGAGCCGCAGCAATTCTGTGATGCTCCATTAATACCGAAAATTGCCATACAGGACATACAACCGTATTCGGTCGTTGTATCATGGCAGAGTCGCGAACATTTAGGACTGAATGGTTTCGAAATTGTTTACCATGCCACTGGCGATGGACTTGGCGCTGCTGCTGCTGCTGCTGCTGCTGCGGTGCCAGCTGGCAGCGGCATAGTCAGTCAGGCAACTTTAACCGGAATGGGTGTAAGCGGACCGCCGTATACAGCTGCTGCTGCTGGAGCTGGAACTGGAACTGGAGCAGCAGCAATTGCCACAGCGGTGACAGCAGCAGCAGCATCTGCAGCAACGGATGAGGTAAGACCATTATTGCGCGCACACACTAAAATTTGAAACTAATTTGATTGTAAATAACAATTTGAGTGGCAAAAGTGGTTGCAGACGATTGGGTGAATGGTCGGTCGGTCGGTCGGTCGACAAGGCAATTTGGTTTTACAGAGTACCTTTTACTTTTAGTACTATATTGTACTTGTTTTATTAAAAGCTTAATCAACGTTTATATTTGCTGTTGCTATTGCAAGCTAGCTAGCTGGGTGACTGGCTGACTGGCTGACTGGCTGACTGGCTAGCTGGCTGGCCTGGCTGGCTGGCGCACAAATTAAGCGTTTGATCAGCGATAAAAGCCTCAATTTTGTGCACAAAATTAAATTTTGTACAGCAACCGTCAAAGCACAAGCACATTGCTTTAAAGCACACAAAGTAGATTTAAAAATAGTAGACTAACCGAAACACACGAACATGAACATGAAATGGCAGCAACAATTTCAAACTTGTTTAATTTATTCCGCAGATACACGGCAAACGTCTAAATGGCACGGCCAACTCCACAAAGCTCACGAAATTGAGCCCGAACACGCGCTATCATATCTGCGTCATCGGTACCGGTAATTGGCTTTCGGAGCCGGTGGCAAACGCGCTACAGAAAATACACTACAATGATACTAGTGCGGCAGCAGCATTCCCATCATTCTCGTCGTCGTCGTCGTCGTCATCGTCATCATCATCATCAGCAACATCTCCATCCTCAGCATACGCAATGATGATGCGCGACGATATGCTTACGGGCTATCCACATCAACACAACGCAGAAGGACTTTTACTGCCAGCGGCAGCGGCTACAACATCAGCAGGCCGTAGTGCTGGCGAATTTGTTGGCATTGCTGGTGGACTGCAACAGCAACAGCAACAGCAACAGCCCACTAATCGAGAATACTATCATCACAGACAACGCACTGCAGGAGGTGCTTAAGAACTCGCACATTTCAACATGCACAGACGTTCAGACATTGGACTCAACGCCCAGTCTAATCACCGATGAAAATGGGCTGGCCAGCAATGGTTTTATACATTCAATACTAACGCGTCGACTGGGTCTCATTGTCGGCTGCTGTCTGGGTATTATAGTCTTCATTGTTATGATTTCGGTACTCAGCTATGTCAAAATAAAGAAACAACGCATTGAAAATGCCAAACGGCAGGCAACCATGCCACCGGAATATATCTCCTACAGGCATTTCTCGATACCGAATGAGGAATTGAATCGTACTGCAGCGGCTAGCAATGCAGCCGCAGCTGGCGCAGCAGCAGCTACAGCGGCAACATCTACAGCGGCAACATCTACAGCGGTACAGCCGCATATGTCCAGTGTGCCGAGCGGCATTAGCGCGCACATCAGTGGCACCAGTCTTAGTGCCAGCACTGCAACAACTACGGCAACAACGCCCATTGGCAGCAACGGCGGCATGACGTCCAAGCATAATGCAAATAGTCCAATTGTTGGTATGGTACTGGGCGGCGCAGCAGACAGTGGCAATTTGGCAACAACTGTCAGTGCAATTTCACCACTGCCGCATGACATTGTTAGTGTTGTTACAGCAACATCAGCAGCGGCACAAGCGGCAGCGTCATCTGTTTCAGCATTGCCAACAACTGCAAATAACGGTCACAGTCACAATCACAATCACAATCATCACGGCCATCACAGTCATCAGCAACAGCAGCAACAGCAGCAGCAACATTTAGCAACTGTCGTCGCAGCAACGCATCAGCATCAGCGTCCACAGCATAATGGCGGCATTTCCGGCTATATGGCGGCGGGCGTCGTGCTCAACACTAACCATTTGAGCGTCTGTTAGTTACGTTTGAAATTGTGCAATTCATTTTTATTCAAATGAGCAGCTGAAGCGCAACGATACCGCAGCCGCATTCGTATCCTTGGACTACTTCTACGTATTTACCACAGCAACACAAACCATGCCCATTTTTCTTTGCATTCTGTCTTTCCTATTTTTTTTTTTGATTTTTTTTTTTTTTCTTTGCATTCGTAGAACGTGTTCAGCTGGCGCTGGCGTTAATGCTGTTTCGGCTCATAACTGTAAATAAGCCGAAAGGACTTTTTAAATGGCAGCTGGCCAAAATGATAAAGCGCGCCAACGCATAACGAAACACAACGATGTATTGCATAGTTTATAACAAGCGCGCGTCTTCAACGCATTCTGCCAGTAGACATACATATATACAGGGTTTTTCAATAGGCAACGAACAATTTTCTATTTAAATAATGTACTAACACAGCCTTACGTATATTTCAGGTGCTGTTAACGTTAAAACATCAGGCAAATTTTCATCATGAAAAGATGTGGCAAGTGGCAAGAGCAATGTTTCAGGAATTAGTATTAGAAATTCGGAGTCGGTGATCGCAAAAATGTGTGGTTTATTGCATAAGTTCGAGTCAACACTATTGAATGTTCCTGTGCCAGTGAGTGATAATGCACGGTGCTTTGAAGTGCCGAAAATGGCACATTCGTAAGTACTTCAGTCCAATCGGTCGATTTTACGCCATTAACTCAAGAACTGAAATCTATGGCTGATTTGAAGCAACGAAACGTTCATGCTAAAAATGTAAACTGTGCAAATTATTACAAATTTGACCATGGCAGACTTCGAGAAATATTCAAGGCTGCGTTACCAAAATTTTATTGAAAAACCCAAAAGAGTAGAAGAAAATATATGGAAAGCGTTGCTTTTTGACAGTTTCTTTTGATGAAATTTGTCTCTAATTCTTCTTTTTTCTTTTCTGTCTCTAATACCTTTTCTACCCAAGCTCAATTAATGTAAATTAGAACAAATTTGGGGTTTCAAACTTTGTATTTAAAAAATATAAACAAAAAAATTTTATATCTGAGAAACAATGCTGTTTATAAATTATGTATTTGTATCTTGTAGCTTGTTGCTGTTGTTAACTCATTTTTTGTTGTTGTTGCAACGCAGCGCCACTGAATGCATGCAATTTTCCTATAAAACTAGGTTAGTGATATGCAAATATAGATACACACACACTCACACTCACACGCACAGACGCACACATATACACACTTTGTTCGGCGGTTAGTTAATAATTATATTGTAATATTTTAATAAGCGATATCTACAAGCCAGGCACACAAACGTATATTTACATATGTAATATACCAATTTATATGTATCTGCACAACAGAGCTGTAAAGGAATGATTCAAATTTGAATGAAACTGTGAATCATTCAGGCACCGAATGAAACAATTTTTGAATAATTCCTTTTGAACAAAAATGAATTGTGCTTAATTTTAAATCATTCAAAATGAATTGTTCATTTTTGAATCATGCTTTTTGAAAACTATTTGAAATTGAAAAAGAAATGAATGAATTCTTGCCAAAACAAGTTTCGAACAATTCGTTTTGAATGTTTCAAATTTTAATATATGTAACTTAATAGCATATTTTTCGAAACGAATGTTGAAATATTCAATCTTACTTTGTGTTTTCAAGAAATAAAAATGAATCATTCATTTACAGCACTGCTACATATAAAAATATATGTTTTCAAGCAGCAAACGGAAACTTTCAAACTTTTCATACTAATATTTTTATGACTAAACATTAAAATCTAGATTAAGTTATAATAAAAAATAAAAAAAAAAAAAAAAACTTTAATTCAATAACAATACTCTACTACAATAGTTTTTAAACGGCTATGACACAGAAGTATCTTTTGACTCAAAATTTTAAAATTTCATTCATAGAATCTAGTTTTATGTATAAAATTTGAGAATTTTTAGGCAAAAGAGATTTCTGTCTTCCAGTCGCATATCTTTTAATATTAATATACAAATTCATATGATAAATTAAGCAGAGCACGCAACAAGTGCTATTTTTATACAGGCAGTCAGAAAAAACCAAAAAAACAAAAAAAAAACAGTTGCGTGCGTACACGATTTAAAATAGAAGCGAAGAGGCATTGCAACACTGTTTCACATTTTCAAACGGTCTTGGTTCAATCTACAACAGTTTTTTATCGCTCTCTTAATGCATTTATTCACATAAGACACTTTTTGCTGCGCAAAATTTGCCGAAAGTGTCTCTTGCGCATGTAGGTGTGTTACTTATATTGTAACATATGCACACAATTTAGCGCCCTATCGCTTTCTCCCTGCCTTCCTCTGCCACGCTTTGCCACCGTTGAAATATTTAAAGCAATAACCACAAAAAAGACACTTAGAGCTATTACTTGGCTCGTTTTGCTCAGTTGCTGATGTTCAGTTGCTGAGAGTCGAATGAAAGTGTTCCCATCAAGCCATTATGGTAAGAGAGCTTCGCTTCGTGTGTTTTGTTCATCGAGTAGCATTAAAATAGAAGACAGCACAGTAAGTATCAAAACGAAGTGTTCTGCTGAGAGAGTAAGCGAGTCTGGTTCATTTTTCTCTGTTTTTTCGCTTAGCAGACAGCATAGAAATAGTATTTGATTGAGCATATTTTGCGAGCTCTGAAATTAAGCAAGAAATTTATGATTTGCTTTAAAAACTGCAAACGAATGTTTCCATTTACATTTCGCAATACATTTTTTCGGAAGTGTTTCCATAAGAAAAGGTTACATTTTTACTTTCAGAAGCATTCTGTGTTTTGTAATCACTTAAAATGCGCAGTTTGAAATACGATTAACAATTTTTGAAAAACGGCATTCGTCGTCAACTCTCGGCTTGAGTTCATACGGAATACAATTTTTTGGTTTTTGTCTGAGCGTCTTCACAGTTTACTGGCCTCCCTTCGCGTTCTTTGTCACTGGTGTCAACAACGCCACTTTTAAAACGCCGGCACTAGTACTCACGTATTTTTATTGATGGAGCTTGTTACCCATGCATCCTTCACACAGCAATCGATCTCCATCAGCTGCACTTTTCTTCAAATAATAACAAGAAAGTGTTTGACATGGTTAGAGTATAAAGAAAGTAAACTGTTTACACACTTACCGATTTTTAGAGGGCAATGATGATGCTTTAACATGCATATAGTTACAAGATGGACCGAAGCGCTTGAATACTAGTTAGTTACTTCATATTTTGTAAGTACCTCACAACTTAGTTGTACACCCCACCCAGATAGTTGAGTACTGAACTCACATTGGTGCCATATAAATTCAACTATAAAAATTGTTAAATTAACTATTTTATTGTATTTGCTATATGAATTTGTACATTGATATTTAAATGTTTTTTTTTTTCAGCAAAGTCGAATTTTTCAAAACATTTATTAAATATTTTGAAACATTTCTCAGAAGTGCAGGAAGAAAAATGTTTTTTTGTAACAATTTTATTTACGTACAAAAGGTAAACAAATGGCATTGTAACTGTAAATACAGAGAAAAAAAATTAAGAAAACTAAAGTAAAATTTAAAAAAAAAAATTCACAGCAAATAATATCAAAACCGAAAGAAACGCTAAATAATTTATATTTGTTAAATTAAAATTAAAAATAAAAAATCAAACATTTAAATTAGTAATTCAGAATTTCTTAATACACACACACACACACACATGCATACACACTCATAAATACAGCATTGAATTCTTTGGCAATTTGTTTCTTTTTTAAGCGATAGGCAATTTTTTTCGAAATAAAATCTAAAAAAAATAAAAAAAATTCAAACTTTACAGTTTAATTAAAATTTAAATAGCATAAATTTAAGCAAACTAAAAAGCAAGTGTCAGTATGCAAAAAAAAAAAGATTTAAAATAATTAAATAAAATTTAAAAAATTAAAATTAAAAAATAATTGAAGCTAACAAGCATTAAAAAAAAATGCATAAATAATTGCATAATTTTAGGCGTAAGAAAAACTCAAAGAGTTTCATTTGTAAAATGCAGCATTCATTTTTTTTTTTTTTTTTTTATAAAACAAAATCAAAAACATAAAAAAGCAAAAAGGAAAAAGCAAAATACACAGAAATACATAAATACATAAATACATAAATACAAAATAAAAAACAAAAAACCAAAAGAAATACTAATTTAGCTTTAGGCAATATGTTGAACTAAAAAAAAAAGAAAATATATAAATAAAATAAATATAAAATTATAAAATATATATATATATGAATTATTTGATTAGCATAAAATAAATTTAGATTATAATAATAATAATACATACTAAATAAATAAATATAAATCGAAATGCTAAATTGAATAAAATTTAAAGCAAATACAAAAAGAAAACATAATGCAAAAGCAGCAAAAACAAAAGCAGCAAAAACAAAAGCAGCAAAAACCAAATGCAAACTTACAAAGAAAAGCAAAGTAAAAAAAATCAAAAAACAAAAAACAAAAACAAAAGCTCAATTGAAAACAGCGTTCGTGATTATCTCTATATTATAATTATTTATTAATTGTGTTTGCAGAGCGATCAAGTCAAATGTCAAGACTAATAAGATCAAAATTTATGTTTCTATAAATTGCCAGTTTTTTTTTTCCTTTTTAATTGAATATTGCCCAAATGTGCTGCAAATGGAAGAGCACACACGACTACATACGAAATTGTATTTGCTTTGCATAAGCAAGAAAACAATAACAAAACCGCTTACGAAATTGTTTTTGCATTCAACTTCGGTAAAAACAGAAGCAAGAATAAAAAACAAGAATATTTTTATATTTTCACTGGTTAAAGCAAATAGCTGCATGTGCGTACATACGAGGGTCTAACAAAAGTTTGCGGAAAACAGACAAAAATATTTTTATTATATTATATTATTCTCATTAATTGTTATCTTCTCCACATAATCACCACTAATTTCAATACACATCTTTAGTCTGCAGATGCACCAGCTCAGCAAATCGTGCTTTTGTAGCTTCCCAATTTCTGAATTCACTGCAGATATTAGCTCTGCATTGCTGCTAAAGTCTTTTTCACTCACTGTTGTCTTTTTTTTCTATTTTATAGCAGAATATCAGCTACAATTTTTACTCTGTTGAAGTAAATAGACATCATCACTTTTGCTACAGACTTTTCTTTTCTTGCTTTAATAGTTGGATTTGCTCCATACTATGCACTGCTGCTTCGTTTCCGGATTGTACTCATACAACCAAACGTCATCATAAACTGTTACGATTTTATCATAGTTGCTAGATCTTCCGTATTGAAGTTTTTTTTAGAAATTATTGAGCAGAACGAACTCATGTCTTTTTTTGGATCGCATTTGAAATTGGTGCAACTGGTATCTTCGTGTATGGCCAATCATTTTGCAATACTTGTGAGACATACATGGTGTTTATTCTCAGTTCCTCAGCAAACATCTCTTGTGTAAAACGTAAATCTTCGTTTACTTTTCCTTCGTCGGTCTCTTCCTTGGCGTTGCCGGCATCAACAATACAATAACAACAACACCTACAGCAACAGTAGCAACGTAGCAACGTATATGACGATAGAGTACAGCCAAACAACAACAACAACAACAAGATCGTATATGACGATAGAGTAGCGTGTACGCATTAACCATAGCACAAAGAGGAGACGAAGGTTAGGGAAAGTATATAAAAACGCGTTTTATCTCTTTCTCTCGCAGCATACATTTATAGTTGTCTCTTTTTCATTACACTTTTTCGTTTCATAAAATCCAATTCACACCGTGCCAAAAGAAATTTCACTTCAAAAAATCATATGGTATACGAAATTGTGGTTCTTGGCTCTTTGATATAGGCTCTTGACTCTTCGGTATACGCAAAAATATGACGAAGTAAGATAAAACTGCTATAGAAATTTACACTGGTTAATGCAAAGAACTGCGTGTGTGTACGACAGTGCATAAGGAGCTTCTGACTTGAGCACATCATTATTTTAATCATTATGTTATAACGCTCCAAATTTATTTTAGAATTTAAAAACAAACAAAAAAAATGATATTTTTGTAAATTTAAGTTTTTTTGCATGAAAGCAAACTTATTTGAAGCGTTCTTCAGTATTATCTGCAAGTAACAAGTATAGTAAATACTTATGTAAGTACGCAAAATATTTAGTTCTAATGAAACAAATTTTTTTTTTTTTTTTCTAATAAGTATTTCTAATTGAGCTCTAAGCAAACGAATTACAGAATTTATAAGCCAACAAGAAGAAAGAAAAAAAAAGCAAAGAAATGAAATATAAGCATAGATAAAATAATTGCAAAAAGGAAGAAATGATGAATATAAAAAAATTAGCATAAATAAAATTAAATACAAAAAAAAAGAAAAAAAAAACATAGAAAAATAAGTGAAATGGCAACCCTATTGCAAATGAAATCAAAAAAAAACGAACTTAAAACAAAAGTGTATACTAACACATAGATACACACACACACACACACACACACACACACACACACGCAGAAAACACAACTGATAAAAATGTAGCAAAAGATGCAGCAGAACAAAAGAATATATAAATCAAAGAATTAATAAATAATGTATTTAAAAAATAATAACAAACTCGTCTTTATAATTTTTAACCTTTGGAAAAGCATGATTTAAGATGATCTATGAGGTTTGCTACGAAAATATTTTATTAAAACGGTGTGGAGGCAATCGTAATCCGTATAATTGATTTATATTCTATGAAAAGTTTACATCAGAGATGGGCACGGTTGCTCGCCGTGGCAAAACGCACTTTGGCTATTCACATGCAGACGATTCTCTGCTTGCCGAAGTCAGCACTAGAGCAAGAAAGACGAGACAAAAACTGTAAATCAGCGTAGTGTAGAAGTAGGTGCACTTTGGTTGCACTCTTTGTGCCCATCTCTGGTCTACATTAGAAATTTTTTTGTACATATTTAGAGCCTCAGAGAACTTTGTGTTTATAACATGACTAGATCACTAAAATTCAAAGTAACTACATATGCATATGTGCAGAGTTTAATGATTTCCAATAGTCAATACAATTGATCATGGCTTTAGGGAATTAAACCACAAATTTCCAACATCTGGACCAAAATGTAATTTGTAATTCCCGAGATCTTGGCTACTCTTGAAACATAAATGTTTGGCATACTTAGAGAAAAAAGAGCAGCGCATTTTGCAAGCGGTGTCAAGAACATAACTTTATGTTAGTTAGCAACTAAGCCTGAAAGCATTTGGTACCTATAGTTCGAACGGTGTACAATTTCGTTAAACATCCAAAACGGCAGCTTGTAAACACTTTAGCAGCTTGTAAACACTGTGTTGATACGAACAAAAATCTTCGCGATACAAAAAAAAAAATGGTGGCGCAACACGCGTCAGTTGAAATTTGACTTCTTCTTCAACCAGTAGTAATAAACGCCAAGGAGATTGTTTCCAGCATTTGGATGGAACGGAAAATAGCAAGTGGTGCTCTTCAGCTCTTGATAGTAAATATGTAATTTGCATTTAGTTAATTATTTAGCTCTATCATTCAGTTGAGTACTTTAAACTGATAATCATGCCTTAGTTGAGGGCATTAAGTTTTCAGATCGAATTAGTGGACAGAAATGGAAAAGCAGATTTTGCAAACTGATGTCGATATCAAGATACCGAGACATGCTTCGCTTCAAACTCAACTTTGTAATACGATGACTACTGATATTGAAGATTATTATTGAATATCAAATTGGATTTATTTGTCACTCACCTTGAAGTCCGTTTTCTGAAATACCGTGATATGCTTTGGAACCTCAGATGTGCATTTCCGAATAATCGTTCAACAATTAATAAAGATGCTGTGAAAAGTTATGCGAGAAGTAAGCTACAATCAATGCAGGACGAATGTATTCTTTTTTTTTGTATTTTTATATCTTCCAATGAATCCTGCGATTCTCTAGAATTCGAGAAGAAAGCAGTGGACACAATAGATTACAAAGTGGTATAACCACGTTAAAGATGGAAAGACTACATATAACATCATAAACATCAATTATGTTCCCTACTAATATCTCAAACATTACATTACAACGTATCAGCTATCCGGATGTGTTGCATCTAAGACGATTACTTACTTTAAAAAAGATTGGCATTAGCATTAAATAGTTGTATTTGTATATAAAAAGCTCTGCTTTTAATTTAACCATGAATGACGTCTAACATAATTTAATAAAAGTAAAAACTGTGATTGAATGCGTTATGTGTTATACTGGGTGTCTCAAAAGAAAGTTCACATTTGATTTGCTGATTGCGTGAACGCAACTATTCCGAGGGGCGCGGGGGGTATGTCAGTCGGTAGCCTAGCTTTTGGTAATTTAGTCGCTATGGAGTATTTCTCAGGAGCGCAGTTGTACAAAAACGGTAATTCATTCTGCAGTATTCGACATGTTCGTCATTTAAATGATGCGCCAAGCCCACGACTCATTGGAAAATGGGTCGAGAAGTTTGAAGAGGCCGGTTCAACGCTGGAAAAATCAAAATCCAGGCGTCCAAGGTAGACAGTGTTACTCAGTCTGTTCGTGACAACCCGGACCTTTCGATTCGGAAGCGTGCTGTTGCTTTAAACGTGCATAGATCAACATTGTGCCGCATTTTACACAAAGATTTAAAGCTGCACCCCTACAAAATTCAGTTGGTGCAAGAAGTAAAGCCTCAGGATGCTGGACAGAGGCTTGAATTCATAAACCAGATGATTGAGCGCTTTCCAACGTTTACCAACATCTTGTTTTCGGATGAAGCTCATTTCCATTTTAATGGACATGTAAACAAGCAAAATTGCAGCTACTGGAGTGCAACCAATGCAAAACACAAACATCAGAAACCCCTACATTCGCCTAGCGTGACCGTATGGGCTGCGATGTCGGCGCGTGGAATTATCGGCCCTTATTTTTTTGAAGATGAAAGGGGACGCACAGTTACTGTGAATTTAGAGCGCTATGTGGAGATGTTAGACGACTTCTTCGTGCTGAACTGCAAAACTTTCCTGGTTATAACCCAAGAACATGGTTCCAGCAGGACAGAGCAACTTCATACACGTCCAACAGGTCTCTAACACGAGTTCATGAAATTTTTCCTGTCAAATTGATCTACAGGTGAGGTGACATAAATTGGACTCCACGAAGTCCCGATTTAACCACCTATGGACTTTTTCCTGTGGGGTTTTACGGCAACAAACCGACTTCCCTGGCACAATTAAAAGAAAATATCCGTCACGAAATGGCAGCCTTCACTGGGAATACCTGCCGAGCCGTCATATGAAGTTTTAGTGCTCGATTGAATGAACGCAACGGTTTACATTTGAACAACATCATTTTTAAGAAATAAATTCCCAAAGTGTGTATTTTATTTTTTATGTAATAAACATTTTTTCAATAAACTACTTACTTTTGTTTTATCGATTTTTTTTTTAAATGTGAACACTCTTTTGAGACACCCTGTATAAGGTTGGATGCGGTGCAAATGCGAATGCGAATGGGCGTGGTAGACATTTGCAACGTTCTTGCCACGACTCTCACTAGTTTCTGCTCAAAATTAAATGAAAATTTCCGCTGTCTTGAGCACGTTTTCTCATCAACGACATTAAATGTGATGCGGAATTTTAATTAGGCTCACATACATACATATACATATACATATACACAGACATTTATATACTTCCATGTACCTATATATGTATATACACAGATGCACATAAGCGTACGCTCATAGAACGGCATGACAAAGAAGCGCAACGATGAACACATACACACACATGCATACATACCGGAGTGAGGTAAATGTGTATGTGTACCGTTAGATACGAGTAAACTAACTACCTATTTCCAGCAGTGATAGCAAAGTTCTATACTTCACTTTTCTTTCACCCTATATTTTATAATACATAAATGGGACTATATAGAAGAAACATTTTCAAAATTTCTAACAACTAATATCGCTGTCTCCGGAAGTCAGGCACTTCTACAGGTTAACCGTTATAGATAAACGTTATATGTAGTATATGATTATATTATTAAACACTAGAAGGTCGATTCTAACTCATGTGTACAAGTGAAGTCTCTGTGTAGGATGTCTGATATGTTCTTCATGGAGGTCTATGTTGATATTAACAAGTTGAATAGACAGAATTCGCGCGCATACTAATGAAGTAGGTCGATCCTCAATCAATGCTTTCCAGTTAATACTTAGTTAAGATAGATATATCAATTTTTATAAAGCTAAAGAGCAATATAGTGTGTGATAATTAATCAATTAAATTTATTACCGTTGGCAGCATTTACATCATAAAGGGTGTTCCAATTAGCTGTGTGGTAGCTTTTATGAACTGAAATCTAACTTATCGACTTTGTTATTTGATATATTATGTCAAAATCATCTTGAATTTTTATCTGTGTATCTTAACTTCCAAATCGATGGTAAAAACGCTAAGCTCGATACACCAAAAATTTGCTTGAAATCACCACATAATTTTACGAAGCTTGTTCTATTTGGAGAAATTCTATGAGAATGGTCCAAAATCGATTCCACCTTTCAAACGGAGCATTACATTGATAATTTGGGCCATTACGGTTTCAATTCTTTGAAACGTCATCGGAAATATGGATTACACTGACCTGCAAATTCCAATTTTATGGATGCGAATAAGATGGGACCTTGTGTGTTTCCGAATGAATTTTTCGTTTTGAACACGAATCTGGGTTAAAAAATATTCCATCACGTCACGTTTCCGAGAAAATAGGGGTTGAAACCCCTTAAAAAATGGGTTTTTGGCAGTTTCGCTTTTATCAGGAATTTATCAGGAATTAAAGGCTGCAACAAGCCCTTTCAAATAAGCCCTATGCCAATTTAATCGCATGCTCCCTTACAGCGGGGGGTGTGTTTTTGTCTAAGGTTGGAGGGCTCTACTTCTAATTTGCTTGCTGAGCACAAAACAGTAGCGATTAGCAAGCGTGATTCTTCGTCTGATCTCTCGGCTAACATTGTTGTCGCTGGTAATTTGTGTTCCCAGATATACGAAGTTTTCTACAACATTGAAGTTGAAATTCTACATACTCACAGACCGTCCAAGACGCGCTGATGGTCTGCGAGTGGACACCAAGTCCTCGTTTCGTTTTGTCCTCGTTCACCGCTAGGCTAGGTGTGTGATAGCGTCATCATGCAAAAACGGACGATCTTTGCTGGGATACCAAGTTTAGATAGGGCGTTGAAGAACTTCGTTCTTATCGGCGTCTTTATTGTACTCGTGGGTCTTCTCCAGGATTTGGCGTAAAGTGAAAATTTGGTCACTGGTCGACCTCTTTGGTCTGAAGCCGCACTGATACTGGCCTATCAGTGCATTCGTGTATGGCTTCAGACGTTTACACAGTACGCGGGACAGAATTTTGTATCTTATTGAAAGGAGACTTATTCCCTGGTAGTTCGCGCAGACAGCGGGCTCATGCATCATAAGTTGTGTCTATATATTAATGTCCAACTGTTAGACTATCTCTCTGAACGAACAGATCTCGAAGATATAAAGATATTTGAATATTTGGACCCTCTTTTTCGGTGTTTGGATAAAGAATATTTAACAAACGTGATATTACCACCATAATGGGTTGCCCCAATAGTAACCTTTGTAATTTTTTGTTGTTGTTATTAATTAAGCTACAAACGCCAAATTTAGTGAATCTTACATCAATTCTAATGAAATGTTCCACACTGGTTCAACACACTGGTTCACTGGACCACTATAATGGGTAGCTCCCATACAAATCTGCGCCCATTTGTTAGTTTTCGTATGAAACCACCATTTCTTCAAATGCTATGAAGCCTATAATATTTTCTTATCGATAACCTGTAGTCCGGCCGTGTACTAGTTCCCTGCTTATGCACCTGTAACGCATTTCACTGGCGAATTTAGTCTTTTGGACCTTGTGCGTGGCTGGGAAAAGTGGCTGCAACGTCGCACTGCTCAGTCGGTGTATAGACAGGGGACTGGTACCCGCCTCCGGTGGTGAGTAGTTGCACACTAGTGCGGCCAAACACAAAAAAATAACATTTATATCTTTTTGTAAACACACGCCGGATACACTCTAGTTATAAATAGAGAAACTCAGTTTCAAAAAGGAAAAATTAACTTTCTGATTTGAAATAAGCGTAGTTTTTAGACACAGGTTATATTGAAGCAGTTCGGTTTTATTAATAATATTCAAATTGTATCTTATTTTAGTAACGCCAGTAGAATCAGTAGTCTGTATTTAAGAACAGACGCAGCTGCTTCTCCAGTACCGTACTAAAGAAAGACATATTTCTAAAAAACTGTAGCACGGACAACCACAAGTTATGAGATAACCGAGTCTTCATTTATTTGGAATGTGTTTCCAGCATCAAAAGCATGCTTCCAACATATAGACGAGTGCTATGGCTTGCATTTCGACTGCTTCCAAGTTCTACTGGGTGCCTAGTCGTATGTATTGTATGCGTTTATGTGTGTGTGTGCAGGATTTAATTGTGCTTACAATGCACAGGATTTGAGCAATGCACGAACGCTAAAACTAACAAACCCACATCAGCGGATGTACGTACTTGAGCGTCTGACAGATCGACAAACAGACAGACTTACATATGGACGGACAGACGGACATATACCGTCAGCGCACGTAATGCGATAGAATAGCTGACTGTCAGAGTGTCTCTTTGACTGTACGGCATGGTTGTTCTGTGCTGCTCCATTAAAACACTCGCTAGATGACTGACTGACTGACTGACTAACTGACAGACAGACTGTGGCACTCTGCAACCAACACTTGAGTATAGCAAGTACAGAAACAGCAGCAGGAAGCTGCTAACAATAAGTAGGTAACTAAGTAAGTAAGTTGTTTAATTAAAACAAACTTTAATTGGGAAAATTTCCTGAATATCGTATCGTATCGCTGAACTTGCGTGCTGGCAAATACACACACACATATACACACACTTATGTGCACACGCAGATATCATGGCAGCCGCAGGATGCCCCACTAAATTGCAGCGCATCGCTATTTGAAATGCTAGCAAGTTAATATAAATTACGGCGTTGCGTCGCGCAAACGAACCAAGAAACAAGCAGAAAGGATTCAGTCGAGCCCTTTTACGGCTATTCGCCTACATGTATCAAACGGGTACATGGCTACACATTTGGCTTACGATTTTAGTCAACTTAAACTTTAACAGCGTTTCCTTGCTTTGCACTGCGTTATTATCGCACAGGATATGCCAGGATATGCCAGGATATTACCGCCTTCAGTGCACTGTACTCCAGTTGTTGTTCTTGTCATCTAGTGACATGGCCTAGGTCGCGACAGCATTTCTACTTCACGGCTAGCCAAATCTAACGTGATGAAAAAAGGACTACGACTCTTCTAAGTTCAAGTGCATTTCTAATTGCAGCGCCGCCATGACAACGTTCTGTCTTAATGAAAATGTATTACACTGTAATTTATGTAAATATAGCCTGTTAAACTCTTCAAAAGTACTCATACCCAGTTAAACTTTGTTGTTCCTATACTTTGTTAGAATATCCTGTGTATTTATCAAGTACAGTAGCTCAGCATTTGTGTTTTGAAAGTTTTAAGCCACATAACCTAAATAATATTAAGTAAAGACTAGAATAAGGAGAGCATGTATGGGGTGTACAAATAAGTTTTGAGGGCCTTACAGAAGCTGACGTAATTACTATTAAATCGCATCGGCCCATCTTGTAACTATATGCATGTTAAAGCGTCATCATTTCCATCTTAAAATCAGTATGTTTCATTTCACTGAAAATGAGAAAGTTTATTTCCTGTGTTTGGAGCTCGCTGAAACCTTGGGAGTGACTAAACAAGCGATTTCAAGCCGTCCCAGAGTCATGGGTATAGAGCAAATACAGGAAAATTGGGTTTCGTATGAACTCAAACCAAGAGATGTCGAGCGCCGATTGTCACGTGCGAACAACTGCCCCAAATGAAAAATCAGAATGATTTCATGCATCGAATCGTGACGACTATCCAAAGTGTAGTGTAGTAAAACGTGGGGTAAGCTCGGCTATGCATCAACTTCAACGGCCAAACCGAATATTCATGGCAAGAAGCTAATGCTGTGCATCTTGTGGGATCAACTCGAATTGATCTACTGTGAGCTACTCTAGCCTAACGAAACCATCACTGGGATACTGAGAACTGAAGCTCGAACGCTCCCAATATGCCAATAGACATGACAAACTGATATTTCAGCACGAGAACAGTCGGCCACATATTGCAAAAGTCGTCAAGAAAACTTTGGAGGCACTTCAATGAGATCTCCAACTCCAACCGCCGTATTCACCACACATTGGTCCATCCGACCTTTATCGTAAATTCTTAATCGTAAATGTCAGACAGCAAACTAGTAAAACGATACTTGGCTTAACAAATATGTTTGAAAGACTACACATGTCGATGCTTTTGAATCCGCGAAAAGTACAATTCTATATACGCATTATGGGGTCCGTATTTTTTGTACGAATATTTGAGAGGCCCAGTTTAAAATCGGTACCTAGACTTCTTTTTATTGCAGTTAAATAGAGTATCCATATTGTTACGCCCAATTTTTGGGATAGACTCTAATCAAACCACCACCCTACTTTCGACTCCTTTTTTATGCAGTCAATGTAAATATAAATGTTGGTTTTTATTGGATGGACGCTTTCGTATATATCAATGTGTGTAATCCTCCCACTTTTTATGGTAGAAACCACCAGCCCAGAACACTTCTTTTTGATTCTTTCCTGTTTTCTGTTTCATGCTTCTCAAAGGCAAAAACAAACGAAGCTGTCTTACGATAACAGCTTGATGGCGATACTTTCGTTCGACTCTCAGCAACTGAGCAAAACGAGCCAAGTGGAAGCGTAAAGTGTCTTTTTTTGTTGTTGTTGCGTTAGGTTTATGTTATTAAAATACTATTTCGTCGTAAGCTAAGCGTGGAAAAGTGAGGGAGAAAGAGAAAGGGCGCTTAATTGTGTGCATATGTTAAAATATAAGTAATATTGTGTGATTCTCAATTTTTAGGGGTAGCCCTCATACAAACCCGCCGCCAATCACAGCTTTCTATAGGCGAACCCACGGCTTCCTCATCATAGACCTGATCCACCAATCAAGTTCAGGTTTCCGTCGTAAACCTTTAGTGCTGGAGCTTCGGGGTTCATCCGGATGAGGTGACCAGCCCAGTGCAGCCGCTGGAATTTAATGCGCTGGGTTATGTCAACCTCATTATACAGCTCATGGTTCATACGGGTCCTAAACTCGACGCCAACTCTAAGGGGACCAAAAAATCCTACGAATCCTAAGAATCTTTCTCTCGAACACTCCTAAAGACGATGTATCCGTTGATGTCAGTGTCCATGCTTCTGCGCCATATAGCAGGACGGGGATTATCAGTGTCTTAAAGATTTTTATCTTCGTAGTTCGAGAGAGGGCTCTACTGATAATTTGCTTGCTGAGCCCAAAGTAGCAGCGATTAGCAAGCGTGATTCTCCGTCTGATCTCTCGGCTAACGTTGTTGTCGCTGGTAATTGTGTTCAGAGATAGACGAAGTTTTCTACAACGTTGAAGTTGAAATTCTCCATACTCACAGAACGTCCAAGACGCGCTGATGGTCTGCGAGTGGACACCAAGTACTTCGTCTTGTCCTCGTTCACCGCTAGGCCCATGAGACGTGACTGTTTCTCAATCTCTGAGAATGCCCTGCTTACTCGCCGTTCGTTGATGCCTATGATGTCTATGTCATCAGCATATGAGAGTAGCATCACTTCTTTATGGAAGATTGTGTCCGATACGTATTATGTATCTCCATCAGGAGATTAAAAAAGTCACACGATAAAGCAACACCCTGTTTGAAACCTCTCTTGGTATGAAAGGGTTCGGAGCGGTCCTTTCCTACTAGGGGTAATCTCCACTAAACTTAAAATCAAACGACTAATGACAGCGTTCTTTTGTTAAAGCTGCTAAAAACACAACTTGATATGTGAATTGTAAAATTGTATAAAAACTTCGGTAACACCGCAGCTAAACCAATCGCATATTTACAAAAACTCAATATACCCTTTTACTTATTATATAGAGGCTACAGACAAAATCATATTCGACCTATGTTAATGGGTTCATATGTTCTCTGGATTTATTTGAAATTGTAACGAAATAAAACGTTTGGATTATTTTTGGACTCATTTAAAATTAAAAATCAATAAAAAAAAATACGAATGTGTTACATATATTTTGGCGTTGCTGCTTATATAAGGTTTTTTTTTAGGTGTAGAACTTTGAATTGAATTAAAATACTGAGTTAACACAACTTCAAACTGAGAATTTGCTACATTCGATAGATAATTTTATGCCAATCGTGTTTAAATATGATTTCGGGCATATGGGGCACATTTTATTTAATGTTTAATCGAATTAATCACCAGGATGGTCGACGGTCGTAATATGGACATAGCGCATGGTAACATTCCCGAACAGAAGCACGATTTTCGAAACAAAAATCTGCACAATTTGCAAAGCGTTGTTCTGGCTTGTTCTACTTGTTCCAAGTCTATGCATGATAAACAATAGCATTGCCAGATTTGATCAATTTTTGACAGTTCAATCGCTGTCGGAAAATGTAACATCTACAAAGAAGAACACCCTATAGTTTTAACTTTATTTCGAGTGCTGTGCATGTCAAACAAGTTTTTTAATAAAAGAAAATTCTATAACAATAAGTGATGAATAAATCGCGCACACACACACACACACACACACACACACACACACTGAAACAATGGGATATTTCTTACGATAGCTATTGTTGTTCCTTTTGTTGTTGTTGCGGCCTTACAATTGAAACAATTTATGAAATTAAAATATTGTTTATACAGTCAAAATAAAAGAAAGAAAGAAAGAAAGAAAGAACGGGAGAGAAATGAAATAACACAACCGAAAAACAATTGGTAAAACAAAGTAGCTGCAAAAACGAAAAGCGCACAAAAAATTTAAAAAAAAAAAAAAAAGGAAAGGAAAATTTCGAATAGAACAAACAAACCGCGCAGCAACGATCGAGCGAACCAGCAAAGGAGCAACTTTTATAGATGATTTTTTTTTATTTTTTTTTTTTTTTTTTTGTTTTCCTCGAGCGCGTTTAAAATTCATTACTCACTCGCGAGTTATCCAAGCCAAGCAGCGGAGACAGCCACGCAGGACGAAAGTGAAACAATTCAGCAGGAACAGAAGGAGGACTCTCAACTCGAATCGACTATCAGCGTAATTGTAAACTTTTATAATTTTTCATGCCTCGCCGCTGCCGTTTTTCCATTCCCAGCCAATCGTCCTTGTAACAACATATTTTTACCAAAACAAATGAAATAAATACATACGAAGAAAAAACAACAAAGGACTCGCCGAATAGTAAGCCAAAAGGAAATTGTGTAATAAAACTATATAATACACAAACTAACCCGTGAAAAAAAAAGAGAAAAATGAAAGAAATCAAGAGCGTTTGTGATGCTTTCAACGCGAGGGTATGTTACAAAAGTAATGCTCTAAGATAGTAATAGTGTTTGCATAACCTTTGAGCAAAAACTAATTGGAAATTGTCAATAAAGCGATATTTATTTGGTCTTCTTCAAAGTAATTCGCATTGGATGGAATAGGCCGATTTTTGACATACGTTACATGTCAGTTCAATATGGAGCTTGCGGAATGACGTTAACTTTGCTTTTGGTCAAATAGACGAGAACAAGATGTGAACAAGATATGTGCACAAAATTAAGCAATCCCGGTAGAAGTTGAGTCAAAATTCGCCTTAAAAAATCGTGCATAATGCTCTGCATCGATCCAGACGAGTCCCCAAGGTCCGCTGCTATCTCCCCGACTATTTTCACTCTAATTTTATTTTTTTATTTTTTAGCCTATTGGTCTGCCGAAGAGGTGAGTAGACGTCTAGAAGGATGCAAATCATCAACCAAACCGCGTGTTTTTGGCATTGTCGACACTCCGTAGTTTTTCTTTGAAATGTTTAAAACTTGAGCACATAAAATTATCTTGGCAACACACAATTTTAGACAAACTTCAGCAAATAACACAAACTTCTTTATCAAATTATTTATTACGAACCATCTGACAGAATTTCCGACAGTTGAATCAATTACAAGAAAACATTTATGTCACAATATCTCAAGCAAGGTTCGCTTAAATGAGAAGTGCCGGGTATTCTTTGATCAGAAGCTATATCATACATTAAGTCACAAAAGTATAAAGAATTTTTAATTAAAAAAACCCGATCTAATGATGTTTTTAAGATTTTTTTTTCATAAGTCGGCAGCACAAGCGTTCAAAGCGTTCAAGGAAGGTTGAGACCTCGTCGAAAGCAAGCCTCATTCCAAACCAATATTTCACAGATTGCGGGAATTGGGTGCGCACGAATGAACAGACAGACAGATAGACAGACGGACATGGCTAGATTAACTTGTCTTGTCATGCAGATCATGAATATATACAGTGGTCGGCGCTCGAAGTGTTACCAACTTCACGCTGCTATAGCAATCAAATGACGAATGACAGTGCGCTCTTCTTTTCCAGCGTCAGTCTGTTACTTTGTTTACAAGCCTAAGAAAGCATATTAAAAAAAGGTTATCGAAATGGAACTCATACGCAAAAGTGTTATTGCTTTGTATTTGGCTGGAAAAGCACAGCTAGAAATTGTTAATGAGCTACGTCGTTAACGTGTGAACAAAATGTTTGTATATCAGACCATTACTCGTAACAATGATACTGATATCATCAAAAAATGCCATGCAGGTTGACATCTAAAAACAGCAACGTCGGAAGAAATGGTTAAAATGGTGAAGGCCACACACTAGTTTTCATTGAACAGGGCGTAAATATAAATCAACAAATCTACCGTGAATAGATCTTAAATGATGCTTTGTTAGCTTGGACATGTAAGCAATACGGTAGAAACCATTGAATGTTTCAACAACACTCGGAACCGTCCCATAAAACCAGAGAAACTTAACGTTTTTCATGCGAATAACGTTCCTAGCTTCATTTCTGCACATCAATGGCCACCATAATCCCCAGTCTTAAACCCAGTGGATTTTTCCATATGGTACATTCTGCAGGACAAAGCATCAACTTAAAAATAATAAGACGATCAACGCCTTAAAGATTGCTCTTATTCGAGAATGGGACAAAATACCATCGTACCACATTCGTGCAGCGTGTGAAGCCTTTCCGGAAAACTCGATGCTATTATAACACTTCGAACGCCGTTTCCTGTATACACTTTATGGGCTCTCTGATGCTTCGTTCATTGCGTTGGAAACATTTTGTGAATAAATTATAATTCTATTCATACTCACCACGCCCACAATAGGACTGTTGCCATCTAGACAGTGCACAGTGGTTCAAAAACATTTTACGTTGGACAAAATTTTGTAACTTATAAACCGCTCAAGATGCTTTTTTATATTAGGAATGACGTGAAGTTTCATACACTGCCTCAGCTATAGAAAGCCTAAGTTAGAACTTTGTAAAAAATTGTACCTATCAAACTGCTATAAGTCATATTAATCATGCTAAGAAGCGGATTTTTGTTCAGAATTAACGCATTATGATGCAAAAATTGATTTGAATCGGTCAGTTTTCAGATATATTTCGATAACATGCACAATTACATAATCCTGGGTACACCTAAAGCCAATTGACAACCAAAACAACTAAGCTTGGGTGCTAAATTTTCTTCAAATTTTTATCATTTCCATATATCTGCCAAGTTTCAAGTCAAACGGATTTCATTTAGAAATAGCTTCAATACAAAACCTTCTCTCTTTTAGTTTTTAGATATCTGGCTGAAAGACGTTATTTAAACTTCTGTTTTAGTCAAGTTTATAGAGTATGCATATTAATATACCAGGGTAGGTTTATATTTTGGGGTAGGTCCCTAATAAATCTACTGCTCACTTATGTGTTGTTTTTTTTTCTTATTGGTCAATATCAATTCCATTATATTAATCGACGCGTCTCACCCGATTTTAGTAGTTGTTCAAACAGAATCCCACCACTCTCTATATAGCTATACTTCCTTCCAGTTTAAAGATTATTGTTTTCATCAATTTTAACTAGTCTGGAGTTTTCGTTTATGAATACATAGGTCGCAAAGTTAATGTTTAGCATTAGCAAAGAGGTCGTCTTTGTATATTTGTTGCTTAGAATTTCTGTGACTGATCACTTCCATTACAGTTCCTGGTCCACTTGCATAATTCCACTGCACCCTTTACCTGCAAGGTAGACCACCAAATTCAAAACTCACATTTGTGAAAATTATTATTCATGCTACACTACACACCTGCAAATGAACTGAAACGTGCACGCGACCATTATTTTGATAATGCAATTAGTCCTTCTTCTTCTTCATCATCTTTATGCAAAACAAACCCTGACTATTACAACGTAAAACACTTTTTCTCAAATTGGTTGTCGATCGGTGTCGGTTAATTAAATTTTCCAAAAAGAGAAAAAAATTAGGCCTTAAAATGATTTTATGATAAATTTGTTAAATTTTTGTAAGAAAACTTTGCCCAGCCTCACAAAGTTCAACAACAGGTAAAAATGAGCATTTGCGGCACGAACCGCTGAATTTTTAACTTTTATATATTGCGGAAAATATAATTATTACAACTACGTAAGGCAAAATGAAAACAGTTTAAAAATGTTTACAATAATCTCAAATCTCAAACCGTGTCTTTTTTTGCGTGGTCAAAAATTAATAAAATTTCGGAGGCTGTAACATTTACAATTGTAAACTTACTTAACAATAGTTTGACTCTCTCATTTTACGGATTCCTAACTGATGATTAAGCTCAGCAAACGTTATACTTAAAATACAAAAAAAAAAAATTGAATTATGTTTAAGATAAACATGAACCACTGTGCGAAGTATGGAGGATATAAGTAATACGATTTGATTCGTCACCATTCATCATTGATGAACAACGTCATCTAGTTCTATAAGCGCCGTCTAGTAATTCTTTGTTTTATAAAGTTTGAAAGACTGAAAAAGCTGCATAGTCTGCATGAAAAAATCTGCTGGGATGTTTAAAAAGCGTGAACTTACAAATTTAGCATTTTTGAAGGTTACAGCATGTTGTCAATTAAACTAAGGTCAAATTTTGAGCTATCTGCAAACGGACAGAGGGGTTCACTATTTCAATTACTTATATGCCTCTGATATGTTGGAATGTATTCGTATTTCAACCATGAAATGGCACAAGAACTTGACCATGTCGGCAAACCCTACTTTGAAGTTGTCACACGATTGTGAACTTGAATTATGTCTGTCTTTCATGTTCGCGCCCATTAGCTATCAACTATGAATCTATTTAATACAACCGTCATCCTATCTAAGTTGGAATTAAGCTCTTATAGACTTTATAAGCTCGACGGTGTCTGCGTTCGTGCATTACAAACTTCCTGTCCACAACACATAGAAGAATTTTCTTTTTTGTTATTTGTGCATGACTTAAATTGCATATGCTATGCTAACTTGTCATTCGAGACACCTATGACTAAGTTTGAGTCAGATGAGCTTAGGGCATTGTATTACTTATTACATAGAAATAGCATTAAATTACATCCGTTGCAACTCAATAGCCTAATTTCAATCTTTGCACTCAATCAACAGGCAAATTAGAGTACAAAATCAAATAATTAAACGGATATTTTGTTACTCCGATAAGTCAGATAAGTCACCGTCAACTAAGACAACAAAGAAAGTGATTCAATTTCGGAGCATTGATGACTCACGCTAGAAGTTGTTACAGCGGAAATGACTTGTCTGCAGTTGGAACAAAACTATTGAAATGGATTTGCAGCTCGGCATTGAAGAGTAAATTGATGTAAAACTTGTTTCATCTCATAAAATAATGACCACAATAGTGAGATGAGCATCATTTCAGTCAATTTTCAAGCGAAACCATTGAAGCCAACCATTTTTATAAGAATAAAATATCAAAAAAATACTTTACATCTTTGCATCTTTACGTGTTAACTATAAAATTCGGAACCTATTCGTTGACATTTGGTGGAGCTGGAAATGACTTGAAGTTTGTAGGATCAATTAATTAAACAATTTAACAAAACAACAAAGTCCGATTCGAAGATTTTGAAATAAAAATTATAATTAATTAGCAAGTTCGCATATATTTTTTTTATCCAATAAATTTCTTCGTTTTTCTTTATCTTTACATATCATCTAAATGTTTGCCTTTCTTGATAAGTTGGCATTACTTTCAATAAACGGTTTGCCAGCAGGGTGTCCTTACGGTTAGTTATTATATTTAATCTCCGAAATATCTATCATTTTTGTTGAGTAGATTTGTATTTCTGTCTTCTTGGTCCTCCGCAGCCGATAGTTCTGCATACCGTTTCCTGGTAAGCCTTCGTCTTGCACATCGAGAAAATAATGCAGACCATTATCACAAAAGTGAACAACTGTAACGTTTCCAATTAGAATTCGCGTAGCTTGCAGTACGGTTTTATATCCATAAACAAGTTTTATATTCAACTTCCGCATATCGGACTTTATTTGGTCGAGCTTAGCTTTCTGCCGCTTATTATTCATTCCATCCATCATGGTTGATATCTCAACAAAGGCGAGGTTCTTGCATTTCAAGCTAATCGCCTCTAGCAGCATGATCACATTACGGAAATGTGAATCCTCTTTAATAAGCGGTTCCTCTATGAGTATCTCGTAGACCGTATCATCTAAATATTTACCTAAGACTTTACCATATCCGCAATTAGTTGAATTGATCTCCATGTGAATGTCACAAACTACGTGCCGGCCCTTATTAGCCTCCTCAATAAGATGGGAGATCTTGCTAATCCAAAATTTACACTTGTCGATGCTTCTTAGCTGACTGCGTTCCATAATAATGCAAGTTTGGTTTGTCAATGGAACGAGCATATTATATGCTTTCTTGTACAGGTAACGCGCGTGAAAAAACTGTCCCACTTCGCGGCACGAGTCAGCAGTAACGACTATTTCATTATAAGTCTCTTCGTCCATAGTGTCGAAATCTTTTTATATTTTTGTTTTTATGACGTAATGAACAGGTGATTTCAGATAACTTAAATATATTTAAAATATTTTCTTACAAGTAAATGCCAAAGCCTACTGAGTTTGTAGTAAATAATTGAAATTAAAATAAAAGCTGTGACGATATCTTTTCAAAATCAAGTTTTTATACAGGCCGGTTCCGGTAACAGTTGTTCGACTGCAGCAAATTTTTCCAACTAACGAACAGTAGTTAGGTAAATCGTTAGACTTTGTTGCTGTTATTACTATTTTAGTTGATGCGGCGCTGCAAACGTTTTCGCTAGCTAAGCGCTAACGACCAGTAGTTAACGAATCGTTAGTGCATTGCGATGGCGAACAACAGTTTTCCAAGCACTTCATGAACAACCCTTGAACAAAAGTCTGCTAAAGTTTGACTGCAGTCATTGCAAATATGTTTGTGCAATAGATTCATTTTATTTGTTTTTTTTGTTTTTATGTTTGTTAGGTTGGATTTATTTACTTTTTTAACGTTTTGGGCATAGTTTCCATTCGTAAAAGTAATTCCAACCATCCGTGCATGGCGTATGAGTGATATGACATTTTAAGCGAGCGTGTCGCAATTTGTTCAGCTGGCTTTTGTGCTAGTTGATGACAAAACTAGTGTGCACAAACACACACAACTAAAGACACAGACAATTTATTTATGCAACTGTTCGCCGCACGTTTTCAAAAGAATAAAAAGAATTAAAAAAAATATATTTTGAAGTCAAATCATTTTTTACTCTCTACAGAAGCTAAAATCAGTACTGGTTTGCATGAGAATGCTTCTATAACTCCTGTGAAACATTTCGTTGGAATGCTAATCGAAATTATAATACAAATTTGATTCGAAGCTATATTCGAAAGTAGAACACTGCTCTCCGCCGTGCTTCGGTTTTTGTAGCACTTCAGAAGAATTTTGCGATTTGAATTCAGTTGGAATTGGCACTATGAAGTTTCTATTCTTAATGTGTGGTAAATTCTACTTCTGAAAGTTAAATAGAAACCATTTTAACGTAACCAAATACGAACAATTTATGCGGATTATTATACCGGGAGCACGGGAATACATGCAAGCTTCTGACATAAATTGTAATAGGAGTAGATTTGGTTTAAATACCGTGCAGCTAATTTCTATACTTAGGCCTATTGATCTCATAAAATATAAATAGCTATATCATAGCTTTGATCTTGTAATGAGTGTTTATTAGAAGCGAACATGTGGCTAGAGTTATTTCAATTCAGAGCTACACTGGAAAATTCTTCTTGATGCAAGCTCGCAAGTTTTTCCTTTACCAGTGATATCTCTAAATTCGGTTTCTCATATGATATGTATTCTGAAATACTTAACCATCTCGTTAAAAGATGCATGGCATTCAGTTGCTTGAGTACTGCTTGGCATTTCGAGTATAGGTCGACAATCTTTGAAATAACTGCATATCTACGCAGAAGCACTCATAAAGATTAAGTTCCTATGAAAAGACTTCTCCTACCAAATGGCCGTTTTGGAAATGTTGGCTGACTTTGTTTTCTTGTATCATGTCGAGTGTGTACTGTAACAGAGTAACCTATTCGAAGTTTAGAGTAGTAACTGGAAGCTGGAATTGTGTTGTGAGCAAAATCACATGAACTGAATTAGCATAGTTTACGTTGAGGGCACATGTGATCTTCGGGCGAATATTTCGTGAACTGTTTAGCTTACATATCGATTGGAAGCAGATGTAGAATTATATTCAGTGCATCACAAAGCACTGCAACTATTCTATTTGAATGGGTTCCAATATTTCTTTTCTGAAGCGATGCACACAAGATCCGTATTGCTTAAAGGACTTATAGGACTCACACGGGCTATATACGTAAAATGCATAATGGATGGAGAGAAGCTCACATAGCACCGATAGCTCTCTAGGCAGCAAAAACGATTTCTTTTTTACGCTCTCTGGTTGTGTTACTAAAGTTGAGATGGATGCCATGTAGAGTAGAAGGCATTAGATTTGGAATTTTGTATATTCTGTTATCGGGTTTAGCGCTAAACCAAAGCAGTTAAACATGAGAATAGTTTTAGTGGAGCCATTCACATTAAGACGCATAAAAAATGAGTAAAATTTACATATATAATGAAAACTTAAAGACTCCCTCTTTCATACTTCACAGTTTGCTGAACACTAAAATCCATAGAAGTAGTGTGAAGACATCACCTTCTGGCGTGACCATACTGACAAATCTTACGAGTAAATTCTGCAAAGAAATGTTCAGTATCTAAATCTGACAAGATTCCGTTAATCGCAGCAGGGAGCATATTACTGAAAGCTCCTTCTATGTACAGAAAGAGTACCAGCGAGTGTTTCATATATGTCGTTTCAATCGATTCGAAAATTTACTCGTTCTGCTAATTGTGTACCTTAGAGCGATATCAACAATTATTTCTAAAATTTTAAGTAAAATGGAAGATAGGCTTACCTTTGGTCACGAGTGGAAAAGTTTGTCCACTTCAAAAAAAAAAAAAAAGCCATAGTTTTATGTACTATTCCAGTGTATTTTGTGTTTGATGCTATACGGTTCCAGCGATCTGTAAAGCTGAAAGGCTTTACCATTACATTTAGAAGTTTACAATTTAAACGATTAGCTGTTGGGAAATGTCAACTGTTTCGATCGAAGCTAAACAGTTGAAGAACTTTCCTACTAGTTTCGGTTCGGAGTCCGTACGGCTTTTGAAGTTTACTTATAAAGTGTGAAGACTCAGATTTTTCTGGCATAGAATGTGTCCGTATTTGTAAAAACTTACATTTTGTATATAGTATATTGAACACTAACTTGCATAAAACATATTCAAGGTATTCAAAAGGTCGTGCAACATTACAGCAGTGCTAAAATGCAAGACGAATAATTTCTTTGCATCGGTCGAAAAACATTGCTGCAAAATATCACGAAAATAAAGCAAGTGGCAGCGCGAATTTTGGTATTTTTTTGTACATTTGGTATTTTTTCTGTTGTAATAACTTCTCGTCGTTGTTGGCATATCTGCAAATATGAATATCAAAATGAAATATTTGCATTTAATTCATTGCATACCCTCAATTAATTCTCTTTCTTGTGTAGTTTTAATCATTACCTACTTCAATTATATGTTTTTAATACACTCTCGAGCTATTTCCCTCTGATGTAATAGTATCAGTTCGAAACAAATAAACTAACCAGAGTCGAAAACAGCTGATTGTGCAAAGTTGCACCACTTTATTTTGCACAAGTGTGCTCACCATATTGAAAATAACCAAACCAATTTTTTTTTCCTATAAAGTAATATCGTGTTCATTAGAATATCGGGTACTCAAATTTTGTCATAGTCAGTGCTACAAATTTTATTTGCTAACTATTGCAACACTCCACCACCATAGCGCCACCCATATTTAACTATGTACAATGGGGAAAAACTAGGCCAACATGCCTATAAAAATCAACGCGCTTGGCGTCAAATCGTTGCACACCAAACAATTTCATGCCGCAAAGTTTTCAAATTGATTAGTATAATATGTAGTAGCAAAGCTACATAAAATACATAAAAGAAAATAGCTCTCAAAACTAGCTAAAAAAAAAAAAAAAAAAATGAAAAAAATACAAAAATCTCAAATTGGCATCAAAAAAAAAAAAGAAAAAAGTAAATAAAAACTCAACTCGCTGTTATTCAATTCGTTGTCAGCATTGTAGGTGATTGGCCAAGAGCGTGGGAGTGTTGTAAAATGGACTTATGAATCACTGGCATCGTTTCATTAAATGACAGCGAAAAACATATTTTTCACATGAACACCACAAAACTATTGAAATTACTATAAACAGCTTTGGCGGCTTCCACGACGGCGGCATTTGAAACAAACTGCGCAATGGCGACCGCGCTACTACAGAACGACCAGAAAGTCTATAACGCCAGCGATAGCGTCAGTGTTGCACAGTGGTGTCAAAAGCCGCGGTATCAATTGAAGCAATTTTGATGGCGAAAGTCGTTTTTAAATTAGAAAACGATGGAGAATTATCACTATCTTTACTTAGAGTGTAGCTCTTCCGAACATGGAAAAATATTTTGGCGCCCAACTTGGGGCACGAGCACACTACTTTGATAATAAGAATCTCATGCTCTACCGACTGAACTAGCATGGCAATCTGATTCTGATCTGTAAATGACAACAGTGATTTATATGGTGCTTCTTTAGTTTAAATTAGGTTAGAACGGCTGTCGAAGCTGAAGAGAGCCCATTTCCAGGTCCATTGTGATACCGCATCGAGATAAGTTGAACCAACCAGTGGCTTATATGAAGTTACTTAGACGTCTCGGAGTAACCTCGATTAAATCATAAATATCCTCGAAGAGGGAACTGCTTAAAAAATTCAATTTCTTCGACTGAGTGCTAAGCACAAAAACGAAGTGGCTATATAAAACCATTTAGTACTCGTCGCCATTCCAGCACATTAGCCATCCAATGTACAATGATGACTCGCCTAACTACTAAAAGTAGTCATCTGCTTTGACTACATAGTTTAAAAATATTGATTGCATTTGGGAGTGGCTCCAGCGAGCTAGAAGTTCAAGCTAGATTTCTTGCAGCTATATTGACAGAAAGAATGCAAGCAGTGATCTTTCATTTCCTAGTGTAGAGTACCAGTTCTGTTTTCGATGGGTTTACTTCTAAACCACATTTCAGAGTGATTGTCATTAAGTCACACAAAGATATTTCGATTTGAATAGAATAGTAACATTGTCCGCATAGGACACCACTTGGCAACCAGCCTCTCTATAGACTACAGCAGTATGTTTACAACTAAGTTCCATAGAAGAGGTGAGAGGAATTGAGGAGACGAATCTAGAAAGTGAAGAGCTCTACAATACTGCATTATAGCATCTGATTGATCAGGTGCTTCGTTGGGAATGGTAACAAACCTTTCGGATGTATTGAATTGGTGATCATTTCGGAATTGGTACATATTTTATATTTTATACTTCCCATATAGAGTTTTTTTTTTCTCAGAGATCGATAGCAGCGAAAAACTGTCACCATGCATGACAGACACTTTCTCTGGAAATGATCCAGCATGAAGAGTTTTTGACATCTTTTAGCTCTTTTTCTTTTAAAAGTTTGCACAATGAATTGAAAATGAGGTAAACGAATTCTACGAACTGCTTTTCTCGAACAAAATCAACCAAACATATTTTATAATAGTCCGATGTAAAATATTTTATTGAAATTACATCAAAGTGCATTCAGTCTAAATTCAGTGTTTCTGTCTTAAGTACCAAAAAAAGTTTTTCATACAAAAACTAGTGGGCAGCTGTCCTTCATAACATAGGGTGTTCTCCTTCAATTTATACACTCTATTGAGTGCTTGGAAAGTTTAAATATTGAAGTTTGGTGGTTCTAGCTTTTTTTATAAACTGCGAGTTCTAGGAATCATATATTTCGAGTGCTGCATCTAGAGTCTGCGAAGTGGACCATCAATAATTTCTGTTAATACATATAGTACAACGCATGTTTTTAGGTTGTGGTAAATACTTTTCGGTTCGGATCGGAAATTTTTTCAATTTTTAAGCTACATGCGACCACAGTACACGCGCATATTTCGTACAAAAAAAAACCCCGTTCTTTTCTTTTTTTTTGGAATTTGTTATTTTATGTCCAGAAAACTGACCGAAAAACTTTTTCCATTAAATCAATGAAGCGCACAAAAAAAAAAATGCGAGCGTGTGTGAGTGTATGGTGGAAAATTTGTCGTGTTACAGCTTTGCTTATAGTAGTATGTATCTACGATATATGTAGATACGATATATGCGATGATTGTAACAGAGATGCAGAGACAGTTGGAACGTTGGACCGTTGGACCGTTGGACAGATGGACATATGAACAGGACATATGGAGTCAACTGTAGATGGCCTGCTTGTTAGTTTTTCACTAAAATGCATGAAAATTCCGAAAAATATTTGTCGGGAAAAAAAATGAACCACTCACACTGAGATGGCCGATTCGGCTAGCGGCGAAAAGCGTAATAAAAATGGCCGCATGCCAAAACATACGTTTCATGTAGACATTCTAGTCATAAATTTTATTCGAATCGCGATTTATTTATTTGTTTTTTTTTTTTTTTATTGAAAAAATAAAACAAAACAAAAAAAAAATAATAAAAATAAAAATAATAAAACAATTCAAACTCTTTGCAAATAAGTTGAGCGTAATTTTTGTGTTGCCCACCAAAAATGTTCCTTTTTGTTCGAAATAGTCGCAATTTCGCTTCAACCTTCATAAATAAATAATATGCCACAGAGTTCAGCATTTAAACTTCGGGGGAAACAAACAAAAATCAACTGAGCGCAAAATCTTTCAAATGAAATTAATGTTAAGTAATTCGTACTGCGATTCATATAATTTTCAATGGGCAGCACACACACACACATACACACACACACACACACACACACACACACACATAAGTACTTATGGATTGTCTCGATTAAATATGTAGAAGATTTTTGTTTAGCAACTGTGTTCATAGCGGTTGCAAATCGTAGTTCAAAAGTGAGTCAAAAACTTGTCACATAAAAAATAATTAACTTGTGATTGTCTAAAATTGTTCAGGAGACGCCAGTTATGCACTTTCACAAAAAAAATCGAGCTCATATTTAGTTGAATAACATTTGTAGATAGTAAAGTTTCATCTTATACATCCAGAAAATATTAAATAGCTTTTGAGCACCATAAAATATCAATAAATACACAAAATTTATACAATTCGATAGAGATCTTGAGTGCCTTTGCGCAGTGTACTAGTTATTATAAATGTGACATGCGTTTCTCTGCTTTTATTAATGATATAAACTGAGAATATTCTTAATAAAAACCATTGAGTCGTTTACCTCTGATACTGGACAAAGCGGCACATTGTATTCAAGGCAGAGTCTATCAGAGTGCATGATATATAGTCTTGAACCGTGGATGCCATTCTCCGTTCTCCACTGAGCTATATATTTTGTAATATGTTATGTTGCAAATCGCAATGGGTGGCATAAGTTTTAGCATGCCGGAGTGTTCAAGTTGCTGCAGCTGAAATCCGTACATCTATAGGCGCTGAGATCTGTGTGAAAGTATAACTCCATTGCAGCACTAGGGAAGTTTACCATGACCCCAGCCTTTAAATGACAGATTGTCTGTTGCAAGTTGTCAATCAGCCGGCTAAAATTTGATTGCAGCAGCTTCGATTAACATTTAAAGCTAATTAAATACTGGCGTAGCCATAGTAATATACGGGTGGACTAACAAAGCTCCGGTTTAGTGCACAGAAAAAAATAGTTTTTGGTTTTTTAATTTGAACATTAACTACTTTTTATCTTATCCACATACTCATCATTAATTTCAATACATTTATTTAGTCTGTAGATTGAAAAAAAATCCTGATAAACGTGCTTCTATAGATTCTCAATTTCTACATTAACTCAGTTTAATTAATTATCTTCTTATCAATGCTACTGAAGATTTTCGCCATAATAGTGTTATTTTTTAATTTTAGCTATAAACACAAGTTACAAGGCGCCAGATATGGATAATATGGGAGACTGGTTGAATATTTTCGATGCCAGAAGCCACAATGAAGTTTCCAGTTCTTTCAGCATTGTGACGCAGTTCCACTTTTGCTTGGATTTTCCAATATGGCATTGCTTCAGTAGCTACATCCCAGTTCTTCAGCAATTATTTCTTGTGTCAATCCTGTATCTTTATACACTTTAGCTTTTATCTGAGCCACATCTCTCGATTCGCTCGAAGAAGTACAGTCGGGAATCTTGGAAAACACTTAAAAAAAAAAACGTAGTTGGGTAATGGTGCAATTTTACAGGCTTCAGTTGACGCAGAAGACGTAAAGCATTGCGTAACGAATTTATTGCTGTTTTGGTGATAGCATTTCTCTCGATCTTCTATTAGTTGTTTTACGTTTTCTTGTCTCCATGTCGTTCGATCATCCTGAAGTAGGAAAATGAAACGTCGTAAGACGTCTATCTTATTTGGATTTTTTAAAACCAAATAAACTACGGGAAACTTACCGGTCTTTTGATAGTCCTTCCGTATATAAATGCTTGATCAGCATTAAAAGGATAGTTGATATAGACATGTCCGTCTGTCCGTCTGTTTGAACAACTTTAGATATTTAGACTCGCCCATTGCTTTTCCATATGAAATGTATTAAATGAACCGTCCAACCCCACTATAGAGGAGGATGACTAACAAACCTGCAGCTAAATTTTGAAGATTTTTGTATGAAAAGGCCAAATTTGTATTATCTTACGTCAATCCGAATAAAATACACCACATAGGTCCAGATTGCAACACTATAAGTGGTACAAACAAACCGTACAAACCTACCCTCATTTTTGAGATATTATATGAAAATGTGTGGTTCCTATTGATAAATAAATTACAGGGTGTTTTTTTTTTGTTACAGTATTTTACGTACAATTTGTACATTTAAATTTTGTTTAGACTCATATTGAAAATAATTTCGACATTTTTGGAGAGTTTCTGGTAAAATTCCTGCAAGTTTCTGACGTATGTTAGCCTACAATTACCCAAAAGGACCAAATTTGTTTGCATGAAACTTACTCTTCAAATGTGCCTACTAGAAAAAGTCATAAGCTTCAGTATATCGATTGGCGTAAGTTGTATATTTTGAGTGTTCCTTAACGGATGTCTGATACTGAAAACAAAATTTCACGATTTCAGATCTTTCTTTTGGGGTGTAGTGTTTCATTAATTATATAGCTTAAACGTTTTCAACGCACTCTATAACATGTCGATGTGAAAACTGTTTGTCATTTTTACAAAAACGAAAAATTCGCTTACCAGAAAAAGCAAACACCCGTTAGAAACGTCAAATTTGGTGTATCCTACATTAGTTCTAATAAAATGACACACAAACGTGTAGAACGGAGTCTTAGACAAGGTACAGGGTATCTCGAAGTCGTGCATACTTGACTGCAGCGTTCTTTCTTGTTTAATTATTGCCTGATGCTAATTTTGCTGAATTTGTTGTTGCATTTGTTGTTGCATTTGTGTACATATGTATACACATTTCGCACATTTGAACTGAATTGCGTATACGCACCGTGTGCCGGTGTTCAAGTACTCGTATGTATGCCTTCTGTGTAGGTGAGTAATATATTTGGGGAATTGACACGAAACGCGTAAAAATGATTAAACATTTCAATGCGAGAAAATTTTGTTGTAATGTAATAGAAGAAAAGCGACATCGCCAGCGTGAAAGAGCAGGACAGCAACAGCGTACGTTCATGCACAAGTGCTGCGTATGCGACATGTGGAATGCAAAGTGTATTAAGTGAAATTACATTAGTGGATTACCAGTAGCAACAGCAGCAGAGATACCACCAAAAAACAGATACAGATAAAAACTAAGTGCAAAAGAGAGACAAAATGTGTATGTACAGAAGTGTGTATGTGAGTGTGAGTGTGTGCGTTTGAGTGTATTTGGCTTGTTTGACAAGGAAATTCCATTAAAAATTCAAGCTTTAAATTTTCGTATACGCAAACTGCAAAAGTCAACAGCAACAAAGACAGAGACAGATACTCTATGAGAGAGATAGAGAGAGAATGAAATGGGAAACAACGTCCGAATTGGTAAGCTAAGCGTGTAAGAAAGAGACAACATTAGGTGTTGCTAGCTAAAGACTGATTGTAAGCAGCAACATAAAGTTGCCTTGTTCAAGGGGCATTTTATGGCTGCTTACAGCATCAGTTTCAGTGGTTTTCCTCCAACAGCAGCAGCAACAAAAAAACAACAACAACAAAAACCATGAGCCAACATCACCGTGATAAATGACCACTCCATAAATTTTTATTTCTACATTCAATCTGTAGCTCAATCTCGAATGTCTCGCCAATGATTGCATTGCCACAAGCACCAATACGACCCACATACGAATATAGCACAACTCACCCCCCCCCCCAACACTAATTTAACTGTCATTCTATGGAGGTGTCTTAAGTACATTGGCGTAACCAAGTGGGATACATAGAGTGTTAGTTAGTCTTTTAAACCTTTTTATACTCTTCGCACATATTGTGAAGTGGTATTCTCAGTTTGTCTGAGAGCTTGTAACGCATTAAAGAAGGAAACGTAGATCCCAGAAGAATATATATTCTTGATCAGCTCGAAGAGACGTGTCGATCTAGCTATGCCCGGCTGTCTGTGGTTCTATTCAGTTGTCTGTCTTTCTCCCTGGAAGTAGTTGCGCATTTTTTGGATCAATTTTTGAAAATCGGCATCGGTGCTTTTATTTATTGCAGTTCAATAGAGTATCCAAATTTCCGAGCCCAATTTCGGATGAAGCCCCCTACAAACCACACGCCCATTTTTGTGTATTTATATGAAAAATTATTTATTAAACCCAATATTAACTTTAAATTCTATATGACGTTTCGCCTATATATAAATATGTGGGATCCCCCTTTGAAAGGGTAGCCCTCATAGCTGGGACAACCTTATCAGAGGGTGTGTCCCACCCACTTTTAGGCGTAGCTTCAAAAAAAACTTTCCACTTACGTTTATTTTATTACGTTTTAATAAGTTTTATAATTTGGCATCTTCAAATTTCCTGTAACTCCACCGAAGTTTTCATATTTCTTCTTTCTTTCGATAGTTTCTTATATTGTTTTGGAGTTATTAAAGCTTTGAAGGTAATCAGTTGATTGCTGTACTTCACTAAGAAAAACTAGAAAATCTGTAAACAAGCTTGTCTAACTTAAGCGAAAAGTGTTTTCGTTTTCATAATCTGAATCTGAATTAGAATCGAATTTGATTTGTTTTTGCAAATTTTAAAAAGAAACTTGACTCATGGTTTGACTAACTTTTATTATTCCTGTAGGTCTGCATTTATTTTTGCTTCGAGAACTCTACCATAGCTTGGATATTCATCGGGTGTGATTGAAGTAAGCTTTGTCGAAGGTACTCACCCTGCTTGATCCTTTTAATGTTAGAATATTTACGTTCAGAAGAATTGAATTCTCCATTTTGAGTGCGTAACTCCAACGAAATGCGTATAAAACCTTTTTCTCCAATATTTTTTAAATCTTGCCATCTACCTATTGCATTTATATAGCATTTTTAGTTTGATTTATATTTTGACTATTCTTTTGGAAGTTCCAATTAGAAATTGTAACATTTAAAGCATTAAAGCATGATTCAACTTGACTGAAGTTGTCTCGAAAAATAACAAATTTTTCGAGATCGAGCAAAAACGCGCAGATAAGTTAAATATCACTTTATTATCTATATTTCAACGAATAAAATAACATTAACACTTTTGCGTAGCAGCGAGAGATTACCAACTTTTACTACGCAAAACACAAGACATTTAGCTTAAGGTCGTCTTAAATGAAACACACCGAAAATACTTAAAGGCGAAGATATAACGCATAAAAATAAACACTTATTTTCTACATACAAATTATTAATTGACCTAACATATGAATATAAAAGTTTTTCTGTCTAGCCTTAGTCACATGAGAAAGATTTTCATCAATGCGAAAAAAAAAACAATAACGACAATATTTAATTCGCAAAAAATGTATTTGCAGGTGAGACACTGTGTTTCGGACACAGCAACGAGTCCAACCTTGCACCTTTGGGGTATAGCTATTCATATCCGTATGAACTATGCAATCTGCGAAACCCCTTTTTAATACATATACTATCTAATGGATACGCCTATGCTTGAGTACCAGTTGCCACAGTTGGCGCATTGTTCTTGTTCTTGTTGCCGTTGCAAGTATCAGTGACAAGCGCATGTAAATTGATTGCCGGTACAACGAGCAGCAATCTGTAGAAGGATGCAGATATACAGACATTGGACAGAGTCAGCTTCAGAGTTGGAACAGCGGCACAGATGAGCGTCAATAAATTGTATCAATTCGCGGAAGTTGTCGAAATTTAGCGCGCCATTCTTCGTTCGTTTGCGAATTAGAAGCATCTTATCCATGTATTTATCTACAATACATAAGTACTCGACGGTTTGTACGCTTTTGGCTTTTGCAAGTAGATATTTCGATTTCTTCTCTTCTACAACGAGTACGAGTATAGTAAGTGTATCTCGTAGATACTTTTTTTCTTTCAGTTTTTTTTTTCTTTTTTTTTGTTGGCTAAAGAACATTAGCAAAGTTCGTTTCACGCGCGCATAAATCAATTACAGCGCTTTGAAGTGGCGCGAAGATCGGGCCGGGAGTTGAGGTTAGGAGGAGAGTTTCGAGAGGACTTTCGTTGAAAGTGAAAATCGCTGAAACGCAGAGTTGTAGGGAAATTTCCGTCGAAAGTTTTTTAATACTTTAAGTTTTTCGCACATGAAACTCTTGTTGGCGCTGCGGTTCATTCGGAGTATTGGAGTTGAAGTGGCATGAAAGTGCTGGAGAAGTGTTGAAGAAGTGATTCGAAGTAAACGAGTGCATATAATGAAGGAAATCGATGTGTGGCATTGTATACACATTCCTTTACTGATGCTGCTACTGTTCCTGCTGCTGCTGCTGCTGCGACTGCCTCAGGAGTGTTGAAGATTTACAACGGCAAAGTCGAAAGTTTTACAACAGCAGCAGCAACGAAAATAAAAGTACCTAATATGTAAAGCGGAAAAAGAAAAATAGGTATAATTTTTAACTACATTAGAACCGAAGGCTTTATACACTTCAGACTCAGTTATTTGATCGGATTAATGGTAGAAACAGCATTATTACTCATTAGCTTTTTTTCTTACAATTCACACAAAAGACCACCATAAAGTACGAAAGGAGATATATTCATGTCAATGTAATGGAGTTGAGTATGGGTTAAGTAAAACACATTATCTTCCGATAATGTTCCGTCTGATTCTTTTTTGTTCCCGAAACTCAAATTGAGAGCATAGAACAATATTCTATGGCCTATCCATAAAGAAATGGCACAAACTCCATAGTACTTCTAGCTTTGACTGCCTACATCTCTGGAGTTAGTAACTCAATAATTATGTTAATTTACCCTTTATAGACATAGAGTGAAGTGACAATGGAAGTACAAACTAGTTCTGTTCCGGTCCGTTTTTTACGGCCAAAATTACATTTACTTTAGAACAAAATGTATGAAAAGATTACTCGAAGTATTTTCCTTCGCTGCTTACTATTGTTTGTACTTAATCCCAACATTCAGGCAATTTTGTTGTAGTAGCTTAAAGTACACAATAGAATTTTTGGTACCACCAAATATACAACATAACCTTCTAACCATGAATATTCGGCTTTGGTGTTTATGTTTAGAACGATGGCGACAATTGGCCGGGCGTATCGTAGTAAACTATTGAAATCAGCTGTTACTATAAAACAATCACAACAGCCAGAGCCATCCTTTGAAAACGGAACTAGTTTGAATAACCGATATACTTATAGAATTGGTGCAGTAACTTTGGATTAAATAGCTACTAACGGCTAATGACGGCGCGCTCTTGTTTTGTCAAGCGTTAGTCCGTTATGTTGTTTACAATCGTACGAAAGCATATTAAAAAAAGTTATCGAAATGAAATTCAAAAGCAACAGTGTTATTGCTTTGTATTTGGCTGAAAACTCGTAACCAGCCAGATTGTTAATGAGCTACTTCATTTGCGTGGGAATAAAATGTTAGAAAGATGAAGGCCAGAATTCAACGTCATCCACGACAAAGCGCAGTTCAATTGGCGAAAAAAAACTCAATGTGTCTGCTCGTAGCATGGGGCAGATGTGGTAGGTGTTGAAGCCCTTGCACGTTATAGTAGCGAGCTTGAAAATGTGATCTTTTCTGATGTAATTTCTGAAATTTTTACGGTTCAGCCATATGTAAACAAACAAAACGATCGTGCATGGTTAGAGCGCAAATCAAAAGCCAATTTAGACCAGCGAATTGCTGTGCATCACTGATAGTTCGGGCCGCGGTAACTGCCACAGAACACTCACCACTTCTTTTCATTGAAGGTAAGTCAACAAATCTACAGTGAAAAGATTTTAAACGATGCTTTGTTACGTTGGGCATGTAAATAATTTGGTATAAACCATTGGATGTTTCAACAAGACTCACCATCCCATAAAGCCCAATTTTTTTTACAAGATTTCTTCACAACAATGGCCACCATATTCACCAGACTGAAATTAAATGGATTTTTTCATATGGTACATTCTGGAGGGCAAAATATAAACTAAAAAATATGAGACGATCAACGCCTTCAATATTGCTTTTCGCCGAGAATGGGACAAAATACCATCGTACCACATTCGTGCAGCGTGTGAAGCCTTAATAATTCCCATATAATATTACAAATAGGCTCAGATCTAAACACTTTAGAACATACTCTACGTACAAAAGCATGATTCAAATTAAGATCCTTATAGCAGACCGCTGATTTAGCTCAGTAAGTTACTGAGTTAATTGTTGAAGACGATGAAACATTTCTAAAATATTTTTTTGTCGTGACACGATACCCTGGCGACTAAATTTCGCATAAGTTTCTAAATATAAAATATATTTATCTAAAAATATGACGACTTTAGATTTTGTAGTTATTGAATTCAATACACTTAGCACGAGCATACAGACGGACGGACATGGCTAGAACGACACAGGACTCCATATTTTTGATAATGACTAACATAGTTGTAGAAACTTAACACATGCGATATAGCCTTTCATTTATATTTTGGATGTAGTATAGTTAAAGACATAGAAAGAGCAAAGCCTTGCAAACGATAACAAACATTCTCAAAGAAAAGCAAAGGAAAATGTTAGCGAAATATTGCCGAAACGCATGTGAAAACATGAAAAGCAGTTTTAGTTTAGTTAAAGTTCAAGTAATAAAATTTGCCTGAATTCAAAAAAAAATCTTCGTACAGACACATGAAGACATGCAGACACAGCTAAAGCAAATAAAGCAATGGAGACAGATACATATGTATGTATATATGTATGTATGTATATAGTATCTTATAGACAGAATAGAAGTGAATCGAGTTTGAAGCGCAAAACTTCAAATAAAGTTCCATCATTATACATTCGTTCGTTCGTTCGTTCGTTCGCTCGTTCATTCATTCATTCACTTATTTCTTTGTTTTTGCACAGAATTCGCGAAGATTTATGCAAACTACTTCCGCTTCCTTTATTTTAACTGTAGTGGGAAGCTTTGCATCTTAAGAACTCACCCGCAACTATGCCATAATAGTTTTTGCTTCGTGATTGTTTCACATTATACGTATACAGCATGTAAACATTTGCAGCTCACAAGTTTCATATTTCATATTTATATATTTATTTATTTTAACTACAGTATACTATTCACACATAGTTTGCATAGAGTCGCTTCCGTTTCTCTGTCCGTCCAAGTTTATGTGTATACCGAAACTAATTCATCGAATTTTTTGTCCGGCATGCTTAACAAACGAAAACGGTGATTGTCTAAATAAGATTTTTGAGTGTGACATGTAGACCAGATGCTTTCAAAGACAGAAGTGCTAAAAACATCAACGTGTAGACTAACAAGGAGACTACGATGAACAAAAACCTAACCGATCAAACGACATTTTAATAATCGATTTACTTACTGGTGACAAAGAAGAAATAATTCCAAGAAACAACATTATCACGATACAACTTGAGTGGCTTTCATTTAGCGTTTATTTGCATACTTTTCTGGCAGAAAATGAAAACAAAAAAATTGTACCGAGTGGAAGAACTCCACCTGCATGGTGCACTACATTTTGGGCTCTTCGCGGAGCCACAATACACAAGCAGTGCAGAGCAGCTAACTCTGTATAACTATAGAACGTTTTAATCAATAAGTGTATACTTATTTAATTAATGTGCGCATTTTCGTTTTATTTCAGATATAGCTGAGTACGTAGCTGATGACCCAAATGAGTTCAAACCGGCAACATCACGCTGCAGCACCAGTACCATGGCTGGAAACTTAACCACTGGTGGTTATCCAACAAAACGCATCGGTCTTTGGAGTTTAGCTCGTGAAAGACTTGAAAAGCATCAAAAGTTTCAAAAGTTTCAAGAGCAGTGCCAAAAATTGCAACAACAGCTACTTAAGAAGATAGCATCCAGCACAGCCGCCTTTCAATCCAAATTTCTGAGATTCCTATGCGGCTCTAACAATAAGAGTTTAATTTAAAATAAAAATTCCTGTGCTTTTAAATATGTTTATTATTCTGCGTTTCTATTATTAACAAATTTTGCTATAATTTCTTAAGCAGATTGATTATAATCTGAGGAAGTATTGCTTCAGTGTGACTATTCCCGGTGGTCAGAGTAGCAGCCTTGGTAATCGTGATGATCGATTGCCTCTGCTGCTGATGGTCAACTAATTAAAACAATTGAGATTAAATTATTAAATAAATATACATTGTGGTAGGTAATATTGTTTACTTACGAATTGCACCTACGCACCATGATTTCAAACACCTGCATACACTCATTGATTTCTTCAATTGTGAGGCACTTGGGTGTCATACACACCTCGATGAACTTGGCAAAAAGTGCGCTACAAAACTCATGCAAACTATTGCAGAGACTATTGGGTGCCACGCCGTACAACATGCCTACTGCTCGGTATTACGAGGATGAACCCAGAATTTAAATAGCTATGACTTTTCTTTTTACCAATGTAATGACGTTTCGGAAATTCGTGTGCTTCTTTTTTAACACATCTAGTCGACGTACTAGCATAAGAAATGTAGCCTTCTCCATTAGGAAAATTTCTTTCAAAAACTGTTCATTTAGTTATAATTTTGGTTCAAACACATTCATTGACAGCAGTCATGACAGATGTAAAGCCGGATTTAGACTGTTGACAAAACGGAAAAATATGCTGGCAATAATTAGAAATAAGTAGTGTGAACGCGTGACAATACGTGTGGCAATGACTATTGACAATTCCATTGTTGTATTGCCAGCGCTCATTGATACGAAAATCTAAACGTGACTATCTTGAGACGCTACAACGTGCTACCATTTTTAAATCGATGAAACAGACTCCCGAAGCACGACGAAAGCACAAACATCAAGACAAATTCCATGGGCCGGTTATATGAATTCCCACCAGCCAGGAATCGCTGGGTCAGTGCTAATCTCTCTGCAGCATTTATTTATTTTGCAGCTGCGTGACTTTTTTCTCGAGCCGCAGCCGAGCTAATTCGAGCAAATTGTACTGCATCCATTCGCCAGAAGTTATTGTATAGTTCGGGAACATTTTGATGCAGCGTCACATCACATCACTTGTGTAAAAGGATTAATTCTATGCACAAACAGTTTGCGAACTCATACACGGCGGTATGGTTTATTGGATACACATTTTCTCCATCAGCAATAATTCATCAGAACATAAAAGAAAAGTTATCACAACAACCAAGTCAAAATCATAATATGAATCCATCTCAACAGCACAGAATCAACTACAATGTCAATAAAATCAACCCATTTGGTTGCACGGCAGCGACAATAGAACCAACACACTGGCAATTAACTTTTTATCAAAAATATCTGCAATATTTTTAATAGCAAAATATCTTATTGACAAATATACTGTCAATGAGAGATGTCAATTCATTGAGAGCATGTTTTTGACAATATTATTTCAGGAAAATGTATGCAGTGTGAATGGTTGTCAACAGTATTGTCCATTGACTGCCAGTTTGGTCAATAGTATAAATCCGGCTTAAAATGTTAGATGTTGGCAATGTGAATCACATTTTCACATTTTCACAGTTTCACATCTTCAATAAATTCTATTGTACTCAGTGTGAATAGCCTATTATTTAGTGTTGTGAAACAGTTTTTATACTTCGATTTTATTCAGAACACGTATTAGAATCAATATTGAATCGCTGTAGCAAATATATTGAAATCGGAAGGGAGGGATTATTTTGTATAAATTAATTGGAGAATATTCTACGCCCAGTCTCGAAATTTATTTATATTATAATCAACTTGATGTTTGACACGATATCTTCTTACGAACGAAAGCTACACGTAATTATCAAGGTAGCTGCTAAGAACACATCTTTAAACTTGGACTGAATGTTAGAGCTTCGGTTTCATGGTGACAGTGATTGTTCCTGTTTGGTTTTGAACCGTAAAAGTATCAACAGCACACTTTCTGTTGCTTGCTGGACAAACAACTGCATAAGTAATTTCTTACAATAATAATTTTGTTAGACCTATTCGAAAATAATGGAAACCACCATGCAGCGGCATAGAGTTCATTGTCTCAGTAATTACAGATCAGCTTTGACCAATGATAAATCCAATAAAGCCGCTTATGCGTTTCGGCCTAATTGATTTGTTGCACAAATTGGCTTATATGACGTACGTACTACCCACCAGGCAACACATCATGCCAAGTCTTTGAGTGCATAGAGTAAAAGTTTGTTGCACTGATTGACTGCCGCGCAATGTCGCGTATCGTTCTTAGTCCACATACAACCACTCGTAGTACTCGCCAAAGGACTCATCCGACGTCAAATGGATCACACTGGCTCAACAAAGTTTATTGCTTCATTAGAAGCCAGCGGCATTGAATGTACTACTCCACTTATATACCTATGAAATATACAGCATATAATTTAGTATGGCTTAGTTTTGCTTAACTTGACTCAACAACAGCATTTGAGTTGCATCAACACACACACACACACACACACACACACACACAGACATCAATGTAAATATATATAGCTACACACAGATACGATGCTGCAGCAAAAATTTTAATGAATTTGATAATTCAATTTGGGGCTGACAGTCAATGGTTTGCTTTGGCTGATCCTGATGCTGTTGCTGTTGCTGTTGCTAAAATAGAAACTAACTAGGGCTATTCAAAAGTCTAATGGCTGTGATGCGGTGACAATATCTACAATACATGAAATTCAACTCACTCTCATTGTGCACCTTGCTGCATGTTTATTTATGTAGATAGTACATATAGCCCCTGCTTTTGCTACAGCAGATAACTAAATTTTGGTGTACTTGTATTTCTGTGTGAGTGTTGCATGCTACGCACCCACGTGTGAGTGTGTATATTAGTCGCTCCCGGTGACTGTACAGCTGACTGCATTTACTCCATGGGAATAGATCAGTGGATGTGTGTGTGTGTGTGTGTGTGTGTGTATATGTGTATTTGCGCTTGTGTTTCGTCAGTTTGATTTTACTTTATAATGAAATTTACATAATAAAGTACTTTCTTGTTTTCTTTGTGTCAAATGCTTTACACACACACACACATACACATACACACTTCTCAAATACACCACCATACATACACACACATGCATACATATGTAATGCAAAACCGAGTCAACCTAACTTATCTCAGCCCACTTTGAACCCGAAATTTCACATTGATTTACAAATTTTCTGCTTGACTTCATATCCGTGCCATAGCTGACGGAACACTTCGATCCCGAGTACAGCTGCAGCGTACTTCAGTCTTTGTCATCATTATAATCATCAGCATCAGCCATGGAGTAACGTCAATATGAAGGCCAACAAAAACGTGTGCGCAGGCCATAGTTCCGGCCCGTTCAAAATTGGGGCCCATTTCAAACTTTTGATGCATGACTTTTGATTACGAAAATGAAGCTCAACAGTAAAGAAAACGGAACAGTTTTCGAGATATGTATTACTAAATTGCCATATTTTATTATTTAAAAAAAAAAAAAAGTGGTTTAAACTGTACGACAAATAACTGTGGTTCTTTAAGACAGATTTCACCGATTTGTTTAATTGAAGTTAATGGAAATTATCGCTCAAACGCCAAACAAGCAGGTATACCCAAAAAGTTTAAAATGGAAGTACACACACTAATACATACGAAAGTTTTATCACTTTCCTATTCGGAAAGATAACAAAGAACAAGTATATTTTTTGTGTGCATCTCACTGGTCGATGCAAAGAGCTGTGTGTGTGTGTGTGTTTGTGTGCTATCAACATACAAACTATTAACAAAAGCATGTGGTGTGAAAACTTGTTGTTGCATAGGGTATATGGTATCTACCCTATGCTCGACGAGGAACGATGTAATTGCTTATGTAATTCAAATGGTTAATGCAAAGAACTCTGTGTATGTGTGTGAAATATACAAGTAAGTGTATAGAAATGTCGACATTAGTTGCTAAATTCAAATAGAGAAAATAAAAATGCAAAGAAGTAATTGTAGAAAAATAGCATAGGATGTGTAGAAAATTACAACATTTCAAATCGATGTACTTTTAACAACCTAACTTGCACAATTTGATACAAAAATTTCATATTTATATTCAAGAAGTGGATCTTGAGATATATATTTACGCCTGTTACAAAGGATATAAAAATGTAGAACATGTTTCTATCGATTTTTTGTGCAAGAATATCAGAAAAAGCCAAATTCAAAGAGTTCGTGGCTGCAGCTTCACCGGATGACAAATATCTTTGCAAGTTTTCATCTTTGAGCAGTTTTCTTACATTCTTAAATTTGAATATAAGTTGCAGTCAGATCGTTTGCTTTTAACTCGAGATATACGTAAAATGGTGAACATACCTTAAAAGAAAAAAAAAATTTACTTTAACAGTGATCGCAGTAGCAGTTGAAAATCACAGTGATTTCAATGTAGCATTCACGTTAATCGTCACTACCCAAAAATCACTGACTAGCGCATCGCAAATGTGAAGCCAGAATAGCTTTGAATAAATCATTTTTAGTTTGCAATATCAGTGAGTATCGCGGCGCGAATTGCCCTCGTTCCGGCTCTGTGTGGCCGCAACAGCCGCGGCTGGCAGTCATTGGATTTGTGGCGAAGCTAAAGTTCACGTTGACACAATTTATACGCCCTCATACACGTATGTCTACGCCATGCAGCTACATTGAAGTAGTATATATGCAATATAATATATATAGATACTCGTATGTGTTTATATAATTCAATAATTGTGCACCAAAATTCGTTTCTCCATATACGATATACTACTATATGTAAGTCATATTTACTCGCTAATAATTAAGTCAGCTCATTTAACATTAAACTATTACATTACATTTCCATTACAAGTGTTGTACTATACCAAAGGCAAAACTGAACAATTAATATCAACGGAATTTGAAATAGAATATTGCAATAAACTATAAGTTTAGCATATATTCACAAAATGATAAATAGTTAAGATGGAATAAGAATTTTTTTTTTTTTTTTTGGGTATATAGCAAGGCACCCTTAACACTGTGATCAGATGTTTTTGATCTATTGTGCATGCCACATCACCTTACGTATCGTTAATAAAAGTTATGAATTTTACAACTTTCTCATGGTGAATGTTCCCGAACTCTGTCTCCTCTATTTCAAGTTTCCCTAGTACTATTTTTTCCGATGCAATTTATATAAATTAAGGTCCCCAATAAATTTGTAAGTATAATATATAACATAGGTAAGTACTTTTAAAGAAAATCTCTCTCTCGATTTGCTAAAAAATTACAACAAAAAAGTCAACAAAAGTGATTAACGCCAGAGGAATTAACAACAGACGAAAATGTGTTGTTTTGGTTTCCACTGTATACACCCAATGAAAAAGTGGAATTTAACGTTTAGCTCATGGTAGAATGATATAATAATGTGCCGTATTCCGCATAGCTGCTCTTTTTGTTGTTCCTTTGCTTTCAGTTGGAAGCATACATAAAATTTATATTCTCTATCTCTGTCATGCTCCAAAAGGCGATTGATATTGTAGAGCATGTCGGTCGGACCAGCTCGACGTTAGGCTCGAAACTGTTGTGAGAACACTTGCCAACATGTTGGCGAGCATCCGTTGAGTGTGTTTTTGTTGGTAAAATTTTGTAAGGAAAGGAATCAAATAAATATTTAAAACAAAATAGCGAAAGCGTGGATATAAAAAATTACAAAAAATTCTATTGTAATTAATAAATTACATACTCATTTATTGCCGCTCTCCTTCTGGACGGCCCCGATTTAGAGCAGGCATGTCCAAAAAGATGGCACCCAAATGCGAATCTTTTGAGTCATAATTTGTACAGTGTACCAAAATTCAACACCAATGCAACGTAACTAATTCAAATTGTTTGTTTATCTTTAGCATCAAGCAGAAGGTTACGGCATGCGTTCGTTCAAATGTGTGTTAATTCATAATTTGTAGAGTATATAAAATTAGGATATTGTTGAGGAGACTTGAAAAAAAAAATATATACACATATATAAAAACGAAGTACATATTTACTTTCAAATTGTGTTCAACTGTTTTCACCTGTTAGTCTCCCTGACATCCTGGCTGATGTCGTGACTTCCGCTGATTTCACTTTTTCCAACTTTTGACTGTCATCATCATCAACATCATCGTTGATGTCAACGCTATCGCCTGCAATGTCATTGAATTGGCTTAACTTTTTTTTGGCTGATTTGACAGTTTCAAATGTCAATCCATGTAGTGAGTTTGTCGTTCATTCATTTGATACAGATACAATGCTTCCGGGATGTTTTCAACATTATAGTACATACTACATATGCTCGTAAATGGTATTATGTATAGGTGTTTATGCATGCTTAACCCTTTGGCAACATATTGTTGTCAATTTTTATATGCGAATCATCTTCGACAGCAACAGACAGCAACAATATCTCCATTCCTTTTTTATTTGACTGCCTGCGCTTCATTCATTCAATCATCTAAGTATTTATGCATTGTTCTGTGGCATGTATTTCAATAGCTCTCCTTTTCTACTGTCAACTATTGACCTCTTCTACAGCTGCTGCCACAGCTGCTGGTTGCAAGTTCATCAGTTGTCACCACAGCTCCGCTTCAGCGCCATCGAAATATATGACTTCGATTTATTTTTGCTGTCGAAGTATCTTCAAATGTTTTTCCGTTCAACTCGATTTGCTAGCCAACAGATTCGATTTCGTTTTGATTTGAGCGAGTTTAAATATTCATGAATAAATAAATTTTTATACTTTTCATACAAAGTGTTAGTAGCAAGTATAGTAATTCTATCAGAAGTTTTGTAGAACGAAGAACAGCAGTATAGAAGATGCTACTAGTCACACAATTTTGTATAGATAGTTCTTAAAAATTGCTATGGAGATTCTATGGGATGCTTACTATTACTGGCTTTCACGGTTTATGGCTTAGCATAGTACTTGGCTCTAGATTTTTGTAATAATTACCAGCTTTAACAACAAAATAGAGGCTACTTTTAAATACCACATGTGACATGTAACATACCTCAAATTATTTATATTCATTTGAACTTGGTTCATTAAAAAATATTGCAACCAAACAAGTTCCAACATGTTATAAGTTGTACTGAGCTTGGTTCGATACAAGAAACGACCAAAGCGAATGAAAAGACAAGGCAAATGAGCAAAACATACACAGTAGACTTCTGATTCAAATTCTATTCAACATTTTTTCTCTTGTTTGCACTCTACAAGGCAAAAAAAACAGTTTTTTGTTTTCTTTAGTTTCTCCATCAATTTCTACATAAACATTTTTAAGAGAAAAGAGAACTAGAGGGAAGAGAGATATACGAACGAGTGTACTCGTTTACTCTCATTTGTACTCATTCTTTTCTTTAGAATATGCGCACAGTGCTTCCTTTGGTGTGTTTTATTAATCTAGAACATACGAAAAAGATTGACATGCAAGTCTACAAATGCCTTCTTTGCCTTTTTGAATGCATTTTTGAAAGGTTTTACTATACGCGAGTATCAGCCAACAGACCTTCTTGAGTCAGTTGCACTTTTTTTAATTTTTTTATTCAAAATGCAGTATGAAGACTTCAATACCTATTTACATTTCAGTTTATTATATAAAAATCTGTTCTACCAACTTGAAATTTCAAAAATCAATTATTTTTTATGTTAAGGCATAAAAGCTTCGTTTACGCCGAATTTAATATTTAGAACTTGATATACCTCTACATATATATATTTTTTTTTTTTTTGCTTTAGATTCAAGTCGATTTGTGCATTTCTTTTTTTGCTTTGCGGTCTCTTTAAATGGCAGCGCGGCAACATCCTTTACGTTTGGCCAATCCTTTTTTCTTCCGGCACTGCCTTGCATCCTTTTTACCAATTTCCGACAAATACGTTTTGTAAATAAAAATGTTAAAATGATTTTCTATGCTTTGAATAGAGCATACTACAAGTAAATGGTTGCTTACTAGTCCCTATGCAAGAAAATTTTAACTTTAAATAGACACGAAAAGTGAATACCCTTTATAAACTTAGTAGTAGTGTATACCGGATACTAAATCGATATATATATATATATATATATATATATATATATATATATATATATATATATATATATATATATATATATATATATATATATATATATATATATATATATATATATATATATATATATCAAATTTTAAATCGGTTAGGATATAGAATCCATAATCTTTATCAAAAACATGTCTTGCCATAGTTTGAGCTTGACTCTATACAAACTATCTGATAAAATCTTTGTCGCCTATTTGAAGAAAACTTGACGGAAAGTCCTCTATAGAGAAAAGCTAGATAAATCTATGAGACACCACAAAAATCGTTAACAAAATTAATTGATTATAAATTAAGCATCGAAATAAAGAACGTTTGTCGCATTTAAATTAGATAAACTGGTCTCTGAAATAACCAGACAGATGTACACCGAAAAATACTTTAAATTAACGCTTTTTTCGGACTCAAGTTATAAGCGTCCACAGCTAAAAGCATGTTTTTTTTATGGTTTCGAAAATAATTTCATTTACCTCCTAACCATCAAAAACACCTAAGATCAATATGTTCCAAAAGATTGACTGGAGCTGGAGTAAAAACAAAAAACCCACTGTTAAACAAGTAAAAATCATTATTCCATCTTTACATTTTAAGTTCACTAGTTTTCTCCCTGTAGTTGAAATTCAACCATTATAGCGAAAAATACAAAACAATTAAGTAACATTTAATAATGCTGAGAGCGTTAAGTATGACCAACATGTTGCACTAAACGTAAGGCTTGCCCGCATAAGCGTATTCGCTCTCTTCTCTGTTCCTTTAATGCTGAGAGCATTAAGTATGACCAACATGTTGGGCTCAACATGCTGCGGTCGACAACAGGCTCGAAGAAATATTAATTTTTCTTCTTTTAACATTTTACCAACAACACTATGAAGCAACGCTCTCAGCAGATGCTCGCCAACATGTTGGCAAGTCCGTCCGTTGCTTATTTCTATGGCGTCACTCATTTCGAATTTTTTAATAAATTGAGAAAACTGAGCTCATATCTTTCTGTTTGGCCGAGGGCGTTAGCTTGTTTTTACCTACCATAGACGCAGTACTTTAGGAAAAAAAATACATTCGTCCCTACTCCTCTTCACAATCCATCCAACAAAAAAAATCAAGCGAATATGTTGGATTTAAGAGGGTTAAAAAGGATGTGAACGTTTTGCACTTGCCTATTTAGATATAGATACTCTTTACAAACTACGTGAATGTATGAAAGATAAAGGCTCGGTAACGATACCTTTTGCCAAATATCGTAAACGAAACTCTTGCTGTGACACAAACAAAGCGACGGATGATAAATTTTCTATCCGGTTTGGAGTCTGCTTACCATAGTTTTCATCGTAAAAGTGTCGCGTAACTCTCGCTACCGATATCTTTTGCAAAGGTTTTTCTCACTGGGTACATGTACCTATGTATATGCAATATACAGGGTGCGGCAGCATAACTTGCATGCTTAAAAACACAATAAACCCCATTTTATTAATCAGATTTTCTTTTATATATATATTTTTTTTATAATGTAGGTTCAATATGAAAAATTTTGTTTTACACAGTTTTAAAAATCATATCAGGTAGATGTTGCTCCCATTCTCCATAGACTAAAGAAGTCGATTTCTGCAGCACATCAGAGGGTATGTTGCCTTTTTTATCCGGAGGTTGGCCTTCAGGGCTTGAAGGTTCCTTACGTCATACCGGCGGGACTTAAAACATAACACACACGTTTTCGAGAAGCGCCTCACATGCATTCCTTCGAGAATTTAAATTGTGTTCGGATAGTTGATGCACGAATATCGATTGCAAATACTACCGCCGCGCTACGATCCCTACAGCATGAATGGCGAGTATTTCAAAAAAGTTTTGCTGCTCGACCCTGTCTACAAAAAAAAATTAAAAATAAACATACAAGAAATTACATAGCATCAAAATTGACCCGGACTGGTTAAAAAAACAACATTTTAATGCAAACCTTTATTATTGCCGTCAAAATAGGCTCCTTCTTAGTCAATGCAAGCATGCAAACGGTTAATCCAATTCTCCATACACTTGTTATACGCCTCGGCCGGGATAGCCTTTAAATCCTTCAGCGAATTTTTGTTTTTATGTCCTCAATCGACTCATGACGCGTTCCACGGAGCGGATATTTAAGTTTCGGAAACAGAAAAAAGTCACAGTGTGCCAAATCTACAGTGAATACGGTGGTTGTGAGATGACTTTTGTTTCATGTTTGGCCAAAAACTCCGTCACAATCAAGCTCGAATGTGCAAAAAACGCAACAAATTCAGGTCCTTTGGTACGAGTCTGGCGGCGACGCATTTCATACCCAAAACAACAGCCAAAATGTGTTGAGTCGAACATCCCTAAGAAATGTTGAGTATCTCTGCCATCTTTCTAATGCCAACACGACGATTTTCGAGCACAATTTCCATCACTTTTTCGATGTTTTTGTCGTTAACAGAGGTGGATCTGACGCCTTGCATGAGACAAGTTTTCTACGATTTCACGATCCTCACTGAATGCTTTATGCCACTCAAATACTTGCCTTCTCGATAGAGTAGAATCCTTCAAAACACTTTTGTAACATTTTGAATGATTCCATTGGCGTAATTCCATTGGAAAGACAAAATTTCAAGCAAACTCGTTGTTCAATTTTTTTTTCCATGTTAAAAATCGTCTTACAAACTTTTCGCGCTATAAACATGTCAAACGTAGACTAATTATCGCATCCCGCTCAAACTTGGCATGCATGTCAATGACAGCGACAGACAACTTAAGAAGAAGAAAAATTACCGGTTCGGTTTAAATCCACTCGGCCACTCGGGTCAATTTGGATCGGATGAGTATTCTGTAGTGCGTTGGGAGAACGTCTAAAACCCGGCATAATGTCATAAATAAAATGTAGTTTTATAAAGGACATTTGGCGCTATGCCACATTAAGTCTGCTGATTTGCTTTTCGAAGCTAGTTACAAGCTTTTCGAAATAATAATAACACCCTGATTTACTACTTTATACAAGTTAGTTACATATGTGTAAAGGGTATGGCAGCTTCAAAAAAAAAAAAAAAAAAAAAAAAAATTAGCAAATAAGAAAATCGTAAACGCCAAAAAAAAATATATATATATATATATATATAAAAAAAATACATAATATTTAAATAAAATAACAAAGCAAAACAAGCATCAAGCTAAACGAATACGAATACGAATCGTATTAAAGGAAATGCTCAATTCATAAACGTCAAACGGCGCGAGTCCTTTTTGAACGATCATCCATTCATTCCGCCTAACAGTATGCTATGCAAAGGATAAATGTCAAAATGGCGTTCCCGACATGGCCAAAATGAAAGGAATCGAATGCCGCCGGATGCGGAAAATACGACCGACAGGACGAATGACAAAACCAAAGCACGCATTTAGATGTAAATTATGCGCTTTGAACATATTTTTGTGTTTTGTGTCCCTTTTGATGGCTGCCATTCAGCCACGATTTCGATTTCGACTTGCCTCATTCGCCGGCGATAAAACTTTTAAAAAAAAAAAATTACCAAAAACGAATTGATACCAGTCGCAACAACAAAAAAAAAATTGTATATATATATATATATATATATATATATATATATATATATATATATATATATATATATATATATATATATATATATATATATATATATATATATATATATATATATATATATATATATATATATATATATATATATATATATATATATATATATATATATATATATATATATATATATATATATATATTGTATACTATATACCTAATATATAGATTGTAGTTATAAAAGCAAAGCTAGTGAAAAAGGCTTCCATGCAAACTAATATAATTTTGTGGCTGACATTCAATGCAAAACTCATTTACATAACACATTTCTTGAGAATTACGACGACGATGACGACGACGACAACAGCGTTCCAACAGGATTTCAAGTCTTTTGTAGTACTTCATACTATAGTACTAGGTATCTACAATATGTATACGAGTATATGCTGTTGTTGTTGTTCTTTCTGTTTCTTTGTAGTTCGTTGCATTGTCCTGTGCCACTCAACGGCTCATTTAAAGCCAACAATGAACAACTCATCAACAGCGACAGCACAAAGTGTCGGAAGTGAAAGAAGCAAAGCTGAGAGGGAGAAAGAGTGAGACAGATAGAATGAAAGAGAGAGAGAGAGAGAGAGAGAGAGAGAAAGAGGGCGATAAATAAATTAAATCTACAACATTGACGTACTTAGTTTGGGGCCAGGAAGCTCCAACTAACCTCAAAAACCTTTAAAATAACCTTTGGATTATTTATAAATATAACAATTTTAGTATGTAGACAACTAAAATACGTATTCCACATTTCTTACAATGTAGAATACAGAGTTCGTCAAACTATTCAGCATTCTCCTAGTGGAGAACAGAGCATGGAGTTTGTAATGCAATAAAGAAAGTATCGAAGATCCCATCAAGTACATGTAAAGGGTGTTTTGTGTTTTGTGATTTTCTTACAATCGATTGTTTTCATCGCGAGCTCAGTTGCCAAAAATTCCAATACTCACGTTGGCCAACGCCGTACATCATACCAAACATTAACTTCTTGTGCATGTAAAAGTACATCATTAACTAGTTGAAGATTTTGATAATTTTTCGGACACCCAATGACAAACATTCTACGTAAAATGTATTTTGTCGCCTTTGCGTAACCAAAAACTGGTTTTGAAAATAAAATTTCACGATTTCAGATGGGACAGCTGGCTGTCATTTCATTCGAATTTAACCATCGATTACCACAAAAGAAAAAAAGAAACACCCGTTATATATTCTTGATTAGCTCAACGTGTAGCATAAATCGATTAAATTTCAGCGGTCTAAATGTTATTTTTGAACATAAAGCTGCACGCTTTCATTCCGGCTAGGCTCGACGACAATGGGGTTGGGATCTTGCTTTTGGAACAAGGCAGAGCTAAGCTAAGATATTTTTAAGTTTAGATGACTGTAAAGCACATACAGATTAAATATTTTATAAAGATTTTCAATGTAAAGAAAGAAAGAACAATGGCAGCCACTTTTGTTCACAGAGCTTGAATAGCTACGAAAACAAGTGTTTCGCGTTCAGCTACGAACCCTCATCAGTATGCTGGCTGTGATATTACAAGTTTTGCTATTTATATCAAGAATAGCATTTAATAGCAAATAAAACTTGAAAACATCTTCTATTCTACTTATTGCAATATAAGTGAGTGGCATAAATACTGTAAATTACAAATGTAATTACTTTTATTGTTGACTAATGTAATCAGTCTATAATCTACCCCTCTCAATTTACTAGCTAGTTACGCCATTGAGCTACTGGACAGCAGAATACGAGCACTGCAAGCCATTTATGAACAGGAGTTAAAAATGAAGCTGAAGCAAAGTTATTGTAAAGTGGAGACTGTCCTGTATTTATACCTCACCACACGACACCACTGCTCAGATTGGTCGCTATTGTCATTGGCGCAATTTTTAAGCATCATCCGGTGATGCTTGATTATATTATCCTTATCATGTTTAGCAGAAGTGCGTTGCAAAAAGGTAACCGCAAATGCATTCGCTTAAATTGCTCTGTTGCTGCCCCTCATTATACAGATGAAAGTGAAAAGCGCGAAAGATCAAAATGTACGGAAAATAAAGAACAAAACGAAGTTTTTATACACTTCATAAATGGACCAACAAAAAAAAAACAAGATTCAACATAGACAAATGTGGCATCGTAAGACATTTTTAGACTCCAACTTGGCACATATTGAAGCTATATTTTAATAAGAATATACTCACAGCAGTCGAAAACTTTCGAAATAATGCATATATCTACAAACAAAGGTTTTTTTTCATGTTTTGTTTGTGCTATCGCTATCGTGACGCGAAACGTTTAGCCCCTCAGTTCGTTGGCCCAGAGGGCATGTTAATATTGGACACTATCACTTCGCAAGGCTTAGTATGCGAGAAGTTGCAATGTTTGTGTAAACAAACAGTAAAATTATCTGATAAGGAGGCATAAGAAGGTGGAGTAAGTGTTGTTTTAAATAAATTGAATCTTTGATAAAATAATTCAGATGCATCTACCCAACAAATTTAGTTTTAAATAAATTTAATCGCGTAGAATTCAATGACAAGCATGTTTCATTTTGTATATACCACGAGATCCTTTCTTTTTTTTTAATTTGTATTCATATTTTTATTTTATTATAGTTCTTACATAAGCGAAATCAATTGTAAGTTGGTTTTAACATCCGCAAACTTAGCATCTAGTAAAATATATAAAATATTTTGTCAGCGTTGCGTTTATCAAGCGCCATCTTCTTGTTGTGGCATAAGCACTTCAAAAAACTGCAACAGCTCGCGCATCAATTCCTCATGAAGCTCACGTTCTTCCCAAATCTAAGCAAAAATAATAGTTAATATTTTCTTATATTTTTACGCAAGTCGGATTGCTAGTGAAAACGTTTTTACCTCTTGTTCCTCTTGAAAAGCGACGAACTCAAGAGCAAGTTGATTGGGATCGGGTTCTACATCATCCAGTACTAAATCGCTTGGCACTTTTAGCTCTTCATCTGGTTTAAAGTCCCCAATCATATTTACGTTTCTTCAATTTTTCAGTTTATTTTTTTAGTTTATTTTCACGAACAATTTATAAGCTTGTGCTGGCGAGAGATGCTACTTATGAATCAATACTTTGTTACAATATATGAGTACTTTTTGCAACGATGGTCAATCTTCGATAAATTTTGAAAATATCGATGCTCTAATTCGATACCTAAAATCACGTGAAATACGTTTTGAAAAAGGTAAAAATGAAAGGTTAAGGTTAGCGGAAGGTGAAACTTTTGGTAAAAGTTTCAAATTCATTGAAACATTTTGAGCAACATGCAATTAGGGTGAAATTAAGCAATTCCAAATTTGTATTAAACAAGGAGTCTGCATGAAGCCAAAGAAGATGAAACGAAGTACATTTTTATCTGATTCATCATTATCAAGCTTCTATGCGTAATGCATCTTTTTATATTCGGCAGCACTACGGTAAAAACTAAGAGTTGGTAACTTATAATGCTGGCGAAGTGAACTGGCTTAGCCGCTGTTTTCGCTAAAAAGTGATCCACTTCAGTAATGGATTGAAATGAAGTCAACTTTTCTAAAAGCTATATGAGCTACCAATGTGTCAATTAAATCACTCGTTATACAAGTATGCCCAAAATGTATATACAGGCCTGTTCCAGTTCATACTTTGGCGAAGAATTTGCGAAAGTGAAATCGATAAAATAGTAAATTTAACTGTATATAGATTTATATATATTTAGCATTATACCAATATCACTGGCCGTGTCATCAAGCAACATAGTCCAGTTGGAGTCATTATCCACCTCATCAGCAATTGATTCAGGAACATTGAAAAAATAAAATGGTTGCTTGTCAAGCATGTCGTGGCTTAAGTTAGATTCGTTTGGATGCCTTACATCATAATTGTGGATTACTGTCTTCACGTATTTCTATTCCACGGGCGTCTCCGTTCGTAGTCCCGTCAATTTGAAGATTTTCGGCCGGAGCGCCAGTCCCTTCACATTATTATGTTGTTTTTTAATTGAGAGATGCCAATGAAAGCACAGGTGTGTGTCACAAAATGAATTTTACAACTGACGCTGACGCTTCTTAGTCATTTTTGAAGTATTTAACAACACTTAGAAATCCGTGACCAGTACTGGCAAGGTGGTGTTGGCACTTGTTCGATAGATTTTTTACGATGCATTGTTTTGTGCTTTGTTTTAACGAAATATGTGCAGAACAACTTTGAATTTAGTTCTGTTTAGTGGACACCTAGGATGTATTGCTACTGGGCAATCTATAAAAAAATGAGTAGGTTCTTTATGCCTAAAACCATGACTGTTTTAACAATAAAGTGACCACGATTCCATGGTTACAATCATTGCTGGTGGAAGTATGTACATGGTATTGTGGTGGACGCTATCCACTTCAGAGAATTATTGACCAAGAATATTCTTGAATAAGCTAATTTATTAATCTTCTTCAAAGAGTTTCGCGTACTTACATTTTTTTTACAAATTTCTTATTGGAGAATATTTTCAACAAAATCTTATTACAAAATCTAAATCCATTTAATCCAATCAATGTTGATCTGAGTAAAGTCGAATTGTAATTCTGTTTAATCGTGATTTGTATTTGTAGCTTAGTTAAATGGAGGCAGGTTTATATGGGTGCATCTCCTTATGGTGTATTATTATACTTCATCTGAAAAATGAATAGGTGAGTCTAAATGAAATACAGCAATTCTTCTTAAAGTATATATTATTCGTAAGTAAAGTATTTGTTCACTAGTGGTCGAGCCATATTTTGCTACAGCATCACATTCTCGTACTTTGTGAGTATTGAAATGTCAGAATGTTAGTTCAAAATTATAAATTTTTAAATAAATAATGAAAGTTACGAAGCCTTTCTTGTTGTGTTCTTCTGATTGGAATTGGAGAATTGAGTAGAGCTCATGTAAGTGTTCTACCAGCTTTTATGAATATCAGATATCTATTTAATTTTAATGGAATACTGGGAAGTATCACTTGGCTAGATCGGCAGGATTTTAGTTGTTTCGATCCGTTCTTCATTATACATTGTATATATATATACACTAGAAATATAACATACAAGTACCTCTACCTACACATGTGCACATAGCTACTCCTAAAATAGTATTAAATTATATAAATATGAAAGTTAATATATTGGGTGTTTTAATTAGTTAATCCTTTATATTAAGCAGTTCATCTGCATATAAATACATGAATTCGTATATGCTAATTGTTGTTCAATTAATTTAATTAACTTTTCTGTTCTGAACCTCTCAGTTCAAAATAAAGTTGTTTACTGTTGGGTGTCAATTTCATTCTTGCTGCGATCGGTCCGCAGTTTGAAGCGCGAGGATATCGATAACACTTAACTAATATTGGTTCGAACCAAAGAAAAAAATTGTTTACATTGCAGACAGCTGATTCGGCTCTGCAGGAATTTCAAGGTGCTTCATATTTTTCGTTTATAATTTGAACAAATCAAATCTTAAATTATTTTAATTAAGTGATTTATACATTTTATTGAATTTAGACTTAAAGTGTTAAATTGAGATCCATGCTAAACAGGTATGTATATATATATACATACATACAGTTTCTTATGTACGTACGTATGTATATACTGGTGCATATGAATCTGTGCAGATATGAATTTCTTATAAATGAGAGCAAAAAAACTGCGCATAGCAACATCGGCCGGAAAAGCCCGGCCGCAACGCAGCTGTCTGCTTCATTCGACAACGGTTTGTTCTCTGCGCAGGATACTTTGCTGAATTTATCAATCGCGTTAAGTGGGCTATGCGCATTAATGGTCTGGCATATTGGACATATCATACGCTATCGCATATACATACATATGTACATATATAATTTTATACATCCGTCGACACTACAAACATAATTAAACAATTCTTTTATTCGTGTATTTGCCGCCATTTAACTACAACATTTTTTACGTTAGAGGTGTGCAAAAAGTTACAAAAAAATATAAAAAAAAAACTCGATTGTGAGAGCTAGCTGGTATACATATGTAGCTCCAATAAACAAATTAGTTTAAATTAATTTTTTATTGTACATATTTAAATTGTCATAAAGGAACTTTGCTTACATCTGTGAGTAGCTTTTCTCTTGTATTAAAAGAGCTCTGACCCTGTGCCTCTCACTCCAGCTGCTGGTGTATCTACGCGGCGTTCCAAATAAATGAATTGTTAGCTCCGATTTTTGATTTTGATGTGTAAAAATATTTTTTAAATGATAGGAACACAGTCGGTGGCTATTGGTGATACCCCGATTCTGAACCCCCAATCGTAAAAAATTAGGCTTCATCTAACGCAAAGCGTCGCCGTTCTTAGTAAGTGTTTTATAACGACCGATTTTAGTATTTATATCATTACACATATTTTTTTTTTAATTTACAGCAAACGAAAGGTGCCTAGCAAGATGGCACAACCGTCGACTTCTAATATGGGCAATGCAGTTGCCAAGAAGGATGCTAAGGCCTCAGAACGGCCACCATCACTGAAGCTAAAACAGCAGGGAATGCCAAAACCAAGTGATGAGCGTCTTCCAACTAATTTGAAGCTGGCCAACGAACCGGATATGGTAAGGCAGAAGTTGCATTACTCGAATTTTAAGATTTTTTTGTTAAATGTTTTCCTACTTCAGGCTGCTCGCCAACACATTACGCATGAAACGCTTAAAGACATGTTGAAGGAAGCCGAGGATGCGGAAATTGAACGTGAAATTCAGTGGCGTAAGGCATTTAGCGAAATTAAATAGTCTTCGTTTGGTCCTTTGCTAATGTTCAAATTGTTTTCTAGTATTACAAGATGATCCAGAACCGACTTCTCAATCACATTAAGCAATTATACTATGGTTAAGACAGTGTCACCGAAATAGTGCTTGGCTGTGTGTGTGTGTGTAGTATTATAAGAAGTAATCAAATATTTGTCACTTAAATTGTTCTGATTACTAATAAATGCGACAAGCTTTAAATTCAGTACAATAAAAATAACAATATCCTTAATTTAACCGATTGTATTGAGTTAATTGTAATCGTATGAAATGTTACATCCTACGCCACATGAAAAGGATAAACAACAACAAAGTACATCAAAGTTTTTAGTAAAAATTTTAATATGTTCTTCGTTTATGTTTGAAGGATCATATGTATCAGAGTTACGATGGCATCGACAGCTTCAACATTGTCACCTAAATTGTCATACGAAATACACAGGAGAAGGAAGAGTTAAGGAAGTTAAAATAATTTAGTTAATTGATTTATATTGTAAAGTTTTTTAAATATTTTCTTTAAATAACTTTTCTACACTATCGAAATTTACAAGGAAATATAGAATAGTGATTTGTCAGTACAGAATTTTTTACATAATGTAAGGAAGAGTTATAAGAAAAATAGGGAGAAAACTTATTGTAGCTAGAATAAAGAGCTAGGAGTGAATTATTGAGCGCGTCATTTGTCCAACAAAAAGGCAACTTTATTGGCACGACGTGGCGAGTTGGCCGAATGGGGACATTTAGTAATATGAACTGAAGCAAGTAGGGAGAATCAATCTCCCCAATAAGAATTTTATAAAGAAAAGCAACAGAACGTGGTGATAAGAAGGATCAATTAATTTTAACCTGTCAAGATAGGGTGTAAGATTTATTTCGGAATCGCAATAGAGACTCCTAAGAGCATAGAGAAGAAACTGTTTTTGAACTGACTAAATACGATCCTCGTGAATATACTTTAATTTAATTATTAGAATAATTGTTTTGAAATTGATTCTTTGGGTATGGAGACTTCGTCTTTCGAATATTTGAACAACGAGACTGCGGAGACTATAAAATATAGAGCCCTTAGCCTTGAGTTTTTAGATCTAGATGGCGTCTCATTGAACTAATACAATTTCAGTGGTTAGCCAAGTGTTCATCATTGCTTTGGTCATCAACGTTATCATGCATGCGAAAGTTGGCAGGATATTTCGAAGTCGTGTACTCACAACTGCAATGAGTTTACTTTGTATTTGTTTATAATCCTGTTTACACATAATCTTTAATCACACATTTAAGCGTTGCCTGAGTGACAGTTTTATATACACGTGTAATAGTTTTGAAAGAATAAATCTACATATTTATGTACTTAAGCAAACATTTCAATGCTAATCTGTAGGCATCGAATCATTAGAGCATATCAAGTATTTAGATTTTATATTTAATGAAAGCCCGTCGACTTGGCAATTACCAGCCACAATTGCAGATACAGATTAATTTTTGCTGTTTTTTTTTTGTTGCGGCAGCAAATGGAACAATGCATCAAACTGAACTTTAAGGCTGACAAGGATGTTAGATAAATCAACCAAAAGGAGGGTGTTTTTATTTTATTTTTTTTTATTTTTTTTTTGTAGATGTTTAGAACTTTGAATTGTATGTAAATAAAAGTTAAATAACCTCCCCCTGAGACTATGTGCTGAATGAATCTTAGTATTGTTCTAGGATCCAATCTTTTCAGTTACTCCTAGATAATACTGTGATTACCTTGCATCTGAGGGGATCTCCTCTCCAATGCACAGAATCTACATTCGGCTGAGTTTTGTATACGCATAAAATACGTGTGTTCCTTTAGTCTACAATTTTATGTCAGCATTCCTTTCAGTATTCTTAGTTGGTTCCTACCTAATTGGAGCATGGTTTTCGATCTGTTCTGGTTCTGTGGTAACTGCCCACATGTAACTTTGCTCGACTTAGTACTTGGCTTATAGCACAGTATTGTTGCTTCACTACATTCGTTTCCTTGCGGTTTACTTCCGTCATAGTAGTATGTCTACTATGACACAAAAAGGCTCAGGAAATTTTCTGACAAGCTTAACTGCTTGCTTATTTCCTAGCATATTGTTGTGACCCAGTACCCACAGCAGAGAAACTCTGTTTGTTGTGTTTAAATATGATTTTGAAAATTGGGCGGCTGGAAGTTAAATTTTCGAAGATTATGACGAACATAAAGTGTATGTAGTGCACGGTAATATTCCCGAACTGGACCACGCAAAACGTTGTTCTGTCTATTCAAACCAAACTGAGTAAAAATGACTATAGCCTTGCCATATCTAATCAATTTGTAACAGTTTAAGCGCTTTCGGAAAATGAAACCTCCAAGTAAAAACACCCTATACATTTAATGCTGAGTGGTATGCAGTTATTTAAGCATCAATTCATGCCTAGGCAGCCAAGCAGAGCAACAAAATCATCACAAAAGACACACGCAGACGCACTTAGGAAAACTTAGTCTATTGACAATAAATCACAACTTTTCAAATTTTATGAAAAGTTTTCTCCACGCTACTATTGCCGACCAAAAATTTCGACAGGATGGTCGTCACTATTCGTTCACGCGGACTGATTTTCAAACAATAACAACGACGAACGAATGAACGAACAGTAGAAGAATAACTTACGTCCAAATTAAAAGCACAAAATGTAAAATTGCCTGCGGCATTGTCGCCTTTCAACTTGGTTGCTGTCTCACCATCATCATCATCATCACCACCACCATCATCATCATCATCATCACCATCATCAACAACAACAACAACAGTTGTCCTGCGGTCCGGTCCTGTCGCTTCTGCTATGGCTTCAACTTAAGCAACTTCTTAGTGTTTTCTTTTTGTGTGCAACACATTTCTTTTGGCGAATTTTAAATAAAACAACTCAAAATGCAACTCCAATTGATATGAGAGTCAAGAACTCTTCGCTCAACATCATAAGGCAAGGTAAGCCACATTGAAGTGGTTGCTTGACTAAAGCGAAGCCAAAGGCTAGTACATAGTTGGCTTTTTGGCAAGCCAGTGCATCCCAGTGCGTCCGCCCAAGTGTCCAATTCGAAGGAATTACATTCTAGTCACTGATACAAGCAGCAGTACAGCAATGCAGCAGGCAAGTCAGTTGGTCAAGCAGCTCGTACAGCACCTTGCCGACAAGGACTAACAAAGCAACCGAGTCAAGTCGATTGAATGCTGAAGTAAGCTGAAGTGGATTGGATTGGATAGAATAGAATAGGATAGTATCGGATGGTGAAGAGCGGAGCAGCAGCAAAGTCAAGCCGAGTGGAACACGTTCACATTGTAGGTAAAAACTTTGCTTGGCAATAGACTTGGCTTTTGGTTTCAACGTTGTTGTGGTTTTTTTTTTTTGGTTACAAACTTTTTGTCATACCCTTCATGTCTAATGTTGTATAGAGTATTATTATTTTGTCTATTACTTTGTATTTCAAGATAGATAGGTATATTAAGGTCTTCCGAATGGAACTGTTACGCCTACTTTAAGCAATGGTTTTCAATTTTTAAACTTTGTATGAATGCTCTATCTCTGAGAGGAAAACAAACTTAGACCATAATTGAGTCTCTCAGCTGCTCCAATTTCTTCGCACCGACAGTAAATGGCAAAAGCAATGGATTGTAATAAGGAAGCTCCTTGAGTCGGGTACATGGTAGCCGAGGTATTTAAGACAATGGTATGGTTTTCTTAAATTCAAGCCAAGAGCTTGGAGAGGACTAAATTTAAAAATTTTAACTTCATTCTTGAACATAGAATTTGTACTTGATTTATGAATATCCGCATTTACCATACTTTTGATGCCGCTTTGTATCAATTCAAGTACGCAGAGCCTGGTTTTCTTTTTATCAGTGAGTTAACAGTCAACAATTAAGTACAAAAACAACTTACTCCGTTGTCTTGTCAAAATAAATCGATTTAATTCCATAAGCTAAATTATGCCAACATAAATAGTTGCATGGCCAGCGGTCTACTCAATCAACCGCAATCTAAGAATAATTTTTTATATTATTGAATCTATGCATAATCTTCTATCTCTTTCGGGCTCTCAGAGTCTTACCAACATGTAACTGGCTGCTCGCATGCTATCGTTTAACATTTGTGAGTTTGTGTGTGTTTGTGTTTCATGTGATGATTATTTAGGTTTGAGTCGTTGTGTGAATAATGCTTGTTTTATGCTTTTAAGCCTAAAATATTATATCGACTTTGATTAAATATTGATTGTGTTGCTTATATGTATAACCGTATTATAGGTTATGCCATCCAGAAGTACATGCCGACCTACGGTAATAATACTCGTACATACAGTACATACTTTCACCAACTTGCAGTCATGACATTTGGTGCACTGAAAGCTGGTGAAAGTATGTACTGTTCTATTGCACTCAGTCACATATAAGTGGCGCCACTAGCGTATGCCCTATTCCAAAACGAACATTTATGTAAAGCGTATAAAAGTTTCGTTTTAACCAAAAAATCTAATAATTTCTCTGCTACTTTGAGTCCGCTACTTTGTCCGTCGCCAACATTTTGGTTCAGGCCAAAAGTGAATGAAATTAAGTGTTCAGCATTTTGAGTGGTTTTTGGATTATAACTATGTATATACATATAGATATAGATATATATATATATATATATATATATATAGATATATATGTTATAGCAACGGCCTGGCATGGCTGAACTTTTTCCGCCGACACGAGCAACATTTCATGCCACCAGATTACAAGCTGGATTGAGTTGAGTTGAGTTGGGTGCTAGTATGTATGGTTTGTATGTGGGTATGTGTCTGCTTTAAGTTTGATTAATTACTGCGAAAATGCTGTGATGAGCCAAAATATGCTTTAAATGCGCATTTATAAAAGCGCTTTAAATAGTTTTAATTGGCCGACATTCGTTATTAATCATATGCCGCGTAAGCTGACAAACCCTCTCCAACTTTGAAAAACATTCCAGCAGCAACAACGGCACATACCCGAATCAGTGATGGGCACAAAGTTGTATGCGTGCATTATTAAATTAAACAAAGTGATTTCATTTTTTCTTGCTCTTCTTTCTACGTTCTCTTATGCTGATTTCGGCACAAAGCAACATGTTCGTGAGTACCCTTATAGTGTTTTGCTACTGTGGGCATTCGTGCCCAACTCTGCTTTAAACCAAAATACAATAAATTCATTGGGCGGATAATAAAAATAATTACAAAATGACAAAGTGAAAATGTATTCACTCCATTTTTTTTTTTTTTATATATTCTTTTTTTAATTTATTATGATTTCATCAATTTATATTGTAATTAAATCGAAATAATTTTGAAAGTTGATTGTTGTAATTCATAAAACAGCTGCACTCAATCACTCACACAGAGTGAAACACAGCAGTCGACATATCATACATATGTTGGTTGCATAATCACGCATATAATCACAAATAATAGGTGCGGTTTTGTATATATCCGTCTCGTGAAAAGTGTTTATCACCGCAAAAAAGGAAAACCTCAAATTTATGCAAATGTTGTTGTACAAAATATGCAAATGATATCATAGACTTGTCGTACTTGTATGAGTTTTGCATACACAAATACATGCAATAGGTGCTTGTATAAATTCAATATGCGATATATATCTATATATATATAGTTATGTAGTTATGTATATTGAAGGTATCCAAAAAATACACGAAAAAAATTTGAGTTTAGTGATAAAGACTGCGGAGTAGAGCTAGTCTCTTGTTACTATAAGCTGAGCAATGCAAGGCAAATCCTCAATAGTTTCCTCAACTTCGACATTCCCACAACTTATACAGCTTGTGACGTGTGTTCCCATAAGGAAGGCACTGCCCGTAAAGACCAGAACAGACTACCAGAACAGAGATGTGTGATCTTTGTTGGGTTATGGCTGAAGTTCGACCAGTTATGTTTAGAAGTTTTACAAGTGTTTCAGCTACCCAATCCATTCTTTGCTAAGCCGATCGATCTTAATGTGATTAGTAGTTTACAAGTAGCGAGAGATATCTCTACCTTGTGGACTGGAAGGAGTCCGTAATCTACAGGTCCGGTGAGAATATTGGTACTCTAACTTGTCCATCAGAGAAGATATTATTGACATTCTAATTATGTTGTAGTAAGGCATTCTATTGTGACCTTGTTGGTATTGGGACATCATATTTTTTTATCGAAGGTCGTAACTGGTATACAGTAATCCATAGCTAATGGGAGGGACTCTAGTAGTTGCAGCATTTTTATTTACCGGATGTTATAACAGCGCAAAGTTGCAGTTTGTGGCTCTCTCTCTTTCTCTCTCTTGCAATAGGATCCAGCGGAAGCAGATGAAATAGAAGATTTAATGCTTCCGGCTATGTGTTGCGTGTTCCGTACTCTCTGCAGTTGCTTAAGAGTAGAGAATCTGTCTAGTGTCGGCCACCAGACGGCTGTATATAACCAGTGAACAACTGATGAAAAGAATCCCCATCTTCTACTGATGGCCCTTTTATACAAAATTGTTTGATACTTCTTCAAGTATGTTGTCGAGCGCGTTGAACTCAACATGTTGTTCCGACATGCTCTACACAGTGAGTAGCCCTTTACGTACATACATATATAATTTTGGAATTAGAAAAGAGCACAAGAGGAGAGAGAAACTTACGAACGTGTACCCATGCTACAATAATTTTTATTGTACCATGACCCAACCATATCGCTCGTTTACTCTCATTTGTTCTCATTACATGCTTGCTTTGGTTTATTTGGTCAAACGATAACATGGAAGTCTATAAATTTTTTTTTTTTTTAAGGCTCTGGCATCCATATAAGTCTGATGGAATATATATACGGATATGCACATAAATATTGAGTTAGTATACTGACAAATACTCGAAAACTATTGTAAAACGCTTCCATCATTCCAGCAGCTGCGTTCAACTTACAACAAATGTGCATTATCAGATATTTTTTATTTTTTTTTTTTTTTGTATATTATAGTATGCACAAACAACAATTGCAACAGAACAAAATCTCAAGCGAGCATTGCAACCGCAGTTTGAGTAAAATAAATGAACTTTAGCTCCAATTCATGAGCAATTGATGAGCATTGGCAGCGACAGTGACAACCGGCATTGATGATGACGACAGCAGAGCAGCACGTTCATCAACGACGGTACTCACATCTCGCCCCGGCGTCCCGTCGTCCCGTCGTCCTGTCGTCCTGTCGTCGTAAGCGTAGTGCAGTGCAACATCGTACATAAACAGTTCCACCTTATACAGTTCTTTGCTTCGATCTGCTGCGTTGAAATTATGTAAGTAATTCAGTTGAAACCACATTAAGCTTACTTTGCTAATTGCGAGCGACATGCTGCATGTGAAAATTTGTGTGAACACATACAAACATGCATACAAGGACTGATTTGAATAGTATACCTGTTGTTCGGAAGGTTGCCCATGGTACCAATGCACTAGCGATTCGCTAACTACTGGTCGTTAGTCTTAGCGATATAATTCCTGAAATAATAATACGATAATAATAACAAAACCTAACGATTTAGTTAACTACTGGTCATTAGTTCTTAGCTACCGAAAATTTTGCGGCACTGCAAACCTAAAATAGTATATAGGTTGACAAGGAACCTACCTAATATAAAAATTCTCTTTTTCAGCAGTCTGAAAATTGAAAGTAAAATTGTCGAGCTGCATGCTCGGGTTGAACTAATTGATGCAAATAAATGAGAAGAAGACGGTATATACTCGTACGTAGAAGCTCTACCTATTCTTAGACTATTAAAAACTGAATACAACTGAAAATGATTTATAAAGTTCGCAGTTTTGAAATCAGCTAGTTTTGTTGTTTTGAAATTTTTTTCGAATATCGAATAAGTCCTTGTTCATATGTAAGAGCAACGACATGTTCGCATGTATGCGTATGTGCATACACTTCAGCTTCCTGTGGGGCCAGCCAGCCATTTTAATTAATTTGTCACAGTAGTGGTAGCACACAAAAATTTATTATACTCCAACGTCGTTCTCGAAGTTATCCTTGCCACCTTCGTCTTCTTCTTCGTCCTCGTCCATGTCGTGCTTAAACTCATACTTAAAGTCGACACCGATTCGTTTTCATTCGTAGACCGCTTACTGTCGTTGGTGTCCTCGTCCTCGTCGTCGTCGTCCTCGTTGATGTTTTTGTTGGCAACGCAAATTGCAGAAAATTAAGATACGAAGTAGTAAGTGAAACACTTGGCAGACACACATGCGATTCAATCAATGAGTGTGAGTGTGACTGTGTTTGTGTGTGTGTGTGTGTGTGTATGTGTGTGTATGTGTGTGTGCACGCGAATATTTCGAAAATCAGTGTAAATGCGTCGTGGGAATGAAACTTTTGATTGCAAAAACCAAACTAAATCAAAGGAGACAGTTTGAACAGGTCGCCTACCACATACCTACGAGTATAATACTTTAACATAAATTTGTTATACATAGTTACATATGTATGTAAGTATATGAGTGCCTTTGTGTGTTAGTTAAGCGTAATGATGTCGAAATGATCTCAAATAAAATATCTGAAATTCGAAGCAATTTACTAAAACAAAAAACCGAAAAAAAACCATTTTATGGAGTCAAATTTACTCGCATTTTATTTAATATTTATTAACAAAAAGTTTAAAGGATTCTTTAAATAACGGATGATTTTTTTTAATGTGGCAACACTCAATAAGTTTATAGGTTAATCTATTAAATCTTAAATATAGGATAATCCTTTAATAATTCAATAATCCTTTGATAACGGACGCCATTGACGGTGAGTAAGAAGTATGGTGCGATGATGCCACCAGCTCATAAACCACACCAAACTGAGGTGTCGGGGTGAGTCGATAGCTGATGTATCTCATTTAGATTTTTGTCGCTCCAAATGCAAAAATATTCTTTATTGACAAAGCCGAAGCTGAGACAGAAGTGAGCCTCATCACTTAAGAAAATTTTGCTTCGAAAAAGTGGTTCCACTTCGAACCATTCAAGCGCCACACTACTGAACTCTTTATAATTTCAATTACAAAGAGTTCAGTACCATTCAAGCGCCACACTACTGAACTCTTTGTAATTTCAATTACAAAGAGTTCAGTAGTGTGGCGCTTGAATGGTTCGAAGTGGAACCACTAGGCAGAAATATGAAATGGGAGTAATAATCCTACTATAAATGATAGTTCCGTTACCACCCAATCAACCGCTGGTTAAAGAACATAATTAGATCTGTTTATAAATGTATATTTATATTAATAACGGGTGTTTCATTTAGATGGTTTTTTTTTTTAATTTTAAATAAAACACTTAATATAGAATTGAATGTCGGAATCTTTATTATCGCCCTAAAGAAAAATCTCTGACATTTACTTTTCGAACATAATTTCATTCAAATCTTGGGCGCGACTACGCTGTGTGTGGTTCATTTGCATTACCGGTATCTCGCGGTGAATCGTAACTGGCATATCGACGAAGGCTATTGACTTCACATAACCCAATAGAAAATAATTGAGAGGTGTGATCATACGATCTAAGCGGCCAGTTGATAGGTCCGAAACGCGAAATTAGGTGATCACCAAAATGATTTCTCAATGCAGTAGCGCCATCTTGCTGAAACCAAATGTCGCCGAAATCACGGGCTTCAATTTCAGGCAACAAATAGTCCGTTATCGTGGTGCAGTATCATTCGCCATTAACGGTTATGTTCTGTCCGGCCGTAATTTTAAAGAAATACCGACCGGTGATTAGCACTAGCTCATAAACCACACCAAACAGTGCATATTTGTGAATGTAACGGTAGTGCGAGAATCTCTTCGGATTGCTCATCACTCCAAAAGCGGCATTTTTGTTTATTGACGTATCTATTGAGCCATCTCGCGGAGATGTGTCTCCTCACTGAATCAAATTCGGCGCGAAAACAGCGGATCTTCATTGAACTGTTTCAGAGCCCATTGACTGAAACGAAAGCGTAAATTCAAGTCTGGTGGCTTCAACTTTTGAACTAGTTGAATTTTGCAAGCCTTTAAACCAAGTTTCTGTCATAAAATTCGTCATAAAAGAGGCCAAGTTGAAGCGATTGGGTATGGTCTTCAGCCACACACTCCGCTACAGCCGCATTATTTTCCTCACTACGGACTGGATGTGGTCTATACGGTCATCTAATAACGTACACTGAGACTCAAAATTTGCGGATGGTATTAGTAATAGTTGGTTCGGAAGGTCGATGATGCACTCCATATGCTATGCTATTATTATAAATGTAAAAGTAATTATGTCTGTCTGTCTGTTACCTTTTCACGCCTAAATCGCAGAACAGAATTTTTATGAATTTTAGCATAGAGATAGATGGGAGATTGGAGAAGAACATGGGCTACTTTTTGTCGCGTAAACAAAACTTGAAGGTGTTGGAATAGGGCATGAAAGTTTGTATAGGCAACCAATGATTCAAGTTAGGCATATAAAAATTCATCACATCTGTAAGTACTTTTGGTAAGAAACGAGGAATGTTCTGCGTTTTTGATCAATAGAGGTGAAATAGCGGATGATTTACATTTTTTTTTTTTTTTAGTACTTACCTACCTTTGTTTGCCTATAAGTATATGTGTATATTGGAAACCTTATTAAAGGTTCGCGAACAAAGTTGAGGGTACTAGCTACCACTTTTATATATTTTATACGCTACAAATAACTGGGTATAATGAACTGGGTATATTTTGCTTGTTGAAAGGTCAAAATGTATAGAACAGCTCGAGACAGAAGTTGGAGATCGCATTAAATATATACAATGTTCTTAATTAACTAGACGAATCGATTCATTAAGCTCAACATTGTCAACAAGTCCCATAATATTTGAGATATCGGTGCATAACTTGGTATACAGACTAATTAATCTTTTTTTTTTTCTTTAAGTAATAGTATAATAGTATAGAACCATAAATGAAAGTCTGCATTCAGAAAACATACATTTTCAAATTATACGAACAGAATACGAGTATATATACACAGGCATGTATCGCTTTGTTTTATTTATCTATTCGATACAATTGTGAGTATTAAAAGTATTACAAATTCATGCTACAATTTCTTCTAAAATGTTTACAAGAATCTATTTGCTTTTATTTTTGTTTGTTGTTTATTTGGTTTAAGTCAATTTTTGCTTTGGCTATTTGCAACAATCTATATTTATTTCTATCAATTATCTCTGTATATCTTTGTTTTAAGATACCCTATATCTTTAGTTTAGCAGAGTATATTAAGTTTTTGTAAATGTATGTAACAGACAGAACGAGGCAGGGTAGACTTCATGAAACATAGTAAGCTTAGTTGATATAGCCATGTCTGTCCGTCTGTCCGTCCGTCCAACCGTCTATTTGAACAACAATATTTTGAAGTATATAAAAACTAGACACTTCAAGTTTAAATATTTCGACGCTTTTATTTGCTCTTCAGATAAAGTGTATTAAATGAATGTACCAACCACACAATAAGATGTAGCCTTCATACTAACCTGCCCTACTTGTGAGTTTTTCTATGACGTTTGTTTTGTTTTTGTTGTTAACTGAGTTATAAAAGAAGCTATAGAAGCCAAATTAGAAGTATCTCAGCATAATAGATTCAGATCGGATAGAATTTAGACACCATACAAATCAATGCTTCATATAAAATATCCTAACCAAGGTGCAGTGCATCACAAAGTCGAGCACACTCGACTGCAGCGTTCTTTCTTGTTCTATTACAGTAAAGTAAATTGCATAAAATTTCAAATACAATTTATGCGAGTATATACAACTGCATGCTTCCGTATATATATTTAATTTATACTAACTTGAAGAATGGTTTTCATTAAAGAAACTAGCAATTAAACACGGCTTTGCCCAGGTGGAATTTTTTGTATTCAAATCGAGTTTGAAGCAGGAACCGAAACAGTTATAAACTACAAGTATGACCTATTTAATGTACTCTACTTGCACTTTAGCTGGCTCAAGGTCATTTTAAAATGAGAACTATTTTTTGTTGAAGTATTTTTGTCAAAGCAAAGAGAGAATATAAACAAAAACTTTAAGTTACAGCGGAAAATGTTTAGCCGTGTTTCGAACTTAGCTACAAGCTCTCATCAATATGCAGGCCGCACTTATATCATGCTTCTCAGTAAAAACACGCTGTGTAACATATGAATTCCGACATATGCAATTATAAATATAAACACAACATACATTTTCCAAAAGCACGCCTTAGTATTCCTTAGAAACTACTGTCCACAAATCAGCTCTCTACCGGTTTCGGCTGTACGTTGCTAATGAATGAATTCGTCAGTCAGTCAGTCAGTCAGTCAGTCATGACAAGAATTCTTATGTAAGTATACTCGTATCAATAATGGAAAATAAAATGAAAATGCAATTATACACTTAGGCACAAAATGCAAAATACATTAGTATATATATACATATACGAGTTACTGAGTTTATGCGAGAAAGATAATTGTGATTTTCAACTCACGAGTCACTAAAAGTGCGCGCTTAAACAGTGCAAATTAAATCGTTTGAGAAACTCACAAAAGCTGTATATAAATTAACAACGAAAATAGTACGTGAGCTTCCCAAAACTTCTTACACAATATATAAATGCACGCTCTCTCGCATAAACTCGCTATATAACTATAAATCTATATAGTATACGTATGTAAGCATCGCATATTAGAATAACAAAGGCAAATCCAATAACAAGAAATACAGGAAAGCATTTAAATGAACACCTACGAATGAAAATGGTGGTGATGGGGCTGAAAAATTTATTAAAATAGGCTTTTAATTATAACAGAATGTTGTTGCATAGTTTTCATTTTACAAAATTTTGTTGCTTATACACCTAATTTCTTTCCATGCACACGTTCCAACCAAAGAAATTTAAAGTTTATTATATTTAGCAATTCAAACTGATTTTTTTGTACTTAGAAACAAGCTTAAAAAGCACTCAGCCCGTCAATTTTGCTGTCAGTTGGAAGTGTTGCCGGGCTAAACATTTAAGTACACATTTAACATTTTAAGTAAAATACATTCGTCAGTTTTCGTATTTCTGTGTGTGTTTTAGGCAAAATTATTTCTGAAAATAAAATTTGGGAGGTAGAAAGAACTCCGAAGGAAATCTACGCTGAGTTAAATAAAGTTCAACGCACATCTGCACCAGCGTTTAAGAGTTTTTAAAACCAGTTTTGACAACCAGTTGGAACAAAAAATATGCCAATTGAAAGGTATTCATTTGTACATAAGCATAATCTATTTGTTTATTAAAATTGATTTATTATTTTATGCTTAAACAATCGTCACTCACAAAACGAACCAAACACACATAAGTTTTACATGAAATACATCAAGAGAAGACACTGCTTGCACGAAAGAGATAGCAGATTGCGTTTTTTGCTTTGTATGCGCTTCGCTATTATTTTGGTAACGGTCCCTCTGTACTTGGTTTTGTGATTGCCACGCGTTGAAATAGCAAAAACAACAAACGCATAAATCGACGCTCGATTGAGGCGACCGCTGGTCATATATAACAGTAATAATAATAATAATAATAATAAGCACATAACGGTATATCTATATAAGCTAACGATTAGTTCAAGTAGTAGTAAATTAAATTCAAGAAATCTTTTTGACTACCCTCGTTCTATTATTGAATGGAATAGAATAGAATAGAATATGAACGAATATATACGAATATGTATAAAGTATACAATATATATATATATATATATATATATATATATATATATATATATATATATATATATATATATATATATATATATATATATATATATATATATATATATATATATATATATATATATTTTTTTTTTTTGTTTTTTTTTTGTAGGATTATTATTGTTGTAGTATGTTGTCGAAATTGCGCTACTGGTTATTGTATTTTAGTGTTGATGTTGTTGTTTTTGTTGTTGCCATTGTTAGTTATTTGCTTGCCAGTGTCAGATACGAATTGGAATACATATTAGAGAATTTGCACTTCTTAAATACACAAGAAAATAAGGGAAAACTGGAGCACCTGCGGTTTCTGCATATGCTGCACAAACTGCTGCACTACGGCGCCGAGGCGAAAACTACAATGACAACTGCTGCTGTTCACCATGGTCAACCCATTTGTATACCACCACCACTACCACCACCAACAACAACAACAACAGCAGCAACAAGAACAACAATGGTTGGGAGTATCTTTTCAATAGCAATAAAACAAGTCAACATGAGGCGAAACATTTGGCCAAACTATATGGAATGCTAAAATGAAAACACAGTAGTCTAAGTCTGGTTTAAAGAAGCAGAGTGCACTGGTTTGAGTTTGTTTGGTTAGACTTACAGATACGTATGTACGTACATATACATAGAATTTAATAACTACATTTACTATATACCCTGCATACTTAATGTAAAAAGGGTATAAGCGGTTTATCGCGCATTGCAAAAGTTGCATAGTAGCAGGAGGACCCGGAACTAAACAACCGTGGACTTATATTTATGTATTAATACATCAATATCCGGCAATTCTATTAACGGGAACTCGTCTATATTAATCAACTAGGCGAGATAGGTGAACCTAACATAATTCTATATTTTATTATTTTTTTGAATATTTTACATCATTTCCGCTTCTTAATTTGACGTGCCTCTCGCCTCCGCCAAAAAAAAAAAAAAAAAACAAAAAAAAAAACTACCAGAAAAACACAGAGGAAGACTTAGAGACGATCTCCATTGTTGGCGAACGCTTCAAACGATTTCAATACCCGGATTTACGCATATGTAGCTGGAATGCGCTACGCCAATCACAATGTCAAAACCGTGATTGGCAATTTTAACATCAAAACTGTAAAGAAAGGCATAGTCGTAAAACAAGTTAGCCGCAGGCTAAAACATCAGTAATCAGTAGAACCAGATTTCTACAACTTTATATTCACAAGGCTAATTGGCGGAGTGCAGATAAAAGCACACGTAATCAAAGTCCCAACATTGATACTGACCATAACCTTCTGCAGCCAAGGTACGCACTAGGCTCTGCATGTTCCCATACAGAGCGTTAGACGTTGGAAACCTGACCAGACTCTGCCAACTGCTGCGCGAACCTTCTCTGGCTTCTGAAGATATATGTAAGCAGTTGAGATGATTCTCTTACTCCACACGGATACGGCTGCAACTGATATCAATTGTTACACCAGAACTTTGAGACACTCTACATATTAAAGAGAAAGACGTCGCCTACAGAAGAAGTCTGCAGTCGTGAGCAGAGCGAGCTGTTAGAGAGCAATATTGAGAGCAACGAATACTGGAGAAACGCCTTTTGAGACGGAAGAAACATTCTTAGCATAAATCTTGCTGCTGCAAGGGAAGTGTGAGATTGGGTATGTTGATGTATTGTGTCCTAGAAATGAAAATTTTATTAAATGATCAAGAGTCTGCCCAAAGGTTTTAATCCCGATGTTTCTTTGTCGCTGAAAAGACGGAAATTAAAGACTGATTACAGATGCACAGAAATCACTGACAGAGTAATGGAGAAGTCGCTACTCTAAACTTCTTGGATTCGATAAAGGGAACAATGCCGCTGATAGAGAAATATTTCTAGTACAACCAGTTGAGAATGGCTCTCTTGTGGAGCTACCGGACTATATATAACGAGCTCGGCGCAGTAATTAAAAGCTGAAGAATAAACTGCTTCGATATACTGCCAGCTGAGTTATTCAAGAACGGTACCGAAGAGTTGGTAGATATGATCCGATGAATGCATGCCCAACGATTGAAATGTCAGTGCTCACCGTCCTGTCATTAAGAAAGCTACCGTCGCATACTAAATCCTCATTCAATTGATTATAAAATTATGTCCCGCATACATACCGGATACACTGATAGCACCAAAAAGATCGACCGGCTACCAATATTTTCACACTATAAAAAATGATGGAGAAGTCCTGTAAGTACAAGTAAGAGACACACCACCTATTTGTCGATTGTAAGGCTGTTTTCGACACATCGATAAGAACGAAGTTTCTCAATGCCCTACATGAAGTTGGTATTGCAAAAAGATTGTTCGTCTCTCCATGAATCTTCATAAAATATGCAACATTGATGCTCAACGGAATTCTGTAGCGTGTAGCAGAAATATGATTCCAGATAATGGTCCTGGTACAGGTAACTGCTTAAATATACTTCTTAAATAAGAATTCTCATAAAATAAACAATATTACTTCAGATCCAGCCATTATAGCTATGGACTCTACATTATTTTCTATTATCTATTTATTATCTATTTATATGAAAAAGTACGCTGCTAGAAGTCTTTTTTTCTTTGCTTCGCATGTCCTGTGAAGTGTATCAAAACTTCGATTTTATCGTAGTTAACGTTCATACTCGCTTTTAAGTGTCTGTGTGTCTGTGTCTGTGTGTGTATTGTTGGTTGTTGTTATTGTTGGAGTAAGAGTTATTTACAAGTTGTCATAAGCACTAAATATACGGGTATACAATACAATAGTATACTTTTTTTCCACAATTTTTTGGTAGCAGTCGAATTTGTTGTTGTTGTTGCTGGTGCTGCTGCTGCTATGTGTGTTCTATTAGCAATTGTTAGAGAAATTTGCAGTGGCGTGCTTGATAAACTAAATAGGTTTCTAGCCAATTGATGCATTACAGTTGGAATATGGGTGAACTTAATATATCGATTATACTTAGTATACAATAATATTATGTTTTCCAATATGTTTTATTTTTTTTTTTTTCTACATTTTTTTGGTAGTGCAGTAAAATTTAAATGAAAAGCGATGAAAATGCTGATAATGATGATGCTCTGCTGACGTTGGTCATATGCAAAACGGAAACGGAAATGATGCAATACACATATACACACACAGACACAGACACTATCACTAACACAAACACTAACATGAATAGAGTGAGCTACTTAAGCATTGTAGCTGCCAGCAATGGCAATTGTGGACACAAGCAAAGCAAAGTTAAACTGAACTGAACTGAACCGAACCGAACCGAACTGAAGAAGCCATTTCAATGCTGCAAGCTCAAGGCGACAGACATACCATGCAATACAATACCATTCCATACCACACATAGAGATCATTCAGAAAAACAGGTTGCATCGCGTCTCGCATGTGGAGTGCAACGAGGGAAACCCCAAAAAAAGCTGTTTTCAAATGGATTTAGTACAGCTGAACGTAATTTGATTGAGATAGAGTTCAAACATTTGACCTAACACGAACTTCGGTCAATCTATGAAATTGTTAAGTGCCAAACACAAAGAATATTGCATGCGAAATTTGCCTCTAAAAATGACTGGGATCGAATACTAAATAGCTAAGCCAAAACACAGCAGAAAGACACATCAATTGGTGCTAGTTAATTTTGAAGAAATTCGAGCATGGTTTGTATATCCTGTAGCCATTGGGTAAAAGGCTATATTACTTTTGTGTAAATGTATATAACAGCCAAAAGGAGACGTGGTAGATGCCGTAAAGTATATCTCGTCTGTCAACTCGTCAGTCCGTCCGTCCGACCATCTGTTTGAACGAACAGATCACCGATACTAGAAAATATAGAGCCTTTAAGTTTGGATATGTAGACGAATATACCAACCACACTGTAAATCATTATATCTAACTAACGTACAAATATAGTTGATGTTTGGTACTAAAGCAATAAGAAAATTAACATGAAATTTGGGGCATGGTAACACAGCGAATTGACAGCAAAATTGCCGGGCTGAGTGCTCAGTTCGAATTATCAGTCGTGGCATGTACGGAGATGAATTTATATATGTAAAGAGCAATAGAAAAAACAAGAAAGTTGAGTGTGCTTGATTTCGAGATACCCTGTAGCTTATTTAAGGCTACTTATATGAATCATGGACTATATTCTTCAGTGGTCCGATCTGGAGATATGCGATATATTTGATTAGAATTGATGAAAAATTAAATCTGTCCGATACGAGCCTATATTTTGTAAGAGTTGACGTACGATACGCCGAATTTGGCATTTTTTAACTTAGTAAGATCAAAAATAAACAAAGTTCAAGTTGTATGGGGATCACCCCTTAAAGTAGTTCAAACTGGACTTATAAGTTATTGATGAGATTGTGATTGGTGGCTCTAATAGTCACGAAAATCTGTTTTTTCAAACAACCGAACGGACAGACGGAAATGGTTGTACGAACGGACCCTAAACAACAACCCCCTCCCCCCCCGCTGCATGGTCTGCCAAGCCTCCATCTGCATTAGTAACTTATTTTACGCTATAATATATTTTTAAGCTTGCAAGAACTTTAAGCGCCACCTTCATTATGACGAGCAGTATAGATAGCCGTTGTGAGCCGTCTAAGAAAGTGCCAGCGTCGTAAAGGATAACCATTTCATTTCGAATTGCTTCAATATGCGTGCATTAGCAGAATCGCTTCTGCGTAATGCAATGCGAAAGTGGTGTGTGTATGAAAATGTGTGTACGTGTGAGTGTGTGTGCATAATTGACATAAAAGTCCTGCAGTTATGTCGCCAGCTGCGTTCCGTTGGCTTCGTTGTCCTGGACGTTGTCTTCCTGGTTGTCAACGGCATCTTTGCCGCATCAGCAGAAAATCCGCTTTAGCAGCAGCAGCAGTAGCAGCAGCAGCAGCAGGAGCACCGTAAAGTCGTATAACCCGTTTTATTCAAATCCTGCACGATTTGCCATGTTGGCATTGATGTAGTAAAATCATTTTATTGCTTCCTGTAGCACACAAATACTCGTACACATGCCATCGCGCGTCTAAAACACATTTCAATGCAAATAAAATTTTATTTCTCAACTACCGCTTTGTAAACTGGCAAACCTTCATCGTCCTCCTTTAGCTGTCTCACAGTCTGTCGTAAATTTTTCTGCTTAGCTATGGTGATCTCTGCTTCATTTTTTTCTTCTTCTTTTTTTTATATATATATTCTGCACTATACACTTGCATATAGTATATCAGGTCGCTGTCCAAAAGGAAAACAAACCAAACTGTATGCGTGCTTTGTACTGCGCAAAATTTGATACAAGTCTTTCCAAAGTAAACTCACATAGATCTACTTTTGCCTACAGCTCTTTTAAAAATATCTATATACATATATATTTTTATATACCTACTGCGAATGCGGAGATCTTCTTTGAAAATTTGTGACAGAATCCAATCAAGAATGCTCAAAATTATAGATGCCCAGAATGCACAATTGTTTTTTTTAATACTCTGCAACATTGTCGCACACTTACACAGCTCGTTGCATGTACCATAACACTTCGTCGTACTGTGTCCTTTTTCTGCATATAGCAACAATAAAACAACATTTATGTTCTAATGTTACAAAAAATCCGTGCTTTTTCAGTATTAGAAATTTACCACGACTCAAGTTACCATTCCATGGAACGCATTGCAAGACAATTGGTGAATTGGTGAATAATTCCAAAAAGAGAAACACTAAAATATTTGTATAGCCACCAACGGCGATTGCTTTGAAGAAGAGAAAATATATATCACATGGAATAATTCAACAATTTTTACTTTATTGAGAAACTGTAACGTATTTACATTGAAACGAGTATAGCATATAAATTTGTGTATATAGACAGATTTGTAGTTTCAATTATAAATATTAAATTTTAATGGGATTTTCTACAACTTATCTATGTATCTATGTTAATTCGCCATGGTTTCTGTGTTGTTGGTGTATGTTAATTTGCTTTGCTTGCTGCCTTCCTGTATGTTCATTCGCCTTGGTTTCTGTGTTGTTGGTGTATGTTATTTTGCTTTGCTTTCTGCCTTGTTGGTGTATGTTCATTCGCCTTGGTTTCTGTGTTCTTGGTGTATGTTAATTTGCTTGCTGCCTTCTTCCTGTATGTTCATTCGCCTTGGTTTCTGTGTTGTTGGTGTATGTTAATTTGCTTTGCTTCCTGCCTTCTTCCTATATGTTCATTCGCCTTGGTTTCTGTGTTGTTGGTGTATGTTAATTTGCTTTGCTTGCTGCCTTCTTGCTGCATGTTCATTCGCCTTGGTTGCTGTCTTGTTGGTGCTCTACGTATGAATGTTCTTGTCTGAGTTCTTGATGTATTGAAAATTAAATAAACCGAACACCAGCTGAACGATTTATGTTCGTCGTCTGCCATTTAATCCGGGCTATACCAAGCTGCGGGCGTGTAATCAATACATATGACAATTGGACGACCCGGAGACCTCATCTGCATTGCATTGGGAGTCTTCTCCATAACTATACGCTGCGAGGGTTCCGGGTCGTCCTCAGTTTGTATTAATTGTGTGGGGCGGTACAGAGGGCTTGACGCATTTTGCTTCTTAAACCGTGAAAAATTGTTGGGGTCGAAAGAGGGTAGCCCCTCAACGAATTCTTTTATAGACATACTTAGTTTGCGTCTGATTGGTGCACCTAATCGAATTATTTCAAATTTTTTTTAATATTTTCCGAATTTATTAGGTGTTTACTTACTTTCAAAATATGTTGGCTCGTCTAATGCGATAAATAATTTCAAACTGCTAAAAAATTATGATTTTCTCTATGCCTACCTAGTTGAAAATGGTAAGTAGCACAAATAGTAGACAAAGCTTATCATTTTTAACGAGGTAGGCATAGAGGCATTATGATTTTCTCTATGCCTACCTAGTTGAAAATGGTAAGTAGCACAAATAGTAGACAAAGCTTATCATTTTTAACGAGGTAGGCATAGAGAAAATCATAATTTTTTAGCAGTTTGAAATTATTTATCGCATTAGACGAGCCAACATATTTTGAAAGTAAGTAAACACCTAATAAATTCGGAAAATATTAAAAAAAATTTGAAATAATTCGATTAGGTGCACCAATCAGACGCAAACTAAGTATGTCTATAAAAGAATTCGTTGAGGGGCTACCCTCTTTCGACCCCAACAATTTTTCACGGTTTAAGAAGCAAAATGCGTCAAGCCCTCTGTACCGCCCCACACAATTAATACAAACTGAGGACGACCCGGAACCCTCGCAGCGTATAGTTATGGAGAAGACTCCCAATGCAATGCAGATGAGGTCTCCGGGTCGTCCAATTGTCATATGTATTGATTACACGCCCGCAGCTTGGTATAGCCCGGATTAAATGGCAGACGACGAACATAAATCGTTCAGCTGGTGTTCGGTTTATTTAATTTTCAATACATCAAGAACTCAGACAAGAACATTCATACGTAGAGCACCAACAAGACAGCAACCAAGGCGAATGAACATACACCAACAAGGCAGCAAGCAAAGGAAAATAACATACACCAACAAGGCAGCAAGCAAAGCAAAATAACATACACCAACAACACAGAAACCAAGGCGAATGAACATACAGCAAGAAGGCAGCAAGCAAAGCAAATTAACATACACCAACAACACAGAAACCAAGGCGAATGAACATACAGGAAGAAGGCAGGAAGCAAAGCAAATTAACATACACCAACAACACAGAAACCAAGGCGAATGAACATACAGGAAGAAGGCAGGAAGCAAAGCAAATTAACATACACCAACAACACAGAAACCAAGGCGAATGAACATACAGGAAGAAGGCAGCAAGCAAAGCAAATTAACATACACCAACAACACAGAAACCAAGGTGAATGAACATACACTAACAAGGCAGCAAGCAAAGCAAATTAACATACACCAACAACACAGAAACCAAGGCGAATGAACATACAGGAAGAAGGCAGGAAGCAAAGCAAATTAACATACACCAACAACACAGAAACCAAGGCGAATGAACATACAGGAAGAAGGCAGGAAGCAAAGCAAATTAACATACACCAACAACACAGAAACCAAGGCGAATGAACATACAGGAAGAAGGCAGGAAGCAAAGCAAATTAACATACACCAACAAGGCAGCAAGCAAAGCAAAATAACATACACCAACAACACAGAAACCAAGGCGAATGAACATACACCAACAAGGCAGCAAGCAAAGCAAAATAACATACACCAACAACACAGAAACCAAGGCGAATGAACATACAGGAAGAAGGCAGCAAGCAAAGCAAATTAACATACACCAACAACACAGAAACCAAGGCGAATTAACATACACCAACAAGGCAGCAAGCAAAGCAAAATAACATACACCAACAACACAGAAACCAAGGCGAATGAACATACAGGAAGAAGGCAGCAAGCAAAGCAAATTAACATACACCAACAACACAGAAACCAAGGCGAATTAACATACACCAACAAGGCAGCAAGCAAAGCAAAATAACATACACCAACAACACAGAAACCAAGGCGAATTAACATATATACATAGATAAGTTGTAGCAAATCCCATTAAAATTTAATATTTATGATTGAAACTACAAATCTGTCTATATACACAAATTTATATGCTATACTCGTTTCAATGTAAATACGTTACAGTTTCTCAATAAAGCAAAAATTGTTGAATTATTCTTTGTGATATATATTTTCTCTTCTTCAAAGCAATCGCCGTTGGTGGCTATACAAATATTTTAGTGTTTCGCTTTTTGGAATTATTACATACACTTTGCTATAGGAATTCTACTCAAAGATTGAATCCAGAAACACTTGTTTGCATACTTCAATTTTTGAAAATATTGAAACATTTTCTTCCCTTTCATTTCATTTCATTTCATTTCCTTTTTTTTTGTTTTTGTAATTTGAGTGCGCTGAATTGTTTCAGTCAATGTTGTCTGAGGAAATTGGTATTATCTACCAGGACATTTCATTTATATGTGTTAAAACTTCTTTTCGTGGTTTCAACATATACATTACTTGCTCATACATTCCTCCTTCTTCGGAAATGACGATCTACTGTCAGCATGCCGCTGCGATCTCATACATCGCTAATCTTTTACATGAAAAAGATCGTCTTGATGTTTTCGATGATTTTAATCTACCTAATATAAGATGGTCAAATTTAATTGATACCTCTTGATAGTTCTTGATAGTCTTTTTGAATTGTCAGTTGTGGAAGACTTCTTGATCTTGTTTTTGTTTATACTGGTTTGGATGTACTTATTAATAGGATAGGATAGAGCTGTTCAGATATTGAATTGGCACAACGAATATTTTTGATTCCACCATTCGCAGTTATTTTGACAGATGCATTCTGTTGTATTTGAGGTGTCCGAGTGAAAGACGCGTGTTGTGCATTGCTTGAGCGTTACTTAACGACTGACTTTATTAATGCGTCCTTTGTGTATCTATAATAATTGGTATATATGTGTGTGGTATGTGTATGAGTGAAAGATATGAATGAGAGTATGAGTGAACGAGAGTAGGTTTGTACATTTTTAAATTACACATATATAACACATTCCATTCACTACTCTGCCAGTCTCATGAAAAAGACAGCCTTGGTTTTCACGTAGCCTTTACCGATTAAAAAATAATAAGTCGCGTTTATTTAATTAGAGCCACTCTAATACTGATTTGAGTAAATATTGTGTCGCACGTTCTGATTTTAATTCATGAAATTAAAAGGTGTTATGCAAATTATTTAATAAAATTTAAACGAAACATGTGTTGCAATCAAAAATCGTTTCGCAACTATATCTTGAAGGTACAGTTGCATCTTCAGATTCGCCCATATCCGATTTGTTTGCCGACTTTTTCCAAAGTACCTATACTTGCAGCTCTGTTAATCCTAGTTTCGCATATTCTTACAGCATCACATCATATGACTTTATATCTCCTCCCGCTGTATACATGCAAAATATATTAACGTGTCTTTTAACACAATTCAATACTCTTTCCTACCTGGCCCTGATAATATTCCCAGTTGCATACTACAAAAACAATGTTCTAGCTCCATTTGTTTTCCTTTATCAATTCTTTACAATCTATCCACAAATCTATGTAAATTTCCATCTCTTTGGAAGGAGTGTTTTTAGTATTCCTTTACATAAAAAGTGTAGCAAGTCTGGTGTATCGAATTATAGAGGTATTGCTAAGCTATTCCAAAGCTCTGTGAAAAAAGCATTTGTGACTAGTTGCAAAAGTTATTAAAGTCTGTTGTCAGTTCTTTCCAACATGGTTTTATTAGAGGAAAACCGATTACAACTAATCTTTTAGAATTTTCCACTGTTGTAAATAATGGTTTTGAATCGGGTTGCCGAACTGATGTCATTTACATATATAGACTTCAGTAAAGCTTTTGATAGTGTGTGTCATAAGCAGCTTTTATTTAAATGAAAACATTTTCTTTTACATTTTCTTAATCTAAATTTCTCAAAATGCAAATGTATTACGTTTCATCGCAGAAAACCATTTATAGTGACATATTCTTTAAATAACATTACCCTCGGTAGAGAGTTTTGTTTTAATGACCTAGGTATCCTTATGGAACCTAAACTTATTTATAATAATCACAATTTCGTCAGTCACAATTGAAGGTCTTCCGCTCCTCTGATCATCATGCACAGACGACGTACGACCGTTTTTAAATTCGCGTCACCACTTTTATACACTCGTACGATTCATAGCTTTATCACCACATGCTGTTTTCACCTCATTATAAATCTCAAACAGCGGTTTTCCCTTCCAAACGAGATAACGGATGACGTCGCATAATTCGCACTTGGCGGGAGACTGCATTCACATTGTTCACGAAACGTGTTGTCGCGTCGACAGTTCTCAACGTACTGACCGAACCGTCGAACCGGTCTCGTTGCAAAGGGGAGATGTCAGGCTACACTGAAGAGTTGCCAACATGACGAAAATAGAATCCCTCGTGAGCCGTGAGAGGCTCAGTACACTTACTTTCTACATATGTCTCGTACTAAATGTCCCCACTTCGTGCCAATAAAATTGCCTTTATGCACGACAAATTACGTGCTCAATAATTCACTCCGAGCTCTTTGTTCTATCTACAATAAGTTTTCTCCTTACACTACTATATAAAAAACTCTATACTAAGTAACAAATCACTATTCTATAAATTTGTAAATTTCATCTAGCAACTTGTATATTCGTTTATTTTGTAATTGGGTCCGTTTGGACCACTGCCCAGGCTGTGAGTAGGGGCACAGTCGGTCAATCTGGCGTGCCAAACAAAAATTCCTCCAACGGGTTTTTGTGTTCGCCAATTCCTTCTTCTAGTTTTAATTTAGTTTAGTTAAAATACTATAATTTTAAATAAATAAATAAATAAAAAAGAACTCAATTGAAATGAATGTTATATCATTAGAAAGGTTCGGAGCAATTCCGTCGGTTCTGGTTGCGTAAAGCGAGTTTAAGCTTTGGTGTAACCAAAGCAAAGCAAAGTAGAGGGTATAAAAAATATGCAAAACTTCAAAAACAAAACCGACCTCATGCAAACAACGCATTAAATAACCTACGGCATTAATTTATTTGATGCTCATCAAAATGCCATCAACCGCATGAAATACACAGGAGCGAAAAAAAAAATAAAAATAAAATACAAAATAATAACAAAAAAAGGGACTAAAGTATAAGCAAAACACGGCATGCCAGGCACAAACACAGAAAAACTTGAATGTGCACAAAAAAATTAGGTGTCGAAATTGTAATTCAGTTAGGGCAATATTTGTCTCCTCACCTTCCCAAAAGAAGCTGGAGAACTGTTATGTAATGTTCTCTTGTAAAACATGCCAAAGGTGGCCATTTTTTGTATCCAGGGTGATCGGCGTTGGCAGCGGCGGAAAATTTCATTAAAAACTTTGTAAATTAACTCGTTAATTAAAGCAACAACAACAACAACAACAACAACAAAATCATGTATGCCAGCCAGCCAGCCAGCCAGCCACAAAGCGCATATGTTGTACGAGCGAGCGTGTGATGGGTCCATGTTTATACAAAATTTATAACCATGAGCGAACACAGTATCCCAGACACACATACACACACAAACACACACAGAGAGAGAGAGACTGCTTTCATGACATGGCATGGCTATTAAAATTATTTCGACTAACTACTTCTAACGTACGATCACATAACAGAACAGAACAGAACAGAGCATCAACCACGGATACGGCAGCAACAGAGCAAATGACAATGCCGTAAGAAGACGAAAAGGAGCAATGGCGGCAGCAACACCAGCAACACCAATGATGATGCTGGCAACTCTTAGACTTCTGGCTGTCTATATGAGTGGCAGCAACTTTGTTGACACCACAAACAAGAAACATGACAAAAAAAAAACAAAACAAAGAAAAAAAAGAAAAAAAAGAAACAAGACGCTCCAAAAAGAAATTTCGCGTAGTATAAAATGAAAATAGCAAAAAAAAAAAAAATGAATGAATGAATGAGTGGGCGGAATAGCAAAGCTTGTTTGTTGTTCCGACTGCGTGTTGGAGAGTATGTTTTACGGAAAATAAAGCGCTCATCCGCAGTTAACCGCAATGACCGACATGTCAGTTTGGTGGCGTTGCAACACTTTGTGGCAAACATATACCAACATCAACAGCAACAGCAACACAAAATATATTCCAACAACACAACAACCATAGAATTATCCTTATTTTCTTTTTGTATTTTTCGCCCAGTTTCCATCAAATGCTTTTGCTGCATTCTGGCTTCCTCTTTCCTATGTCAAAGTTGAGTTTATGTTGCCATATTCCATATACTCGTACAGCTCTGTATAGCGCACTGTAAGGCATTGTATAACTGTGTGCGTATACCCAGTAGAACTCTGCTGAAGTACTTCACAAAATAATGCCTTACAAACTGCTTTCATTCATACAATATAATAATAGTAATAATAATAATAATAATAATAATAATAATAAGTCTTATCCGGCTCGACGGACCATATGCACACATGGCATTATGAATAGTATTTTATTTTTTTATTTTATTTAATTCTCACTCTGAATTCGGAGTCCGAAAAAAAAGTTGTTTGCATTCGATTTAGCTTGCTGTTCAGATGCTTACAAAACGTATAATTTACGCGGTTTCAAATCACTTTGCGATTTCAGATCGCTGTGAATTCAAAAGTAAATCAATTTTTATAGCCTGTATCCAAAGCTATATAAAGGTATAATAAGTGTGTGCAAATATATGTTTTATGCAGAAGCAGGCCTGCCAGACTGCATAAAGTATATATAAATTGTAAACCAGCAATGGCAGCCGAGTCGATATAGCCATGTCCGTCCGTCCATCTGGATATAGTATGAAAAAAACAGATATCCGCGTCTGTAAGAGCTACATTGCCACATTGCTTCGATTTTAAGATTACATTTAACCGTACACAATTCAAGTTTTTGAAAACAATATACCATGCCCACTGTTTCGTGTAGTCCTCATACAAACCCACCGCCCACTTTTGAGTTTTTGTTTGCAGCACTTTTCTTATATATATATTGCTATCCAGATCAACTTGATAATGGATATGGTGTCTTATTCTAATACAATTTACAAAAACACTTGAAAAACAGCATTCCCAACGAATGCTTCTGTAGTCTTAAAATAACCTAGACATCATTTCTGTTGGCAGACAATGTGTTTCCAGCATTATTCGAATGCCTCTATAAGTTCCAATGCCTTCAAGTTCTACTGGGTATGCACCTATATTTGTATAAATGTGCGTGAGAGTGTCGGTTATAACATACATTTAAAAATTTATTCATTCCAACTGATTGCGATGCAACCGCAAATTTGTACAACAACAAAAATGTAGACGCTGATGCTGCTGTTGATGCTGCTGACGATGACGTTGCCCAATCCGCCGCCGCCGCCGCCTCCGCCTCCGCCGCTGGCTGATCAGATGAGGCGAGATAGCAGCAAAATATAGTTGAAGAGAGATACGACAACGGAGCGGATTCAAAATTTCAGACATCAACTTCATTAAACTTACTGCATATTTTCCGTTGACGGCGGTCGCTTTGTGTGCTTTGTGTGTGTGTGTGTGTAAATGTTATTGTGTGTTTGTGTGCACGTGGGTAGTCGGAAATAGTCTTAAGTATAGCACCAAAGAAAAACATAACCATAACCAAGATATTGCAACAATAATCACATAAAACCATGCTTAAGTCATGCTTAAGCCAGTTTGAGATCTGTCGAATATTTAGCAATCTGCATCATTAAGCTGTATTCGATCGTTAATAAAAGAAGATATGATCAATAGACAGAGAGACAGTCAGACGGACAAAAAACCGTTAGGTGGCAGTATCACCCGCAAATGTAATAGTGTGAAAATTTCGTAAGACTTTCGGGTCCAGAACAGTTTTTACGCCATTTCATAACATGGATTCGTTGAACAGTCAAAATAATGAATTTCAGCAGTGTTATCGGCGCTTTGATTTCTGTCCGTCTGTCTGTGTATCGTGTCTGCTAGCAGACACACACTTAATGATGCAGAACGCTCAGAATTCAACAGTAGTCTAATGAAAAATGGCACTTTTTAACAAAAAACTCGTTTAAAAACTACTAAGTAGTTTTCAGCATAGACTATCTCAGCTTCTATGCAATCTTTATTCCTCAATATTATTATTCCTCCAGATCATCATCATTAACCATTGTACCGTTGTATTTGTTTATCATAAGCAGAATTTCCAGTTATCGAAGGCGTCACTGTAGGCTTCTTCGGAAATGTTCATAAGCGCCTTTGTGCAACTCACATTGACACTGTCAATTGTTCCGTTACAATGGAGTTTTCAAATGCTTAAACAAAAGAAGTCTTGCGAAGCTAAATCAGAACTGTAAGGCGGCTAGAGAATAGTCAGTACCTTTAAATCGAGGTAGAAATCGAGAGAAACGAGCTTCATAGAGAAGCTTTTTCTTTAAGATGGTTGGAGACCCAAACTGACTTCCGCCTCGTAAACATCATAAAAAGCAACAAATTATGTTTATACAAAACTTCCAAGCAATTTTTTGAGCTATTCAAATTTTTGAGATTCTTTTTTTAAATTTTCAGAAATGATTAAGTCCGAAAACTTTTCAGTACAGCCTCGTTTTCTGTGTCAGTTATGCTTGTTTAGTTGCTGACAGAAAAGCACTCAGCAAATGAGTTATTTAATACGTTAACACACAAACTCACATACTTGTCACACCGTAGCTCCATAGGTTTATCAAAGTACGCTAAAATCACCAATTTTCATGAGCTACTCATGGGACTTCCGCATGGTGAATGCTTAAACGCAAACGAAATGCAACGAACAATGCCAAAATGTTGGGTTCACACGTAACTGTGACAAAAATTGTCCGTACAGATAATTGATGGGAGCAACCAAATGGTAAGATTTTAATATACATATGGCTTAATCGTGCCATTCAACTGCAGTTAATTCTGAGATTGCAAACTTTGTGACAAGATTAAAGCAATTAAGCACGATAAGGGCAAACTTAGGCGTAAATGTAAGCTAAGAATGCATCCACTCTCTGTTCTATAATACTCATTTTGTATCGATAACACAAACATGCTGTCACTTCAAACACAATAACTCCGCTTACAGTAGACCAAATGCCAGAATTAATTTTTTTCCTTGTAATTTTGGAATATACCACCAGAAAGCAGACTTTTCCAAAAAATAATTAAACTTCTGCCAGAAGATCATCCACGATGATTGCATCGTACCTTCAGTGGATCGTTCGGCTCGGTGCTAATGGTTATGCGAGATTGTTGAATTTCTTGCAGAAATTTTCATCTTGCAGGGAACTATATACATATTTGACCAAAAATACAATAAAAAAACGAAACATTTGTATAACCACCAATGCACAGTGGCCGTACTTTTATTGAGTTGGTAGCCAAAAATACTCAATACAGATATCAACGCAGAACTTTGGTCAAGTCTTTATTAAAATGTGAGATATTTTTAATGATAAAATGGGCGTGGTTGATACATCCAAAACCAAACCTCACCATCCCCACGTCCACACCATGTAAGCAACAAATTTTTTTCAATTCCTAAAAAGTATTTCATAAGATTTCATAAGAAGACCCACTCCCTCCAGTTTTTGGCTTGTCGACTATTAGTTCCCTTTTTTTCTCGGAATTGTAATTAAATAATCTGTTTTATTTTTAAGCAATTATGGTTTTTCTTGTAAGAACCTGATTTGCCACTGTTTTAGTTCAATTCTATAAGATACATGAAGAAAATATTAAATACATCTAATACATGCACGTAAAGGTGAGGTTTCACAGTACATATGTCACATTTTGCGGTTGAAGTTTGAGTTAAGGCATTACATATTTTACCATTCAACATTCTAAGTTGCAGAATATGTAAAGATAATGTCTTCAATATGCATCGTTCTCTGAGCTGTATTGAATTTAGTGTGCATTTGTTTAGCAATTTTCTTCTTTAAATACATATCTTCATCGATGAATGATTGAAGGGAATCTTTTTTTAAATTGAAACATGACAGGACAACAGTAGTGGGTGGCGATAGACTAGGTTTTTTTTTTAAATTATTTTGGTACTAGGAGCCTCATTTGGTTTTATGGCTTGGACATATGGCTTGACTCTTCCAAATTATTATTTTCAACTTTCTGTTTGTATTCGCTGTGTCCCAAACTTGCATTAAAATCCCATTTCCCTATTAATATAAGACCGTTTACAGACTCATCCATAACTTCAAAATCAATGGATTCGTTTGTAAGTAGCAAAACGCAGAGTCATTAGCAGCAGACGTATCAATTTCTGCTAGTCATTTCGCTCGACTTGAACACTCTGTGAAATTTAATCTAGAACGTCTTCGATTTTGATTCGAGCCAGATGTTTGAGAGTTTAGTAAAATCAACTTTTTCTGGGCAAGCCAATTAGCATATGTGTTCAGAACTTTTAATATTGTACGTTACGATACCACTTTGATCTGTGGGAGATAACACAAAGAGTAGTACTTGAGGGCAGCTGATATTAACAGTTTAGAATCTTAAAACGTTGACTAATATTAAGAAAATAATCCCAATGAAGGAATCAGGGAGGAACACAACTAAAACGTTAGCTGAAATTGATATATATGGACGAGTGAACACTGAACAATGGCACTGTGAATATATTAATTTCGTAAAAAAATATACAACAAGCTAAAGACACTAAAATTATTCTAAAATAAAGTTAATACCTTTCACTTCAATATTCATTTTGATTTATTTCAACACAGAATGGTGATTACTTTGAAGAAGATTTGCTTTATTGACAAACTGCAACGATTTTTCATTAACTTTTTTTTTTTTAAATCGGATTATACTTGTATCATATAATTTTGTGTATAGAGATAGATTTGTAGTTTGAATCATAAATATTAAATTTTAATGGGATTTGCTACAACTTATGTATGTATGTTAATTCGCCTTGGTTTCTGTCTTGTTGGTGTATGTTGCGATGACATTTTATATATGTAATCATATATCAAAGCTTCGTATAACAACATTCATTTAATTCAAAGAAACAAAGTATCGTTAACTAATTATGATTAAGTTAAATAAATTTTAAGAATTTTTAATTACATTACGGAGTCCGTTTTGTTTTTTTTTTTTTTTTTGTCTTTGGGTCCAAATTTTGCCCCATAGCCTTAAACTCCCAACCGAGGTATATTTTGCATTACTTGCATGCGATGCCACGTTGTTGATAGCTATGAGTAAATATATACCATTCATAAGGCGAATAGAAATATTGATACCATATATGTATACTCACCCTGGAACTATGAAGGAGTTGTTAAAGAGTTCGCCATTGTCAAATACTGCATCTGGCAGCAGTTGATACACATACTTATAGTACATACTTAAATGTGATGATTCGCTGTATAATTTATTCAAACTACCTAAATGTACGAAGTTGGCACCATTGCAATTGGAAATATGGCTTCCGCAAAATTTACAATAGATGAGCATGTCCTAAAATCGAAAAATTTGATATAGTAAATGGTGTCTCCATAAATCACAAACTCGTTTACCAATTTCATTGTATTTCTGATCATTTGCAAGCGTAAGTTCACATAATCTGTCAGGAACATGGCGTTCTGTAATTTCTCCGAAACGTGCAGATTGCGCACAAGCCAAGAAGAAAGTCGGGCATTGTGCCAATCTTGTCTTGGTGCAGCTTCTCCCGAACCTTTATTTAAATCAACATTCAATAATTGATAAATATTTATAAACATCTAATTTTCTTACACTTTTCAAGATCTCCGACAAGCTGTAACCTTGAAAAACGTGCGCTGGCAACGGCGTAGTGCACAGTTGATAACAGGATTATTGATTGGAAGCATTTTAAAGTCATATATGAACTCGTATATATTAATTTGTGAAATATATTATTGCAAAAAGAATAATTTATAATACACAAATTACCCATACCTTTTAAACTTATCGCGCATTGTGTCATCTTGACGAAGACGATTCATGTTGCCCATGTTAACACAGTTCATTGGCTCTGCAATATAATCTTCCGGCTGGCAGTATTTTTACAAAGCCATAACAATTGGTTCGTGGACCCGCAATTAAATAACTTGGAGTTCTGCAATACAAACAGTATAAACTTTTAAGTCACGCCAATATATTCCCTCTACCACATACCCCTCCAAATTATTGCCATTGGTTACAAAACGTTGCTGTGCATGATATACAAAGGAAACCATGCCATTTTCAATTTCGAGTATCTCACTTATCCGACACGTAACACCATGCAGTTTGTTACGTTCATCGTGTTCCTTGTCTGTTATAAATGGAAACGTAAGCCCAATTATAACTCCCTCACACAAACGCCAGGTATCTTCCCCTCGAATGACGCTGCTATCCATCTTGCACTGTAGGTCTTCACCGGGAAATAATAGTGCTGAGCCTCCGTCAACCAATGCAAAATTGATTTTATGCATTAAATCAAAGTATTTCATCAACGCTGAAAAGAAAATCATTAGAAAATTCAGCAATTGTTGTTTCAGTCTCTCCATAATACAAGAACAAGAACTCAGAATACAAGAACTTTATTTTTAGCATACATTTTATTTCCATGCCAACTAGCTGCTGGTCCAAGTCTGAAAAACATTTATTAAATTTAACTATTATAAACATATAAATTTAGCATTATACCACTATCACTGGCCGTATCCCGCAACGACATAGTCCTGTTGCAAATCGAGTCATACTCCACCTGATCAGCAATTAATGAATGATCATCGAAACCATAAAATGGTACGTTGTGAACCGTGCCGGCACCTTTTTTGTCTTCCGCTAGCTGCTGGTTCAAGGCTTTCAAGGCTGAAAAGCAACTATTTAATTTAACTATTATAAACATGCATATATATCAAGCATTATACCAATGTCCGGATCCACCTCATCAGCTATTGAACCATGAACATCGAAAAAATTGCGTATTTCTACTCCACGAGCGTCTCCGTGTTGAGTCCCGTCACTTTGAATATTTTCGGCCGGAGCGCCAGTCCCTTCACATTATTGTTGTTTTTTAATTGAGAGATGCCAGTAAAAGCACGGGTCTGTGTCACAAAATTACTCTCACTTACCTATTATTTCCATCAATTCTGAGTCCATTTCGCTTAGCAGTTTTTTTTTAATTGCAAATCGTACACAATTTTACAACAGACGCTGACGCTTCTTCACAAAATTATCAGCTGAATTGCTTAGTCATTTTTGAAGTATTTTTCAACACTTAGAAATTCGTGACCAGTACTGGCAAAGTGGTGTTGGCACTTTTTCGATAGTTTTTTACGATGCTTTGTTTTGTGCTTTGTTTTAACGAAATATATGCAGAACAACTTTGAATTTAGTGCTGTTAAGTGGACACGAAGGAGGTATTGCTACTGGGCAATCTATAAAAAAATGAGCCGGTTCTTTATGCCTCAAACCATGACTGTTTTAACAATAAAGTGACCACGATTCCATGGTTACAATCATTGCTGATGGAAGTATATACATGGTATTGTGGGTGACGCTATCCACTTCAGAGAATTATTGACCAAGAATATTCTTGAATAAGCTAATTTATTAATCTTCTTCAAAGAGTTTCGCGTACTTACATTTTTTTTACAAATTTCTTATTGGAGAATATTTTCAACAAAATCTTATTACAAAATCTAAATCCATTTAATCCAATCAATGTTGATCTGTGTAGAGTCTAATTGTAATTCTGTTTAATCGTGATTTGTATTTGTAGCTTAGTTAAATGGAGGCAGGTTTATATGGGTGCATCTCCTTATGGTGTATTATTATACTTCATCTGAAAAATGAATAGGTGAGTCTAAATGAAATACAGCAATTCTTCTTAAAGTATATATTATTCGTAAGTAAAGTATTTGTTCACTAATGGTTTAGCCATATTTTGCTAGAGCATCACATTCTCGTACTTTGTGAGTATTGAAATATCAGAATGTTAGTTCAAAATTATAAATTTTTAAATAAATAATGAAAGTTACGAAGCCTTTCTTGTTGTGTTCTTCTGATTGGAATTGGATAATTGAGTAGAGCTCATGTAAGTGTTCTACCAGCTTTTATGAATATCAGATATCTATTTAATTTTAATGGAATACTGGGAAGTATCACTTGGCTAGATCGGCAGGTTTTTAGTTGTTTCGATCCGTTCTTCATTATACATTGTATATATATATACACTAGAAATATAACATACAAGTACCTCCACCTACACATGTGCACATAGCTACTCCTAAAATAGTATTAAATTATATAAATATGAAAGTTAATATATTGGGTGTTTTAATTAGTTAATCCTTTATATTAAGCAGTTCATCTGCATATAAATACATGAATTCGTATATGCTAATTGTTGTTCAATTAATTTAATTAACTTTTCTGTTCTGAACCTCTCAGTTCAAAATAAAGTTGTTTACTGTTGGGTGCCAATTTCATTCTTGCTGCGATCGGTCCGCAGTTTGAAGCGCGAGGATATCGATAACACTTAACTAATATCGGTTCGAACCAAAGAAAAAAATTGTTTACATTGCAGACAGCTGATTCGGCTCTGCAGGAATTTCAAGGTGCTTCATATTTTTCGTTTATAATTTGAACAAATCAAATCTTAAATTATTTTAATTAAGTGATTTATACATTTTATTGAATTTAGACTTAAAGTGTTAAATTGAGATCCATGCTAAACAGGTATGTATATATATACATACATACAGTTTCTTATGTACGTACGTATGTATATACTGGTGCATATGAATCTGTGCAGATATGAATTTCTTATAAATGAGAGCAAAAAAACTGCGCATAGCAACATCGGCCGGAAAAGCCCGGCCGCAACGCAGCTGTCTGCTTCATTCGACAACGGTTTGTTCTCTGCGCAGGATACTTTGCTGAATTTATCAATCGCGTTAAGTGGGCTATGCGCATTAATGGTCTGGCATATTGGACATATCATACGCTATCGCATATACATACATATGTACATATATAATTTTATACATCCGTCGACACTACAAACATAATTAAACAATTCTTTTATTCGTGTATTTGCCGCCATTTAACTACAACATTTTTTACGTTAGAGGTGTGCAAAAAGTTACAAAAAAATATAAAAAAAAAACTCGATTGTGAGAGCTAGCTGGTATACATATGTAGCTCCAATAAACAAATTAGTTTAAATTAATTTTTTATTGTACATATTTAAATTGTCATAAAGGAACTTTGCTTACATCTGTGAGTAGCTTTTCTCTTGTATTAAAAGAGCTCTGACCCTGTGCCTCTCACTCCAGCTGCTGGTGTATCTACGCGGCGTTCCAAATAAATGAATTGTTAGCTCCGATTTTTGATTTTGATGTGTAAAAATATTTTTTAAATGATAGGAACACAGTCGGTGGCTATTGGTGATACCCCGATTCTGAACCCCCAATCGTAAAAAATTAGGCTTCATCTAACGCAAAGCGTCGCCGTTCTTAGTAAGTGTTTTATAACGACCGATTTTAGTATTTATATCATTACACATATTTTTTTTTTAATTTGCAGCAAACGAAAGGTGCCTAGCAAGATGGCACAACCGTCGACTTCGAATATGGGCAATGCAGTTGCCAAGAAGGATGCTAAGGCCTCAGAACGGCCACCACCACTGAAGCTAAAACAGCAGGCAATGCCAAAACCAAGTGATGAGCGTCTTCCAACTAATTTGAAGCTGGCCAACGAACCGGATATGGTAAGGCAGAAGTTGCATTACTCGAATTTTAAGATTTTTTTGTTAAATGTTTTCCTACTTCAGGCTGCTCGCCAACACATTACGCATGAAACGCTTAAAGACATGTTGAAGGAAGCCGAGGATGCGGAAATTGAACGTGAAATTCAGTGGCGTAAGGCATTTAGCGAAATTAAATAGTCTTCGTTTGGTCCTTTGCTAATGTTCAAATTGTTTTCTAGTATTACAAGATGATCCAGAACCGACTTCTCAATCACATTAAGCAATTATACTATGGCTAAGACAGTGTCACCGAAATAGTGCTTGGCTGTGTGTGTGTGTGTGTGTGTGTGTGTAGTATTATAAGAAGTAATCAAATATTTGTCACTTAAATTGTTCTGATTACTAATAAATGCGACAAGCTTTAAATTGAGTACAATAAAAATAACAATACCATTAATTTATAAAGACAAATTAGAGGTATTAATTGTTATGCTTTTTGTTTAGTTGAATGGTAGAGCTGAAATCTGTGCTCCAGAACACAATTCGCAAGTTGAGCGTCTTCATTATTGTGTTAATAAACATAGTCTGCTGGGGACTACAGACATTTTCGTACGTGTTAATTGTTAATTTTAAATGATCTCAACATTGAAGAAACAGGTTACAGAGCGAGTACGGCACCATATATTATTCAATAATTTTCTGGAATATATTAACGCTCTTCAAACAGAGTGTGAATAGTATTATAATTTGGTCAGAATGTTTGCAATGCCCAAAAGGAAGCATCGGAGGCCCCAAATACATGTCCGTCTGTCTGACATACATAGCTATAAAACTTAGCGCACATCAAAAACGAATAAAACTATTCGGGAAAGTGCTGCAAATCGAATTTAGTATTTTTTGCTTCAGTTTTTTATTTGTTTCTTTATTTCTAAAGATTTGGGAAATATAACATGTGTAATATAACGGGTGCGCCATCTAGACCTTCGGTATTTTAAAATTAAGTAACTATTTGCTTTTTAGCTAATTTCGACAAAGGAACAAGATTTATTTATGATATTATCAACTAACACATGCTTAGTTGACCTAACACCCTGTTTATACTTGAACAGAATCAATAGTCAAGATGATATAAACATGTCCGTCCGTATGAAGTTTGAGTTCTCGGAGACTAGATAGAGATATAACCTTCTACTTTCGCTCATTTTAGAGTGTTTGGAAATTATCTTCTTTTTAATTAAACTTCATAGTTGCTGTCTGTTGCGTTAATTGTTATAATAATATATGTACATACAGTTTTGACCACTATAGCATAAAAATCTCTAGTACGCTTGGACTGGATACAGGATATCTTTCTTTCTTTCTTGTTTTCAAGAATAAACGACATAAGGCTTAAGCAATTTAAATAATTATATTTTCAAGTACTTCTTAGATGGCTTTAAAAAGAAAAATGTTTAGCTTTTTCGATATAGCTGAGAGTGAGAGTATATTGCATCAATTGTGTGACTTAATTGTGCAGGGCTTCAATATATGTAAATAAATATGGGTGCACATCGCACTTACACACTCCTAATCGTATAAATTTAATGGGATTAACTATCAACAGTTAAAATTACTATAATCGCTCGACTAATATATTGTCACAAATAGGCATATCATATAGCAGCTGCCTATATACTGCATATAGTATACCAGTATATAAATATGTATATACTATGTACTCGTATATAGTAGATACATAATTATATAAATATGTGCGAGTTAGTGTGTTTACGAGAATGGTTTTAAAAGTATTGACTATGATTCTATGTTTATATGTAGTTGTCCTGCGCTTAAATCAAAATTTGTTCGATTTTATATGTTATTGAACAGTAGAGTTGAGTGACCTACTCTGATTTAATCACGGCGACGGAAAATCACGAGTATCAGTTCAATATCATGATATATTACACATACGCTGTGAATGATATGGGCACTAGTAAGAAATAAATGATATTCAATCACCGACATTTACAATATCGAATAGCAACTGATATTAGTGATTTTTCAGTCGCCGTGATTTAATCACAGGCACTTGACTATCGCTCAACTGATATATTGTCTCATACACGTAGTGTTTACAGGCATATTTTATAAAGCAATTAAGGCACTTGTTTTGAATACAATATTTATGGTTGGTTGGCTTTTATCGCTACTAGCATCTGGTTTATTTCACTTGAGTGGAAAATTAAATGTTTCTTTCTATTTTGTTGGGGTTTTTTTTTATCCAATCCTCTCAAGAAAATAACATGAAAATAGAATTATTTTAGCATACAATTGCGGTTTTGCGTAGTATTTCCTTAGTCCTTACAAGTCGTAGTCAATATACGGCACTCGATCAATCCTGGAAAGGACTATGTAAAAAAATAGGTGTTCCAGTCAATTTTTTGAATCGGAAATTAACAATAGTTGGCACTGAAATAAACCCAAAACCGATGACTTCCTGAAATACTATTTTCCCGTTTCAATTACCAATATTTTGTTAAGGAATATTTCTTCTGTTACGGAAGCCCAATGCTTGAGACTATAACCAACAATCTCCTCTGGTCTGCACAAGAAAGAAGATATTCCTGAAACTGATGGCGGTTTCCTAAAGTATGGAAATAATCCCAAAGAATTGTAGTGAATCTTGGGAAGGATTATGGGGGATATACATACATGTTACGATGGGTTTTTGTAATGGGCGTTGCAATCAACAATAGTTGGCACTTGGAATATATACAAATCAGGTGAGTACCTAAAATACCCTGTTCCCGCCTCAATTCCCATGATTTTTGTAAGGAGCCCATATCCTGTTGCGGGAGCCCAATGATGCCAACTATCTCCCCCACTTTGGAATGGTTTCTTGTACCATTTTAAGCTAATCCTCTTCAGAAAATTGCACAAAAAAGAAGATATTCCAGTAACTGATGGAGGTTTCATGTAGTTTGGAATTAGTCCCATACAATTGTAGTGTTGATATGCCACTTGGAATATATACAAATCAAGAGGCTACTTAATATACCATGTTTGTGAGGAGTCCATATCCTGTTCCGGTAGCCCAATGATTATGACTATCTCCCACACTTTGGATTGGTTTTTGTACCATTTTAGGCGAATCCTCTCCAGAAATTATACACCGAGAAATTAGTTTAATAAATAGATAAAATAGGTTTTTTTTACAGCGATAAAATCACGATAATCACTGCTACTCAAAAATCACTGACGAGCTCATCTCTATTGAACACAAAATCTATTTTTTACATATATTAATAGGCCAGTTGATTTCTTGGAACGAATGCTAAGCAAAAGTTTCCAAACGTTTTTGAACCAAAAATATAGCGATTATGAAGTGTATTCATTTGCAGATGTACATAATCTATATTTTATCAAAATCGCTTGTATTGTTTGCCCGTAAAAGGCTTAAACAATTGTCACTCACACAACGAAACAAACATACATAGGCTTTACATTTAACACAAACGCACACACACACGCACATTTTTTACTACAAGATACGCCGAGCGCAAAAGAAATTACATACAAAGTATGCGATTTGCTATTATTTTGGTGACTGACTTACTTTTTGTAGTTAGATTTCTATAACTAACATAGAGCTACAATGAAAAGGATATATATTTATTTTTAACTTTGGCAACTAATTTGAATTCGTCTCAGGAACGTTCGGACTGTAGTACTACTGCTTCTACAAGGCACTGTCAGTTGCTGGGTGGACTTTCTCTCCTGTGTTTGTTTTAAGGGTTTCAATTTGAGAAGATTGCAAACTATAATGAGTACAATTGAGAGTAAACTAGCAAACTATTTGAGTATATTATTTTGCATGACTCTCTCCCCATACACAGTCATGCACGCCGTATGCAGTTTTCCGTTTTTTTATGGCGGAATGATATTATGGGTTGGAGTCTCTACTTATAGTGTTTCTTAAATAGATAACTGAGCATACCTTCCTGACCAAAAAACATGTCCGGTGAGATTTTTGCTGCCTGTTCCAATATATTATCAAAAACTGACGAGCTCTTTTCCATGCAAAGGTTCTACGGCCTAGTAGCTGTGGCACATCTAGGCTAGTAGCACTAGTGGCGCTATTCTGCGAGAGTTGCATCTTGCGTGGTCCGTATTGATAACTTTCCGTAGTCTCTTAATTCCCAAGATTTTTGTATGGAGTCCATATTCTGTTGCGGTAGCCCAATGACTGCGACTATCTACCACAGTATTGGATATAAAATGATCAATTTTCAAGATTTTTTAAGTAACACTCGTAAATTATTGGGTGTTTTGACCTGTCATACGAGCAGCTGTGAACAATCAAAAGTAATTACGTAAATGCATCTAATCAATTAATGAACGCAAAACTTGAGCCTTTAAGTCAGACAACCATCAATATATGTATGTATGTATGTACATATCGTGTAAATATATACATATATACTCGTATACACCCATATAAACGTAAACAAAACAATTCGAGAAGGGCACTGGTGCACGGATAATCAAAATTTGCTAAACTGTTGAATAATTACATGAATGCGATGGCTTCGAGCCTTTGACGTTGAGGAGGAGTTGATGGCGAAGGTCCTTTGCCTGCATATATATGTATATAAATAGCGTATTTATTGACTTTTAGACAAGGGAGGGCGCAAAAATGAAAGCACTTAACCCTTTCTATGGTTAAGGCATTGAGGTTTATTTGACGGTTAATGTAACTACTCATTTAACAATTCAGTGTGCGAATAACTTAAGCCATACTAGTTCATTATAAGTGTATGTGTGGGTGTGTTGGTGTGTGTGTGTTTACCCTAGTTAAAATCGCTTAGATACTTACACCCCCCCCCCCCCCCCCCACATAGACACCACGCACACAATTTCACTTTATCAGCGATTTTGCTTAGAATGTGTTAATTATAATGATTTGATCTTTGTCTTTGTTGAGTATGCGAATATGTATGCATATGAGTATATCGAGATACAGCTATGACAAACAATGCATGTGTACATATTGTACATACAAGGTGTCTCCCACGAAAAACGGAACTTTTTCACACAAAAAATCCACTGGAGTTGAACCTTGTGTGAACTATTGCTTTCGTAGATTTCATGCTTTCCTTACTTTCCGGCTAAACTGCATGACATTTGGTTCACTGAAAATGGAGACATCGAGCTCCAAATGACGGTCTATTTCTGGCATCGGCCATCAAAACATAAACTTCGAACTAACACTTTTACTTAAATTATTTTCTATCTTCTCTACATACGTATAATCACCAGGAATTTCAATACACATTTCTTTAGTATACTTTAGATGCAATTGCCAGAACAGTTTTGAAAATGGTGCTTTTGATAACAAGGCGCTAGATCCGAAGAATATGGTGCTGTGCGAACTTCTTTGCTGCCAGAGGCCGCAATAAAGTTACTAATAATTCTTCTAGCACTCTTTCTTTTCGTGATGTAAAATGTAACGTTGCAGTTACTCTTTTCATTCAGTTTCAAAACATGGTATTTATATTCCCAGTTCGAACAGCAATTATTTCTTCTTCGTCAGCCTGTACTGAGGCCAGATTCCACTCGTCGGTCGAAGATTGTTACCGAACTTTTCGAGGATTCTTTACTATCGAAACTACTTAAAAAAAGTTTTAGGAGATGATGCATTGGTTTCATATGCATTGAGTTGATGACGAAAAAAGGTAAAGAATCACATGGCGAATTTCTTGCTGAGTTGCTGGTGACATAATTATACATTTTCTCGTCTCCATGCCAATGGAGATATATTAAACAGAAGAACTGCATCTCTTCGATCTATACTTGTTACTAACATTTTGGTTAATTTGTTTGATTAGTACTTCTTCGGAACAATGCATTCGGGCGATGCAAATGAAAACGCTATGCCAACGCCGTCCAACAACTTGAAGAACATGCCGACCAACGATAATAACTCCGCTTCCAGTGAACCAAATGCCATGAAACTTTTTACAGGAAATTGAGAATGCATACTCGTATACTCATTCAACGCACTAATTACGTAAAATTGGCGGAACCAGAAAATGTTCTATTGCAAAAGTTCTGTTTACTTTGGTACGCACCTTGTCTATACATAACGTACATTAGTGAAAGATTATATCCTGTATATTGTTTAATGTTCTTGTAATTGTATAATTTACATATCAATGTCATCTCTGATCTGTTGTCGCTGTCATTGTTGTTTTCATCGCTATTACTTTGTAATTTTGTAGTTTGAAAACTTATTTTTGGCAAAGCTTTTGTTGTTATGTATTATTTTATGCCGAAAATTGTCGTCGTCGTCGTCGTCGTCGTCGTTTTTGTTGTTTTAGTTATGCTCATAAATAATTCTGCACAAATCCTTCGTTGACACTGAAAACTGTTTAAGTCGAAATACAATTAAAACTAAAATTTATTTACATAGACTTAGAAGAAAACTTAAACTAAATACAAAAGGCAGCAGCTGAAAACTGCGTAAAGTTCATTTCAATTCAAATGCAATCTGTCAACAAAGTTCAATTTGAATTAAATTCAATTGTTTTGAGATAGATGTTTTGGCTTGTGACTAACAAAATACAAACAAAAGCGAAAATTAAAGTTATTAAAGATACGTCTGGCAGTGTTGCACCATGCTGGAATGGATAATCAGAGTGGAATTTTCATAAAACCTCAAAACGAATATCATATACAGAATTGAAATATCTCCAGAACTCGTATTTCTTTTTACGAAAATCTCCGATTATGCAGAACAAATTTGTTTTTGCTAGCATCCAAACTCTTAGAGCTGATTCAGCTTTTGAGTTTATCTAGTTTTTGGGGAAGCTCCTATTTGTAAAACAAATGCTCCATTTATTCTTTATAAGATTAATTATTTGTGTGAATTAAGAAGCGCTAGTAAAAACAATTTGGTGTACCAGCGAGTATGGAGCAAGATGTTAAAAATTAGAGAAACAATAACAACTACTAAAAAATGTACCTTCTTACTCTAACTAGAGTACTTGAGTTGGAGTAAATAATTCAATAAATTTTCTAGTTTTAATGCATTCTTCTATAACTTCTTCTATAACTCAAAGTCTCCATAAGTCGAACTTTTTTATGGTGATTCAAGTTATGAAAGTTCAACTGTAATTTTTTTTTTTTTTTTTTGATGGTGCAAGGTATTTTTCAACATTTTTACACCGTTCGTTCAAAATAGACATCTATGATCTCTTTATGCAACTCAAAGTTTTTCCAATGCATACTTGGTCGCCCTCTGGTACGTTCTCCCGGGGTTCGTCATCAACATCAGATGTGCCTTCACGGTTAAAAGTTTTTTTCGGTGGCGGTAACCAAAGCCAGTACACCAAACCCTTAATAAAGGGAGATTGTCTTCTCACAAATTGCTCAACCCAGAACAGATGTTTAGAAACTACACAGCGGATATGTGACTAACCGAAGTTTATGATTTGCTTGGAATGTTAAGCAAACAAACGTTTTTGCATATTTCCAAGTGAATGGTAACTAATAATTATATCCATGTAGATTTCTGCAAATGATCCGATTTGCTTTATGGACGAAAACATCACATATGTATAGCATATCAATGGATGTGATTTTTAACTAAAGCTGTACTGCACTGCAGATTCTTTAAAGCTTGAATATATACCTCGTGCTTTCAATATGTTAGTAGTTTCTAGGTAATATATACAGGAGTTATCTGATACCACCTAAAAAATATTCTTATACAACTCGTTTCGAGTCGATTTAGCTAAGTTCGTGTGTATCCGAGTTGACGTCGGCAGCCGATTGTAGTTTTATAACAAGTTCATTTTCTAACAATTACCAATTATCATTTTGAGCAATTTGCATCATTAAGTTTCTGTTTGACAGCCAATTACACACGAAGCAAGCAGCAGATAAAACAGTGTGTTATTTTGGCTGGATCAACGCGACAAACTTCTGATTTGTGTTCGTCTGTCTGCCTTTCATGTCTGTGTTTAATAGCTGCCATTCTGTCAAACTTAATGATGCACATCGCTCAAAATTTCAACGCAGTCTAATGTAATGCAGAAATAAAACTTGTTGAAAAACTAAAGGATTCATCCCTCATACCTCGTAAATGATCTACATTTTTTTTTTTTGTTTATTGGTGTGAATAAGTCTGTTATTGATTACATCTTCAATACTCCACTGGTTCCCTGAAAAATACTTCGTAATTCCAAAAATTTATGAAGAAAATAAACAGTTTTGGTCGTGTTTTAAGGTTTGTGATGAAAATATTAACAGTAAATTTACGCGTTTCTCATCGTTCCTCCACAGAGTAATACAGCCAAGCTATATAGTATAACACTCTTTCTATTACGATATTTTATTTAGAATTTTCTTTTTCCGCTGTTCGTTTTTAGGCATAATAAAAAAAAAAAAAACAATTTATGCACACTTCACATCAAGTCTTTTACTCAACTTTGCAATTTTACATTTTTGTTGAAGCGTTCTCGAGTTGCTGGTGTTTTCTGTGCTGTTCTTGTTGCATTAGATAACAAGTATTTCAATTACCATATTACATACCTACTAAATAATTACGTAATGAAAAGAACTTAAACGCACACTTTGACTTGTTGCATTCCTGTACGACGAGTGTCTATGTAAAGTACATAAAACATTTTAACACAGAGTTGTATTTTAATTTAATCCATCTCATCTGAGCTTTTCATATAGGATTTTCCTTACAGAAAAAAAAAAAAATAAATAAAAATCTTAAATTAAAAAAGAAAATACTTTTATTTCTTAGAATTTTTTGCTCATTTGCAATGCTTTTCATTTCCATTTTGTCCTTTTCTTTATTTCATGCTACTGCTACTGCATTTCATTCATTTGAAGAATCTTTTGTGCGTTTACCGTGCTTACTAAGTGGGTAAAAACAAGCAGAAGAAGGGGGGATCTATTTTTTTCTATGAACATGTTTTTCCCTTTGCTGCATTCTTTCAGGCTAAATTGAATTAAATAATAAAACTGTTACACATTTCGTCCTTTATGCAAAAGCGTTTTACCTCTGTGAGCGCATAAAAAAGCTGAGCTGAAAAGACATCCGCCGAAAGCGTTCTGAGCAGAGAGAGAGAGAGAGAGAAAATTAAAAATTGGAAAAACCTAGAGCCCGCAACTAAATAGCGCTGAGAATCAACATCAAAAACGGGCATCAGCTAAGAGGATAGCTAAGTAAATTACCTTGAAGCAGCAGACAGCTACTATTCTGTCGACGTCGACGTAGTTCCATTGACGTAGTATTAAGCTAATATTTTTAAGTTTCCTATAAAATCTTTTATTTAACTTAAAATGTCTGCTCGTATGTTATGCTAAAAATTTTAAACCACTTCAACACAACTGTTTGATCTAAAATATTACATGCAACTTGAGCAGTTGCCATGTGTCCAATGACATACTGACACTATGCTAATCAGAGATGCTCTGTGCGGTAGCTCGATTTGTTCCAGTTTGTTTAAGCGATCTTCTTGTATTGTTGCGTACCGGTTTTCTCCTGGTAAAAAGAAGGGTTTCTTCGCCAGATCACCATGCTGGTTATCTCTATTTGCGGATATACAAAGCATCAATTCCTTATGAAAGATCATTCTCCACCATACTATCTTATTAGACTAACTATATAGCATCACACTGTCTGAAACCTCTGTTCTTATCAAAGCGGTTCTTTCCAAAACTGACAACTTTATGTGTATTATTGCGGAAAGTTTTTTCTTGAAGATAGTACAAAGAACACAGAAATTGCAACCGTTGTGCATGCATGAATCGGATCATATCTTGCATACGAATTGATGCATACGCCTCTTCGCCACTGGCCATGGCAACTCAGGTGGCAGCTTATCAGAGCCTGCCGCTTTGTTCTTCTTCAGCTTTTTTATTACTGACTTGACATAGGTTTGGTACGATGGCTCTACAAAAATGACTTCATCAATTATTGGTTCTGGAAATACTTCTCTATTGGCGGCATTGTTTATTTTATCGGTATCTCCTGGTATTTTAGAGAAGTGACTTCTACATAGTCGCAGTAATTACTGTACATCTGTAAGCAGCTTTAAATTTTTGAGTTTCAGAAAGAAACTCCGGACTAAAAACATTCGAGCAGACGCTAGACACCTTCATAACACTTGAAGCTCACGCCTTTTTATCTTCAGAAGACGGTGAGAGAATAACTGAAACAGTTTGGAGAGTCTGGCTGACAAGCATTATAGCATGTCTCATAACGGTATACTTAACAATTCGATAGCTTAAAATGTGATCTCTAAATGGTGTGCCCATATCTGAATTTATTTCGCTCCACCTACAACTAAAACTAAGAACTAAAATATAAATATATAAAGAGTTGTACTTCACGGTGAAACTATTCACTGACTAAATTAAAAATAGTACAGAATGAAAAGAAACGATTTTCCACCTCAGATGACCCTCAGAACCTTGTTCGAGTACTTTACTATTTTTTTTTTTGCATGTTCATGGCATGGGACTGCATGTGCTATGCGGCGTAACAAACTTTCGCCGTAGCCTTTGCCGCGCTCTCGTCTACTGAATTAATTGCAATAGTTGATTAACCGAAAACTTTTTACGACAAACGTTTGCGATGCGCCTTGCCAAAGTCAAAGTACTTGAGAGCTTGCTGTTGAAGCTGGAGGAATGAAGAGTGGCAGAAGCTGAAACTAAAACTGGCACTTTTGTATAGTTTAACTATTTACGTATACGGACGCGATTTAGTTATACGGCTGAACGCCCGCCCGTGCGCTCTACTCTGTCCCCACTCATTTATCGCCGTCGATCCGTCCTACCGTCCAACTATCCAACCGTCCATCCAAGCAGCGATTTTAGCTTCGCGTATCATTAAAAGATGTAATAGGAAAGTACTTCAAGTGCACTTTGACTTTGTGGATTACTTGCTTACAGCTTAATGGCTGGCAATTGTGCCAACTCTCCGGCGATGTGTCTCGGTTGCTACGTCTATCCATGTATCAATGTATGCATGCACGTGTATGTAGTATGTATGTGTTTAGTTCTTTCTCGCACTTGCGTTTCCTTTCCAAGCAGCATGTGCGTTTTCTTGTATGCATTTCCGTTTGTTGCCTTCAATGTATAATCAAGATTTGGTTTAATAGTTTAAGAAAAATGTTATTTTTGTTTTTTAGTGACTTATACAGCACCGGAATCAACCAACTAGGCGTCTACTAAGGAGATGCACGAGGACGAGACGGCTCCGCAGAACGCATCCTATTGGCATCTGGCCGACAGAACCATGTAAACTACAACGCGCTGTCTTTATGAAACAATCTTTAAAAATATTATATAAAACACCACTGAAGATCAGTGATCAGTAATCTTTGACTAATTAAACCCAACCTATCTAGACTATGTTATAAAGTAAATTTTTCGCTTTAAGTTTAATTTAAGTTGTTCCTAATAACAGAAAAAAAAATTATATCAACAAAAATTGTTTTTTAATTTACGTTTCACAGTGATTGTTTAAAAAATCACAAACACATCTGGAACACTATTCGTTAACGTACCTCATTCCTGTCGAACTGACTGATCCTTTTCATATTTGCAGCTGATACTCAAAATTTTTAGATTGCTTAGCTACCTTCATTTTTTGTGAGAATTTGTTAAGTATTTTTATAAAATTCTATCTCACATACGAGATAGCTACCAGAGCTACATTTGCTGGAATATTTGTAAAAAAATCTCATACTCATCTTCATTTCATACAAAAAATCATCTCTGAATTATTGGTTGGCCACTGTTCTTCGAAGAAGGCATAGTGTTCGGAATATTCGACAACAGCGTACGATACTTCAAAAATATTGACTCCATAGTTCTTCAGCATATAGGTTTCAGCAAGACGGTGTTACGACATATACAGCACCTAAATTCGCGTTTCAGAACTGTCAACTGGCCGCCTATATCGTGTGATATCACGGCGCCGTATTTTCTTTTTTTTGGGGTTATGTGAAGTCAAAAGTCTTCGGTTGCAATGCTGAAAAGAGTGATTGAAAATTGGACCTACTGAATGGACCACCTACAGCGTCGTCGCGATTAATAGTTGAATGCAATTTTCTTTAAAAAATTACAGAGATTGTGCTCTAGTATCATAATAAAGATTCCGACAGACAGTTATATTTTAAGTGTTTTATTTAAAATTAAAAAAAGAACTTCTAAATTAATCATCCGTTACTTTAGCAACACTTTCGTCAGCCCCAGTCAAAAACCTTGTTAACCAGTGTTATTTGAAATTTTTTCCAAGTTATCTCGAAGATACCGGACTGAACATTTTGCTGTAGAGAGCGAGCCTCTAAATCTTCAGCCAAAATATTCGATCAACGATCGAACGAGTTGAACGATTGACACAAGAAATGATGGCTGACGAATTGGCAATAAATATTGAAAAATGAGCGCCTGTACACGAAGAAATCTACTCGCTAAGTTCCATGAATTTTGTTTGGTGTTCAAAAAGAGGAACGTGTTCTTTTTGCACAACATCTTCTAAGAAAACTCCAAGTCAGAAGATTTAGAAAAGACTTAAACTGTTATAAAACTGTTACAGTTGATGAAGTTGCTGAAGTCATGACGGCAAACCATGGTGTAGAACAGAAAAGATGCAAATTTACGAATTAAAATAAAGAAATTTCAGGTCAGCAGCATGAATCACATGAAAATACAAATCGTCTTCCAAAACATAAACATGGGTGGCGGGTTTGTGTAGAGGCTAACTAAAAAAGTCAACTAAAAACGTCCATTAGTATATTTAAGGGAAAAATCTTCGATAGCAAAGCAGAGTTAATGCAGAAATTGAGTAGCTACAAAAGTATAATTTTCAAGACAATTTCGATGTTAGAAATGTATTAAATTTAATGCTGATTATATAGAGAAGTTAAAATACAGTGAAGCCTAAAAGTAGAAGACTACAAATATAGTATAAGTTAATAGTTTGGCTATATACAATCCCCATTACTTGAAGTTATTTACCTGAAGAATACATCATTTGTTGCGAGTAATCGCAGCGTTTGAAGCGGTTGTTTTTAATGTTCCAGCGGTTAACCCATTGATGAAATCTCTAATAACCTGTAGCAGTAGTAGTACGTCTAGAACAAATGATTTAGTTAATTTTTTAGGCGCTTTAAGTTTAGTTTAAATGAGGCTGTTTTTTTTTTTATTGTTAGTATAATAAAACGTGATGATAATATATAATGCAATTTTGCTTGATAATGCTGCTGCTGCTGCTGCTGATGCTGCTGCTGCTGCTGCTACTCCTGTTGGTGCTCTCCTTATGGTGATCTTATGTATTATTATTTTCTTTTGGTTAATATATAATTTGACATATTGTTTCATTTTTCATTAGTTATGAAAAAAAAAGTAAAAATTACTTTGGTTTTTTTTTGTTTGTTGGTGCTAAGCTAGTTTAGACATTGGATTCGGATCGTCATAGTCGCTTCGGTCTTCATATTTGGCCAGTTTACTACACTGAACAAATCCGAAGCGTTCGGAACGACGCTTAAGCGCTTTGATCTGCTCTTCCTCAGTCTTCTTATCACCACTGGATTGCCATATAGAGTTGGCTGTGTACTTGTCGCGCATAGGTTTATTTTCGGAATATATATAACGTCTGGCCTTCTTCATTTGCTCTTCCTTCTTGCGAATTGGTTGATCATATCGATAATGCATAGCGCGTAGTTCATGGTCTACTTCCTCTGCATTATCATCAGGCCATTTGGTACCCAATATCAAATTATTTACTCGATCCATTGATTGCGTTGAAGTTGTTAATTGGCTTTTTACTTTCACTTCATTGACTGTTAGTTTTTCCATCTATAAAAGAAAATAATTTGATGTATTATATTGTTACTGATTCTATTTTCAGTGTGTGTATCAGTTTGTCCGAAAGTTTGTAGACATGTCCGTCTGTCTGATAGTTTTTAAGATATACATCTGTAACCCGACTCGTAGAAATCTTTTATTCGCATTGGCAATCTATGTTCACTTTTTCGGCATCAAACGCATACTTTGACATTTTTTTTTATTCCAATTATAGTACAGTCATGATAGGAAAAGAAAACAAAAGCGCAGACAAAATTTTGTAACTCTTCAATTATAAAATTAAATATACTCTCTGTTCTTTCACTAGTTCAACTATTTACGGGTTTATACGAAATGCTTTGTATAATTATGGCCGGATATTTGCTCTCATTTTAATGCAGTCATTCGGAGGTTTGAGGTCGTTTTAAGAAGTCTACATTAATGCGAAAAGTTATTGATTACCATTCACTTGGAAATATCCCAAAACAATGCTTCTGTAAACAGCTCACAATCCGTTGTATGCCACATATTTCCAGCAATGCTCTTGAACATCCGTTGCAATGTTAGCAAATTTTAGAAATTTTTAAGTGTATATTAAATTTATGCAACAGGCAAATGGAGACGTACTAGATACCCATAAAGTATATATACATATATACTTGATCAGCATCGAAAGCTGAGTCGGCAAAAGCCATGTCCGTTTGGTTGTCTGTTTGAAAATCGAGACCTTGCAGACTATAAAAGATAAAGACTTCTAGTTTGCTCTTCTTCTTCTTCTTCTTCTTTGGTTCTCTTACTCCCTCTACAGATAAAGTTTATTAAGTAAACGTGCTAATCACACTACAAGGGAACACTCCACAATCAAACAGACCAAATTTTTGAATTTTTGCATGAAATGTTTTTTTTTTTTTTTTTTTTGTTAATTAAGCTAGACGCGTCAAGTTTCGTGTATCTTACATCAATTCTAATTCTAATAAAATATACCAGAGAGATCCAAATCGGACCGCTATAGAATATAGCCCACATAGAATTCGATTTCGAATTTATATATATTTATAATGCCTTGTCGAACAATGAATGATAGGAAACTCTGTACAAATAATTACGGTTGACTCGACACTAGACGCGCAAATCGGTGGAGCAGTTTGATTAAGATAATCTTCGAACAGCTCTACCTGTACTCATATAGACAATAAGCTCTGTATTCACTTGACTCAAGCGTAATTAAATCAAAGGCCGCCGCAGATCTCTAATAGAACAGTATACACCAGCTGCAAATCCAAAAGAATATCATAGCCACTTCGAACATGCAGTGGTTTCGAAGAGCCACGTACAACATCTTAAATCAGACGTGACCACATTAAGGATTTTGCAAAACTCAAAACATATTGAGTATAAGCAAAGCAAATATAGCGATGCCAATAGTAGTCACCACGGATCTGCGCTAACGACTACTGTCGGCGGTGTAACAATAGCGAAGAAGTAGAAAGCTTGCAGCATTTAGTATGCCAGCCACTGCTCTGTACTATTCAGAACGTAGATCCGTAGAGCTGGGAGAGACATTCAAAATTGAAATTTTATTAGAAACGTGCATTAAAAGAGATAAATGCCGTACCAGAATGTGGGTTAGTCTTCTAAGTTTTGGGTGGGCATTGCGCGCAATCGGACACTACAACATAGGCTAATCATCGAACGACGTTTCAAGGCAAGTATTAAATTTAGGCATCGGACAGCACACTTTTACCGGCAGCGTCAATGCGCAAAACTGTGCAATAATTAGATGGAATTTCCCATGTGCAAAATTTTTGCCAATTCCAAAACGAAAAAAATTTATATATAAAGAGAGAGAGAGAGAGAGAGAGAGAGATGAAGTCACAAACAAAGCAAACACGATTGAAAAAATTGAAAAGTGCATTTTGAGCAACATTCTAGGAAACTTAAGATTGAGTAGGCATATTACATATATGTAGCAGCAAAGTCAGAGGAACGAGAGCGGTCCAGTGCAGTTATAGAAAGCGGCAAAGAGGCACAAAAGAACTTAGTAACCCACGTTCAGTTTCAATAAATATATACATATGTAGCTGCTAAGTACACAATTTGCAAATTCGTGTTAATGGTATTGAAGCTTCGGTTACACCGAAGTTAATGTATTTTCTCTAATTAGAATTTTTTTGCTTTTAAACCACTCTCATACAGAGGAGATTATAAAGTGACCATGCAAAGGTGTACGGTGTCACATTGTGTGCATGTTGTGGCCTCTCTCTCTCTCTCTCTGACTCCCTCTCTTTTTCGTATATGTATGTATATTCAATTGTCAAGGCATCAAATTTTTCAGGCATAATGTGTTGGCATTCAACGTGAGGTTGTGGACATCATTTAATAAATAATCTTAAAATTAGAGTAATGCAACTTATGACTTACCATATTATGCATTATTGTGTAATCGTTTGCCAGCTTCGACTTCGACTTCGGTGGCGGCGGTGGCGGCGGTGGCGGTGGCGGCGGTGGCGGTGGTGGTGGTGGCGGCGGCGGCGGTGGTGTTGCTGTTGTTGAGACCGTAGTGTTCAGCAATGCAGCGGCCTTTGAAGTAGTTGGCAAAGGTTGTGCCGAATAGCGATTCATCAAAAGATTGCTGCCAATTGAAAAATATACGTACTGATATATGTATATGTATAAAATATGTTTGTTATAATGCACTTACGAAGCACGAGGTGCGTTTCTCATATATATACCACTTGTCGTACTAGTAGTTGGTTTGATATATTTCTTCATTTCATCAGACATCGTTTCACAAAAAGATTTTACACAAATCAATTAAAATGACTTATTTTTTGCAACTTTCTTGACGACAACGAAAGCAAAGTAAATTTGCTGCCAATGAATTTTGCTCTCTGTTCTGCCTCTTCTTCTTTTACGTCTTCAGTTCCAGTGTTGCTAATGGCTTCAAAATGCAGCTAGGTCTGCGGCACGTTACTATTTCAAAACTAAAAAAAGAAAGTCTTTTTTAGACACAAAAAAATAATGCTAGATTTAAGAGAAAAAAAAAACTGGTTTTCTTAAGATTTTATTAGTCAAATAAATATTTCATATTAATTTATATATAATAAAAATATGCATTTTTAAGTAGACAAAAAGAAACCAATATATTAAATACAAATACAACATAATGCATAAGACTTGAAAGCGACCGACTGAAAGTCAGTTTCCAGCGTAGTATATTGTGCTTATTGAATTTTAAAATGTATCGAACATGAGAAAGGTCTGCTAATGTATATATTTACTAAGTACAAAAACTCAGAATCAGCTTAATAAGACGACTTACTGCTTCTCGAAGATTACACAGCCAGGCAACAACAAAAACTTGTTTTTCTGATCTGCAATTCTAATCTTTTTTACTCTATGTTTTGCGCACAATAAAGCCATAGGTTAAATCAACTCCATCACTTCACGATTTTGATACAAGCTAACTCAGTCTGCACAATCACACAAAAATAGCAAGCAATGCGGGCTTGTAGTAAAATGAGCTTCGGATTCAGTTGCAATAATGTCAAAAACATTTACACAACATACAAACTGACCTCTGTATCAGAAAAAAAACAAAAAATCTTTCAATAATAAAAGATAGTTTTACTTATACAAAATATTTAAACAAGAAGTGTGACTTCGAATATATTGCACGTGCACGAATGCAGGCCCCGGCGAGTATTCATATAAATTTTAAGTAATATTGTATGATAACTGAGGGAATAGCACATTTTTTTCAGAAACTGTCAGCGTCAAAACGTCAATCAATGTTTACGTTTTTTATCATGGTAAAGTGTACTACCAAAATTCTGAGTCGGTGGTCATAACTTCAACGGATACCATCCGTAAATTGAATTCTCGAATAAAATTCAAGTAAAGTCTTGTTGGAGTGGGAGAAAAATAGCAATTCGAAAGCAACCAACCGTTTAACGATTATTAAAAACAAACCCAAAGAAATGTTTGCAGAAAGGACAAGGAATCAACGATATACAACAAAACAAAAAAAAAAAAAAAAATAAATAAAAATTAGGCTCAATAGAGCAATGCACGAAAGTAGCCAGTTCCCAAATATCATTTTTAATAATGAAAAACATTTTCCAATTGAGCGTTTACAAAAAAGATAATCGTGTCAAGCTTATAGAAAGGTCAAAAGATAAATTTGACATGCAAATATCCAGCAGTAATCAAGCATTAACGTATGTGATGGTTTGGACTTCTGTGACGGCGTATAGTATTTTTTTGGACCATAGCGTTCAAATAAATTGCAATGTCTATAGGGAAAGGGTTCTGGAAAGTTTTTTCCCTGGTTGAAACACCACATTCCGCTGTTTATTCCGAACGTACAATGGCCTCCACGGTCACTGAATGCGAAACCGCTCGACTACTGCATTTGGGGGTAATTTACAGGCCAATGTACACAATAAAAAATACCAGAGTGTGAATACGCTCAAGGCAGCCATGAATTCGTCATGAATGAAGCAAAATATCAGCAGCTCACAGTGTGCTAGTCTGTCATCGAACATCTTAGTGCCATATCGTAAACTGAGTTCTACAATTTTGTATTTTAGTTCAATAAAATGCAATTTTGAGTAACTAAACATAAAACAATGTCTCAGAAATTGCAATTTATTCGGGCCATTCTGTATGTAAATACATTTGGAGTTATTGTCTTTAGTTGTGTTATACATGGAGTTGCTTATTTTTATTGCTTTTTATATAAACTAGTTGCATTTATTTGTCTCATTTTTTTTTTTTTTTTTTTGTATATTTTATTATTATATATTTTTATATTATTTTATACGATAATAAATACCATAGCATTATGAATTATACCATAAATGACAAAACTTTACAACACTGCTATGAATAGTACAAATAGTGCAATCAGCTGTTTTAAGGTTGTATTTTCTTTTTACCTCACTGTGCGTACGTTCAACTGTTCTGAGCTCCATCGAAAGCAGATTGCAGATTGCAATTTTCTTTTTCTTTTCTTTAATTTAATATTTGCGATAATTTACAATTGTGCCACATACTGCTTAACTATCCAAGTTAAGTAATAAACCGAAGTTAATTACAATTGGTTTAAAATATTGAAATACACGAAAACTATTGCATTTGTTTGAAATTTAGCTGCCGGCAACGTACGAAGTGGACGACGTACAGTGGCTCGTTTTCCGAAAACATGCTGTAAATTATAATTTTTGAACGAATGAAAAAAACGATTTATTTAACGCACTTATAAAACACCGCAAATTTTATGACTTGAATTGAACTTAAATTGAACTCTGAATAAAGGTATATTTTGCATACAGGGTCAAAATATAAAAACTTGAAAACTCTCTATCTCTCTTATAATCACCGAGATCTGTGCGTTCAAACAGATGGACGGAAGGCCGGACATACGGATTTGTGTATATCGACACGTCTTTCGCAACTGAGCAAGAGTACATGTACTTTATGGGATTTACCACGCCTCCATCTGCCTTTCTCTCAGACAGACATACAGATGAGCGGGCGGACAGACATTGCATGGAAAAACCCAAGCTTAATTGCCATTCAGTGGAAGATTCAAATTGTGTACTTAGCAGCTATAAAGTAAAAAAAAATATTTGTAAATCATATAAACAAACACAAATATGTAGTTAAATATAAATGGATGGTTTATATGGGGCAATTCCAAAAAGTGCGCGTGACATCTAAATATGGATACTCTATTTAACTGCAATAAAAATGCATAAAAAAAAAAGAAATAGGCGAAACAACACTCAGACACACACTGCTACTGTATATCTGCATGCGATGTTGAATCGTTGTCCTCAATGGGTTAACCGCTGTGGAGTACTAAAATCAACGGCTCGAACGAAGCTGCCAAGCACTCTCAACAACACATCATTTTCTCAGGTAAATAAGACTGCATGGGAATTGTCTACTACTAAACTAAAAATGTCTCCCAGCGGTAGCAGAGTTCATCCATTTCTACCGTATCCAAAGCATCCAATATTAATACTAACTGCTGATCCTTAGGTTTTATAGCGGGTCAATCTGTAAAGTTACGCTAGCTGCCTTAAACTATAAAAAAGATTTACTTCACAATATCTCAAGCGAAGTTCGTAAGAAATTTTGGGTATTTTTTTTCTTTTATCAGAAGTTATGTCATATGTATGTACATATGTGCCTGTGATTCCTATTTTACATACGTACCCACTCGCACTTTGTATAAGAGATTTCTAGAGCATAATGAGAGCTCAAACTATAGGTGGCATATGTATGTACATATGTAATGTCTATCAGCATGAACAATTTTTTTTGTTTTTTTCTACAGTTCTAAAACTATTGAATCAATTCTCGTACACGCAACACTTTATTAACTTGTTCCAACTGGGTTGCTACAAATGTTGCTATACGACTACGAACACTTTTTCAAATGCTGTAAGTTTTTATTGTTTTCATTGTTGTTGTTGTTGTTGTTACTATTCTGTTACTTTTTCTTTTCACTTTTCACTTTTTCTCTAACTTACTCTTCTTCTTCTTCTTGCACTACGTAAGATAAATTTTGTACAACAACAATTCGTATATGTGTGTATATATATAAATATTGTAGTGCAGTCATATGTAGTGGATGTGGCATCGCTTAAATTAAACACCCAAAGCACTTTGAGCAATTCATTTTGGGGGCGAATCGCACTGAACCAACAACAACAACAACAACTACAATAAAAATATGTAACACCAAAATAAAAATTCCCGTAAAACACCAGGACAGCCACTTACTCCACAACTTGTTGTAAAATAAAAAGTTAATAAATAACTTTAACAACTAAACTAAACTATTCGCACGCTACATATCACAGTCCACAAATACATATTTAAAAGGTACGATTTTTAGATATATATGTACATATATGATTTAGAGATGTTAATAATAAACAGTAGCTAAGCTAATATGTATTTAACTAGAAGCAGATCTTTTAATTGGTATACGAATTTTAGGTTTTTAATAGTTGCATTGGCCATGACCGCACATGGAGAGTTATTTTGAATACCAAATCTGCGGAGATACTTTTTTCTTTAGCGTCTGAATTGTCGTTTTTCTCTTTTTGAATCTCATGATGTTGCACCCGACTGCAGTGTACTTCTGTGGGCGATGTCTTTCTCCTGCATAAATCTTAGGCCTTACGTCGTTTGCAGGGGACATAGTTCTAGTACACTTCGTACTCCGCATTGACGGTGAACGTCGTTTCACATTTTTTTTCTTTTTTTCACATATGTAGGCACATATAAACGTGTTAAATTGTCTAAACATTCTAGTTTAATATTGTGCGTATTTTAATTAAGTTAATCCTTTATATCAAGCAGCTCATCTGTATATAAAAACATGAGTGCGTAAATGCTAATTGTTGTTTAATTAACTTTTCAGTTGATGGCCTACTTTATCACGATTCAAAAAAAAACCATTTGATTGCGTTTGGAAGCCAAATTATTAAATAGTTATTGCAATCGGTCTGCATTGTAAAGAGCTAACGATAACATTTCACTAATATCGGCTCGCGCCTAGATCAACTATTCACATTGTGAATATCTTCCTTTGGCTGTGTGTATATTTCAAGGTGCATCACATTTTTCGAGTATAATTTTATCAAATCAAATCGTAAATTATTTTAATTAAGTGATTTATACATTTTATTAAACTCAGACTTAAAGTGTTGAATTGAGAAATCCATTAAAGTCGACCGATCGCAGATATTCACGCTAATTGAAGTGAATTCATGACATGCGTGCATATGTATATACACAAATATGTACATATACACATTCTCATATACGTATGTATGTATGTACATACATATATACAGATATGAATTTCTTAAAGGACAACAACAATACACAAAAAAAAACAGTGCAAATCAACATCTGCTGGAAAAACCTGGCCGCAAGACAGCTGTCTGCTTCTTTCGAACACGGTTTGTTACATGCCTAAGTGGGCGCTATACGCCTTATTGGTCTGGCATATTGGCGTGTCCTACGTTATCTTATATTTATCATTTGATACATCCATCGACACTACAGACACGTAAGTAAATAATTTTATTTGTTTCTCTACCGCAATTTTACCATAAAATTTACTACACAACGAGATGTCACAACCGCTGTCGGTGCAAAACGGCTCTGAGACTGCGCCGCCGACTAATACTGATTTGACCGAAAAACTCCTAGTACCGATCGGCACCTTGCAAGGAAATGCTAACGCAGCTGCTGCGAACCAACTGCCAACAGTTGCCGGTTAAAAATCTAACTAAAGTACAACGGCACCGTGCTAGGTAAGCATATTATTACTACCGACTCTTGATTACATACATATGTATAGCTGTAAAATTTTTTTTTAGTAAGAAAACTGCGGATAACAGTGTCGTACAAACTCTGCTTCCAGCACCGCTGGAATCGACAACAGCGGGTTGCGGGTTTGAGGCTGATGTGGACATTGAAAACCCGATTCGGTCAGCCTTACTGAGAGGATGTGACAATGCCGTTAACCATATGCGACCAGATGCCGGTGTTGCGAGTTCTACTCTCAATGACCAGTGTCAGTGATGTTAGTTTTATGTATATAGACAGAAAATTTGTATACTAAACGCAATACGTAATATATGTAGGTATGGATGGATTATCAATTTTCGTACTGGGTTTTCTATTAAGGTTAGCTGTCTCATGTCTTGGTTTATATGCACCACAAGAGTCGATTTGTATAGTTAATTCATTTGTGTTAATTTTAATGTGTGGCCTCCATGTATATTTATAATCTATTCCAATTCCTAAATATTTTGGTATTTCCAGGTTTTTTTTTTATTTTAATGACATAGTTTTTAGTTCTTCTATTTGTATATATAACTTGGATTGTTTTTTTACACGTTGATTCACCTCTATGCCCCATTTTTCAAACCAATCAATTGTGTTGTTTAGTATTATTTGTAGTTCATATGTTGCTTTTTTCTTGTCATTGTTAGAAGATGATAATACTGTATCGTCTGCAAATGTTATGATCTTGCCCCCATAGTTTGTAGGTGTCAATAAGTTTGCTGTATACATATATAAGATATAGTAATGGTCCTAGCACTCTGCCCTGGGGTACATCCGCTGTCATTTTCAATACTTCAGAATATGTATTTACTGAATAGTAGAATGTTTTCGTCTCAAGCCAAATTGTTGGTGGGAAATAATTTGCTGTTGTTTCAAGATTAGTTATAATATATCAAATAATATCATTTCAAATAGTTTGAATACTACATATGGTAAACTTATTGGTCTGTGTAAAGTGGTTTTCGTTGCGTCTTCATTAGGTTTGGGTTTAGTTGAAACGTTTCTCATTTATGTAATTAGTATGTCTGGTAGTTCTTTGACTGTTCTGCCTGATATATGTAAGTTTCTCTCGTTATAATCTCACCTGCTAGATATCGTTTGCCTAGTGTTTTAACAAAATTTAGATAATGTGATTTTGTTGTGTTTAAGAGAACAGTAAACAGCTGATAGTGCAATCGGTCCAATTGAGTCATTTATTTGAATTGATGTGACTTTAATATGTCCCTCTTATATCTGTCTAGTTCTGTACATTTCATTGACTTTCTAATTAATATCGTTGTGCTCCCATGCGCCATATTGTCAGAATGGTTTGTGCTGTATGAATTGTTAATTTTGGAATACTAAGGTAATTTGTTTCCGTAAAATGTGTTTCTGATATTAGTAGTAGCACTTGTTTTGTGCTTCTCTTTAGCATGTTTTAGATGTTTAGAATTTCGTGGCCTATTTCAGCTGGTTCATTTATAATGCTTTCTTGTCTGTCGAGCTCGCACCCTCTTTGCGCTTACATGTAAATATAATACTTGGTATTTTTATTGTATTTTGACTTCAAGTTATTTAAGTTCGTACTTTTTATTTGTTGGAGGCTTTTGGATGCGTCTAAAACGGCTTTTGGATTGTAAACGTTTCTGTCCCACCGTTGGTGCCACTGTTCGAGGGCCGGGGATTCTAGCTTACTCAGCTAGTACTTTTGTAATTATTTGGAGGCAGTCTCCTTATCGCGCGCGAAATGGTTTTAGTTAAAATTTGTTTTTTTTTTTTGTTTTTTTATTATTTTTCTTCTGTACTTGCGTGTTTGTTGTTTTTGGTGAAGTTATTGTTGTTGCGGCTTTTGATGATGCGTTCGATGACGTCATCGATGATGCGATTGATGCAACTGCAGAATAAACCGTTAGTGCTGATAACGCGATCGATGAAGTCATCAATACGGCTGATGAATAAATTGTTGCTGTTGGTGCTATCGACGCTATTGTTGTTCTATTGATGAGCTTTTTGTTGTAAATATTGATGATGTTGTTGTAGTTGATTGTGAACAATTAGTATTGCATTGTGATGATGCTCAGCTGATCAGGGGGTGTGAGTGGCCCACTGTGCTTTGAAGATTAGTGTAGTTGTTGTTGCATGATGAAAGAGAAGCATGCGTTTCTCCCATCCGATGAGAGCCTACGCTTTTGTAGCTGAGCGCAGCTCATTATATTATTCACACAGAATTTCAATAGTAATATCAGTTTGTAAGTGCAAGTGTATATATGTTTATAAGGTTCGTAATGAACTTTTCAGGCTAAACACGAACATATTATGAATCAGAGGCTTAAGGCCATGTCAATTAAACTTGGGAAGCATAAAGAGCGGAATCTCGAACTAGAAAGCGTTCATGAGTTACTTAAAGTATTCAACGAATTTAACAATTCTTCATTTGGTTCTTTACTAAATTAGAACTATTTTTACAGGGTCGCATAGATCGCAACAAACAAATTGCCTTTGGCCTCGACGAGGGACAGAAAAAGATGAAGAAAGTACTGGATCATAAGGAGAAAGCTACTGAAATAGTACTGCGCTGTGATACAAAGCGTTATTTTAAGAAATAATGAAATATATTAATCGAATTCCCGTCTAACATTTTCAATCTGTTCTGTGCTGTAGCACTAAAAAAATATGTGATAATAATTCCAAAATACATTTTTACACCTCTCGACATGCTTCTCGAACTGCCACCGTCGCAGGAATAAAATAGATCAGGAAGAGGATGAGTACGATATGAAGATGCATGCGAACTGCATTTATATTCGTTTTTTTTTTTTTGGTTTCTGCTTGGACATGCAACGAATTTTATCCAGACTTTATCTGATCAGTCACAGTCAGCCGGATTGGTTTACTTGGCAGGAGATAAATTCCAAAAACTTGGTGTGTGTACGTCTACAGCCGCTGTATGACTGTTCTATAAGTATCTTAGGGAACCGAACCCATTTCATGATAGTTCCTTTGACATTGATCAACTCTGTTAAGTGGATATGAAATTTCTCCTAACTTAATTTTCTAAATACATTTCTCTAACAAACTACAACTGAAGTATAAATGAGTCCTGCGAGAAATTATATGCGTTTTATATATGTAATTATACATCAAATCTTCGTATAAATATATTCATTTAATTCAAAGAAACAAAGTATCGTTAACTAATTATGATTAAGTTAAATAATTTTTAAGAAATTCAATTACATTACGGAGTGTGTTTTTTTTTTTTCAATGTAATTTTTAAAATCTTGCCCTGTTTCTCCGCAAAATAAGCTGGTTAGTGATATTGCGAAAGTTGTACAGACGAACATGTTTTGATGCTGGGTTATTGGCCTTATAGACATTGACATTAGATCCGTCTAGACGGTAAAAAACTTTTGGCTCCAAATTTTGCTCCATAGCCTTAAACTCCCAACCGAGGTATATTTTGCATTACTTGCATGCGATGCCATGTTGTTGATAGCTATGAGTAAATATATACCATTCATAAGGCGAATATAAATATTGATACCATATATGTATACTCACCCCGGAACTATGAAGGAGTCGTTAAAGAGTTCGCCATTGTCAAATACTGCATCTGGCAGCAGTTGATACACATCCTTATATGCACGCGAATCGTTACTGATCCCCTCTGAAAATATAGCACGAGTTTACGGGTATATAACTTTAAATGTGATGATTCGCTGTATAATTTATTCAAACTACCTAAATGTACGAAGTTGGCACCATTGCAATTGGAAATATGGCTTCCGCAAAATTTACAATAGATGAGCATGTCCTAAAATCGAAAAATTTGATATAGTAAATGGTGTCTCCATAAATCACAAACTCGTTTACCAATTTCAATGTATTTCTGATCATTTACAAGCGTAAGTTCACAGAATCTGTCAGGAACATGACGTTCTGTAATTTCTCCGAAACGTGCGGTTCACAACGTACCATGAAATGGTACGTTGTGAACCGTGCCGGCACCTTTTTTGTGTTCCGCTAGCTGCTGGTTCAAGGCTTTCAAGGCTGAAAAGCAACTATTTAATTTAACTATTATAAACATATATATTTAGCATTATACCACTATCACTGGCCGTATCCCGCAACGACATAGTCCTGTTGCAAATCGAGTCATACTCCACCTGATCAGCAATTAATGAAAGATCATCGAAACCATAAAATGGTACGTTGTGAACCGTGCCGGCACCTTTTTTCTCTTCCGCTAGCTGCTGGTTCAAGGCTTTCAAGGCTGAAAAGCAACTATTTAATTTAACTATTATAAACATATATATTTAGCATTATACCACTATCACTGGCCGTATCCCGCAACGACATAGTCCTGTTGCAAATCGAGTCATACTCCACCTGATCAGCAATTAATGAATGATCATCGAAACCATAAAATGGTACGTTGTGAACCGTGCCGGCACCTTTTTTGTCTTCCGCTAGCTGCTGGTTCAAGGCTTTCAAGGCTGAAAATCAACTATTTAATTTAACTATTATAAACATATATATGTAGCATTATACCACTATCACTGGCCGTATCCCGCAACGACATAGTCCTGTTGCAAATCGAGTCATACTCCACCTGATCAGCAATTAATGAAAGATCATCGAAACCATAAAATGGTACGTTGTGAACCGTGCCGGCACCTTTTTTCTCTTCCGCTAGCTGCTGGTTCAAGGCTTTCAAGGCTGAAAAGCAACTATTTAATTTAACTATTATAAACATATATATGTAGCATTATACCACTATCACTGGCCGTATCCCGCAACGACATAGTCCTGTTGCAAATCGAGTCATACTCCACCTGATCAGCAATTAATGAAAGATCATCGAAACCATAAAATGGTACGTTGTGAACCGTGCCGGCACCTTTTTTCTCTTCCGCTAGCTGCTGGTTCAAGGCTTTCAAGGCTGAAAAGCAACTATTTAATTTAACTATTATAAACATATATATGTAGCATTATACCACTATCACTGGCCGTATCCCGCAACGACATAGTCCTGTTGCAAATCGAGTCATACTCCACCTGATCAGCAATTAATGAATGATCATCGAAACCATAAAATGGTACGTTGTGAACCGTGCCGGCACCTTTTTTGTCTTCCGCTAGCTGCTGGTTCAAGGCTTTCAAGGCTGAAAAGCAACTATTTAATTTAACTATTATAAACATATATATGTAGCATTATACCACTATCACTGGCCGTATCCCGCAACGACATAGTCCTGTTGCAAATCGAGTCATACTCCACCTGATCAGCAATTAATGAATGATCATCGAAACCATAAAATGGTACGTTGTGAACCGTGCCGGCACCTTTTTTGTCTTCCGCTAGCTGCTGGTTCAAGGCTTTCAAGGCTGAAAAGCAACTATTTAATTTAACTATTATAAACATGCATATATATCTAGCATTATACCAATGTCCGGATCCACCTCATCAGCTATTGAACCATGAACATCGAAAAAATTGCGTATTTCTACTCCACGAGCGTCTCCGTGTTGAGTCCCGTCACTTTGAATATTTTCGGCCGGAGCGCCAGTCCCTTCACATTATTATGTTGTTTTTGAATTGAGAGATGCCAGTAAAAGCACGGGTCTGTGTGACAAAATTACTCTCACTTACCTATTATTTCCTTCAATTCTGAGTCCATTTCGCTTAGCAGTTTTTTTTAATTGCAAATCGTACACAATTTTACAACAGACGCTGACGCTTCTTCACAAAATTATCAGCTGAATTGCTTAGTCATTTTTGAAGTATTTTTCAACACTTAGAAATTCGTGACCAGTACTGGCAAAGTGGTGTTGGCACTTTTTCGATAGTTTTTTTTACGATGCATTGGTTTCGCGTACTTACATTTTTTTACAAATTTCTAATTGGAGAATATTTTCAACAAAATCTTATTACAAAATCTAAATCCATTTAATCCAATCAATGTTGATCTGTGTAGAGTCTAATTGTAATTCTGTTTAATCGTGATTTGTATTTGTAGCTTAGTTAAATGGAGGCAGGTTTATATGGGTGCATCTCCTTATGGTGTATTATTATACTTCATCTGAAAAATGAATAGGTGAGTCTAAATGAAATACAGCAATTCTTCTTAAAGTATATATTATTCGTAAGTAAAGTATTTGTTCACTAATGGTTTAGCCATATTTTGCTAGAGCATCACATTCTCGTACTTTGTGAGTATTGAAATATCAGAATGTTAGTTCAAAATTATAAATTTTTAAATAAATAATGAAAGTTACGAAGCCTTTCTTGTTGTGTTCTTCTGATTGGAATTGGATAATTGAGTAGAGCTCATGTAAGTGTTCTACCAGCTTTTATGAATATCAGATATCTATTTAATTTTAATGGAATACTGGGAAGTATCACTTGGCTAGATCGGCAGGTTTTTAGTTGTTTCGATCCGTTCTTCATTATACATTGTATATATATATATACACTAGAAATATAACATACAAGTACCTCTACCTAAACATGTGCACATAGCTACTCCTAAAATAGTATTAAATTATATAAATATGAAAGTTAATATATTGGGTGTTTTAATTAGTTAATCTTTTATATTAAGCAGTTCATCTGCATATAAATACATGAATTCGTATATGCTAATTGTTGTTCAATTAATTTAATTAACTTTTCTGTTCTGAACCTCTCAGTTCAAAATAAAGTTGTTTACTGTTGGGTGCCAATTTCTATCTTGCTGCGATCGGTCCGCAGTTTGAAGCGCGAGGATATTGATAACACTTAACTAATATCGGTTCGAACCAAAGAAAAAAATTGTTTACATTGCAGACAGCTGATTCGGCTCTGCAGGAATTTCAATGTGCTCCACGTTCTTCGTTTATAATTTGAACAAATCAAATCTTAAATTATTTTAATTAAGTGATTTATACATTTTATTGAATTTAGACTTAAAGTGTTAAATTGAGATCCACGCTAATTGAAGTGAATGCATATAATAAATATATATACAGGTATGTATATATATATACATATATACACTTTCTTATGCACGTACGTATGTATATACTGATGCATATGTATCTGTGCAGATATGAATTTCTTATAAATGGCAAAAAAAAAAAAAAAAGAAAACTGCGCATAGCAACATCTGCTGAAAAAACCCAGCAGCAATGCAGCTGTCTGCTTCATTCGACAACGGTTTGTTCTATGCGCAGGATACTTTTGATTTATCAATCTTAGTAGATGGGGCTATGAGCGGTAATGGTCAAGCATATTGGACATGTCTTACGCTATCTCTTATTTATCAATTTATACATCCGTCGATACTGCAGACGTAATTAAATAGTTTCATTATTTGTTTCTCTGCCGCAATTTTACAACAAAATTCATTTCATTTACAAAAAGAAAAAAGAACAGTTGCGCGGCTCTACTAGCTGGTCCCATCTAGAAATCTTTTTCAATTGATTTTATTGAGTTAAAATTGTCATAAAAACGAACTTTGCTTACATGTGTGAGTAACATTTCTCTTGTAATATCTTCATCTGTGCACAACTATTTCTCATTGCAGCTAAACAAACCACCCGCACCAGCTGCCGTTGAAACTATGCCGCGTCGCCTGTCAAAAGCGCAACAGCACCGTGCCAGGTAAGCGTATTATGACTACCGATTTTTGATTGAGATGTTTAAAAATATTGATTAAATGATAGGAAGCAAGCTGCGCGTAGCAAGCTTCCAGCTGCGCCGGTATCGGCTTCTTCGGCGTCTAATACTGATGTCCCTACGCTGGAAGTAAGTGTGAAGATACACCTAGCCGAACCATCTAAAAATGAGCTATATTGTTCATCTGTAGCAAAGCATTGTTGTACTTGGTAAGTGTATTATTGTACGAGTATAACTAACTTTTTTATTATATTATATTACACATATTTTTCAATTGACAGCAATCGTTTGTTAAATTGCAATTTGGGACAACATTTGCCATCAGCATCGACTTCTAAAGCCGCTGCCAAGGTCTCCAAACTACAAACAGCACCACCACCATCACCACCACCATCACCACCAACATCCCCACCAACATCCCCACCAACATCCCCACCAACATCCCCACCACCATCACCACCAACATCCCCACCACCATCACCACCAACATCCCCACCACCATCCCCACCACCATCACCGATTTCGATTCTGGACAACGATAAGTCAGAATTACAAGAGATGGTAAGTTGAAATTTGCATTAATCTAACTTTAAGATTGTTAATTAAATGATTTCCAACCTCTCGCTGAACGCCAACACATTATGCCTGAAAAGCTGAAGGATTTTCAACGTCGAAAGATTGCGAAGCAACCAGATTTTGAATATGTATACATTCAAGAGTTACTTAAGGTATGTAACGAAATTAACAATTCTTCGTTTGGTCCTTGACTAATGTAGACATTTTTTTCAGTGTGTCAAGTTCCAGGTAGAACTTCTCAATCGCATCGTTAATATAGACGATATGATGAACAATCAACGCAATGCTAAGGTACCTAAGGCGTTTAGCGAAATTAACAATTCTTCGTTTGGTGCTTGACTAATGTTTAAATTTTTTTTTTTCCAGATTGCAATGTCACCAAAATAGTACGTTGCCATAAGAAGACACCATTTCAACCACGCTCGTTGAGTATAACATTTCTGCAATTATTTAAAGTTTCTAACATGCTTCTAACACGCACAAATTTGGAAGTTATTGATTGGTTTAAAACTATGTTCATTTATCATCCACTAACTTCGATTGAGTGCAGCGCTGGCCATACATACTACCAAATATAAATGGTTGAATGCAATTAAAAATTCACTTTAAATATAGTAGAAGAAAATAATTGTATATGTGTATATTAATTTTTATCGCTCAACAGCTGTCATGGGTTTCTAAATGCTAGAACCGCGGTGCCACAGTCGTTTGGTGAGCTGAATGGACAGCTTGCCAGAGTCCTAAGTGATCCAGTAAGCATGAATGTATTTCAACAAATTAATGAAACGAAACACCGACGCACTTTTACGTTGGATGTCGTTTTACTATAATTTTTATATGGAAAAAATATTTAAGCATGTGGAGTTACGATGCAGAATTGTATCCTTTTGATTTGCATTTTCGTGCAGCGTGTGGACGAAAGCTGCCGAAGCTATCAAAGCCGTCTGTCCGCGATGCTCTATTAATTGTGTAGGTATGGTTAAGCAATACGAATAGTAAAGGGTGTTTTTTTTTTTTTTTTCTTTTTATAGATTTATAGCACTTTGAATTGAGTTAAAATGCTGAGATTACATAATTACAAACTGAAAATTGGTTTTATTAGAAAGATAATTTTATGTCATTAGTATTTAAATAAGATTTCGGGAATGTGGTCGGTGTCGTATCTCAACATTGATTCGCACAGCGTTGGCTTTCAAGACGTTCAAAGTTGCTGCTTTTCTCGCATAAACCAATTACTTAACGTAACGCCAGCGGAAATAAATTCAAATCCATTAAAATCGCTCGGTCTCGATGGCCAATTGATTGGTACATTTCGAGAAATAACACCAAAATTTTAAAACGTTTCCTTCAGTAAGTCGATTGTTCGGCGCTGTGTTCTGTTGTATATAACATCTCCTCAATAAATATGTCATTCAATTGGGGCTATAGAGCTCACCGTAGACGGAAACGTTTCCGCCAGCCTCATTTCTAAAGAAAGCACACCAAATAGTTAGTTTTTGTGAATGTTACTTTGCCTCGAGAATCTCCCGTGGATTTTTTTTACTTCAAATGGCTTAATTAGCCAAAAGTGAGACTCAGCACTGAACAAAATATTGCAATAAAACCGTGGGTTGACTTTCAGTTGGATTTCAGCAAGAACGATGGTCATTCGGCTTTAATACGAGCACCAGCTGGATCCAATAAGGACGTAGGCCGAGATACTTACATAAAACTTGTGTAAAATTTTCAATATAAATTTTTACACTTTGCAAGCATTAGTTCATTCATATAAAATGGAACAAATGGAACCTCTTTAAAAACAAAACTCCATGGTAAATACTATATATGCCGGCACATAAAGCATTGGCAACTGTTGAGTCTGCATAGTTTTGGTTGCTTTAATGGAACTAAGTATGTTTAGAGCTGTACCTATGCGTATATATTAGACGTCTACTTAGGTACTCCATATATCGCATGTACCTGTGTGTGTGTGTGTTTTAGTATAAGGATGCATGAGTCGTCGTCTGCTTGCTTGTTTGTTTGCTTGCTCGTTGGTGTCTGCGTGAATTAATGGACATGCATGAGCTTGTCTACTTTAGAGAGCAACGCAAAAACACACATTGCAATGAATGATGGCAACATCAAGCGCAGTGTCGAGGTGCTTTTTTGTGTATCTGTATCTGCAGCTATGCATGCACATAGTCGTAGTATGTATAAATAAGTGTTACCATTTTTTTTTATGTTTTTTAATTTTTTTTAAATAATTCTCAGTTTTGTGTCAGAGTCGTTTAAAAAATGAGTAACGTTATTAGTGTCGTTCTTGTTATTTTGGCGACATGGCTGACATAGAGTCGTATGACGTTGACTGTTGTTGTTGTTGTTGATAATAAGCTGCCCGCCAGGATGCCAGCACGCAGGAGTCAAGTGCAGTTGGCAGTTTGTGGCTGTTAGCGGTCGCGGTGGCCCAAAGCAACCATTCACATTACACACATTAACATACTCGTACACACAACTGTAGGCAGAGAGGACAACAAGGACATTACATACAGCTATGGAATGGCGACTAGTGCAGAGAGCATTGCTGCCCCGTTTGTGGCGTGCTGTGATGTGATGTGCTGTGCTGTGCACAAAGTAGCAGCTTGCGCGAACGTGGCAGCTTTTAAGTGTCTCTTTGTTATACACACGCGTCGGTTTGTATCTGTAAATGTCTCTGTGACTGTTTAAATATATCTATGCATTTGTGTAGCTGTGTGGTTACGTGCTGCTAGACAAGTGCACATATACATATGTTTGTCATGTAAAAAATCTCTTTTAATTTCGCTTTTTATTTACCCCCAGTCGAGGGGAAGCAGTGCCGTGCCGTGCCGTGCCGAGCCGTGCCGTGCCTAGCCGTGCTGAGCTAAGCTGAGTTGAGTTGAACGAGTGAGTGACGCGTAGCTTTGTGATGTTTTAATTTGTATGCATGTATTTGTGTAAGTTTTATGACACTGTGTGTGTGTGTGTGTTTTACTTCATTAAAATGCCACACACAAAGGCATAATTTGCTCACTAAAAGCAAGAAATTTTGTTTTTGTACGTTTTTATTTTTCCTTTCTATACACTGCATCCATAGAACAGAGTGGTATATTCATTTTGTGCAAATATATGCAACATTGAAAAGGCATACGGTATAAAATAAACCTATTTTCAGCCTATGTATCTTCAATTTGAGTTTTCGATACTTAAGCTATGACGATGCTCACCATCAATTGTTCACTGGCTATATACAATTATGGTTAGGCCGTACAAATAAGTATGGAACTCTGCATCAGTAGAGCTCTACGCAACACACCGCCGGAAGCACTAAATGTCCCATTTCATCTGCTCCCTCTGGTTCTTATAGCTTATAGAGAATCCTTCAGACTACCTGCCCATTGTAGCGTATTCCGAGATGAAGTGTTAGCCACCCATGCAACCAAGCGCTTGACTCATTCTTCTTACTTACTTACTTAGGTGGCTGTATAATCGGTATAATTTAGTCCGCGCCGGCGCCAGTCGCTGGCAATCCGGAACTTCTTCAGGTCATCGTAGACCTGATCTTGCCATCTTAAGCTCGGACGTCCTCTTTGACGCTGTCCAACAATCAAGTTTAGGTTTCCGTCGTGAACCTTAAGTGCTGGAGCTTCGGGGTTCATCCGGATGAGGTGTTCAAAGCGGTTTTTGCTTCACTCATTCTGCAGCAATGAAAAAACCTTTAACGAGTGCCTGGACATCAGAAAGCGAAATTCTGAAGCAGCTAGGCTGGTCAGAGTTGGTATCACTACCGATGTGCTACACGGCCAGGTAAGCTCACAGTAGGTCTAATAACTATTGCTAATTGTAAGCTATGGATCATATTAAAATCGAAAGGTTTATGTATGCAAACAATAAATGGGCTAACTTAAACACCTGTAAAATGAACTACAGCCTTAAGAGAATTATCGCACTCCTATGCCAATAAAAATTGACATATTTCTATTCTGGTGAGAGCCTTTACGGGTCACGACCCCGTTGGAAGACGCGACACTAGGCTAGGGCTTAACTCCCAGCATTTCTGTAGAAGTTGTGGAAGCATATGATTGAGCTTTTGCTATGCCATCGCCCAGCTCATAGCAGGAAGAAACTAGCTCTACTCGGGAGATTCTTCAGAGATATTCTTACAGAGATGTTTTTATTGGAGTCCAAAAATGTATCGAGGTTTCTGATAAAGATAGATTGATTTACATAGAATTTGCATAAGGAGTAGAAGAGAAGACGGAGTAGAAGGCGCGCGGTCTACACACGTTGGCCACACCACATAAGTAGTTCTAGATCGCAACGCTGTAGTGCACAGATCATATATAAATCGAAAAAAAAAAACTCTTCCACTGTGTTGTACAGTGTATTTCGCAGTCGAGCACTCAGTTGGCTGCAGTTTTCTTACTTGTTGTAAGTGAAAAGTATCTGAATTCAAATAAAACAAAATGAACAAAATGTTTCGCTTTTGGTTTGTGTGAATCGCATTTTCGTGTGCAAAGTATTACAGTGAATGGATGACAGTGTGTGTATGTGTGCGGAGGGGGGAGGGGGCGGTGGTATTCTCGGCAAAGCAGCAAAGTAGGATAAAGCGGCGTATGCGCAATGCAAATTAGAGGCAAAGCAACAGCGTAAACGGAAGTAGAATTTCACTTAGTCTTAAATGAAATGAGCAGCAACAATTAAAGATTTACATTTTGCTGTCAGGCGTCAAAATGAACAAGAGTTATGAGTGTCCTTTATAGCATAGCTATTTATGTGAGCCTTGATCAGTAAACGTAGAAAGTCATTCTCAAACGAGAGATCAGTAATAAAAAAAATTGAAATATTATGTAGAAACTATTTGTGAATTATAAGTGCTATTAAGATTTAAGTAAAAGTTTAGAATTCGCAGCATTTTAAATGAAAGTTTTTAAAGACAATATTTTAGGAGTAGCAGCATTTGCCGTTGTTAGATTAGTGCGTGGCATGATCGATGGTGATTCGTATCAATTGTAACTATATAATAAGACTATATAATAAGACTTCATTATTTTAATTATTTAGGTAAGTCTTTAAAAGTACGCTACCAAGATTAGCTTATAAAACACATCAAATAATAGAAACTTACATAAACAATTAAAATAATAAAGGCTTAATATAGTATGGCCAGTGGTCGACTCAAATAGACCGTAATTAAGAAATAATTTATTATATTATTGCGTTGATGCGTTTGTTGATAATGCTATCTCATTGCGTGACAATCATAATACATATACAAACAGAGAGATAGTCACTAAAAGCATAGCGAAGCGCATACAAAGTAAAACATGCTATCTATTATCTCTTTAGCGCTTGCAGAGTCTTATCAACTGACTGGTAACTGGCAACTATCGTTTAATATTTGTTTCTGTGCGTTTGTATTTCATGTGAAGCCTATATGTGTTTGATTCGTTGTGTGAGTGACGATTGCTTATGGCTTTGACGCCCAAAATATTCGAACGATTTTGATAAAATAAAGATTGTGCACATATGCATTTGAACATCTTTCAATTGTTAGGTACATATATAGTTTTTTTTTGTTAAAATCGGTTAGCGTAACAGTCTTCACAATGAATCGGCTTACCTATTAATCATCATCAGCTACGAAAACAGACAACACAATCTGCTGCAGTAAGCCAATAAAATGCATCAAGTGAGTCTACATATCCGTAATTAGAGCTGTTCTCAGTATCTGCTATAGCAACTTGGCTTCGTACAATCTGATGAAGTCTTAATTGTTGCTACTGCTTCTGCATAATCATGTTTCAGTCTATCCAGCATGCAGTAAAAATGGGTGCAAAGTGCCTAAAACTTGACTCCATTCAATGAAAGACAGAGAGGCCCCCCAGCCCAGTGTGGCGTACACAGGCATCTTACCTTGATTGGGCTCAACACGGCTTGACTTTGGCTTTAAAGTCATGGCACCAGTACCGGACAAACAAACGCCCCAGTAACCGCAGCAAGCAGCTAATGCAGCTATGTAAACATATATGTATGTATGCAAGTGTTAACATATACAATGTATGTATGCAAGGCATGACTTCAAAGTAAAAGATATATTTAAAACTATCAGAAGGCTGCAACTAGCTGTCTGCTCAAAAAAAGTTACGAGTGGGCGCTTTTAAATTTTGCAGACCCAAATAGCTGTATTCAACTATTGAATATATTGAAAGCATTTACTAAATAGGCACAGTATGTGACACAGAGGCCTCAACTATAAACTTATATGTACTCCCACTCCCATGTATCTAGGCAAAGTTTTCTCTCTGATAAAAATTTGTGCGTTATAATAGACGATACACTATCTAATTTACAACCAATATGAGCAGCTGTTCCACAAGAGTCTGTTTTAGGTACAATTTTGTACACCCTCCACGACTATGAACTACATTCAACGAAATCAAGAACAACGATTCGAAATCTTTTCTAAACAAAGTTTAATAAATAAATGAAAATTAAATAATATTTATAATGAAAAAATTGCGTCATTGATTGTCAATTAAGGACAAAAAACTAGTGGTGCTTCTAGTCATTGGTACAGTTTATAAGAGGATAATGCAACAACAGCAATAACTTTTTACATTTTGACATGTATCTTCAAAACTCGCAGAGAAACGGAAAATGTACTCATATAAAAATAAAAGTAAATTCACTATGTAATTCGGCAAATGCATGGAACCGCTTGATTGCGATGGCATTGGCAAAATGAATTTTTTTTTTAATTTTCCGTATATCTGCTAGTTTTGCAGATACAGGCCAATATGTAATAAATTACGGTTTTTGTGAACTTTTTTTGAAAAAAAGCCGTGTTTTCGGCTTTATACCTCGGAAACTATCACTCCTATGACTTAGAACTTGAAGCAATTTTAGCTTTAGAATTTAATTTACTTTAATTTAGTTTATGTATGCATTTTCCATATCTCTGCCAGTTTCGGAGATACAAGCAAAAATGTAAAAAGTTCCCGGTTTTTTGAACTTTTGGAACTATCGCTCCTACGACTAAGAATTTTGAGATATGAGTTATGAGCTTGTAAATTAAATTTACTTTGATTTTGTTTATGGGTACATTTTCAGTATCTCTACTAGTTTTTGGTGAAACAGGCCGAAACATCTCTAGCTCCCTGGGTATATGCTAGCGGCAAACCTCGAAAGTTATATAAATATCTCCAAAATTGTGGATGTTCTTAACCAGCAAGCTGCCACGTACTTAGAGCGAATTAAACAATACCATAATCAACTAACTAGGCGCCTACTCAGAAGGCGCAGGAGGACAGGAGTCATTATGACGAGACTGCTCCGCAGAATGCCTTCTGTTGTAATGTAATATAAAAAAGACCGCTGATCACTTGTCTCATGACACGTAACCTTTCTGGACTATGTTATTAAGTTAAATAAGTTTAATTTTTATAATTTTTCTGTTATTAATAAACAACTTATATTAATAACAGAAAAATTATAAAAATGAGAAGTTTAAAAGAAAAAAAAAAAACTGATAGTTCAATAGCTTGAAACTTTTCAAACAGACCTTGTATTGTATATATGTATGTACTCGTATATGTTGTGCTTGCTTTGGGTATAACTCGTTTGCCGCACAAGTGCCGCTTAACACGTTGATTTACTTTTTCAAATTCCCTGTCGCATTTTACTAACTTACTTTTTTTTTCTACTTATACATAGCTTTTCTACTTATACATAACTTCACCGATATTGTCAATTGTATATATTAATTTTGCCACAAAGTTTGTCCCACACTTGCACATACATTCATACATAAAAAAATCCATGAACTACGTACTTTAATTAATCCATAGAGGTTTTAATAGTATGTTGAGTACGGATTATCTTAATTGTTTTGGTTCAAGAACTTTTTTTTTTTGCAAAACCCGAAAATCTTAAATTTAGCCATCTTCAAGCTCTACTGAGCTTGAGTTAAGAACAAATGGCATTGAGTTAAGCACAAAACGGCTCAAAAAAAAATAAATAAATAAAACTTTGTATTTCTGTTTTTGTATTTTTGTTATATTTTTAGCAAACTTCTTATTTAAATTAGTTGTACTACTTACACAGTTTATAAAAATATTCTTTGGTGCAAGCATCTGGCATCGACGAAGACGGCGCTGTGTAGTGCCATCATCTTAACTACCCCGGATAACGCGCACTCGATAAGGCGAGTAGCCGAATCACAACCCATTGCATTTCGCATTTACTTTCGATGCGAAGAAATGTCAGCAGCTGAGAGAATAATTTTGATTTTGCTCTTAGGTTTTTTTCAACACTCAAAGGTTGATTTAAAAATGTTCTATCTACTTCAAATCAAAAAGGACTTATTTACCATTCTGAGACTTTTGTACTTGATTTGACTACAGTGCAACTGAAATTGAAGCGTATCGCCGGATAATCTGAAACCTTGGTCGTTGAAACAGCAAATGCCACCAAGTAATAGTACCAACACACATAATCCACTACTTTTTAAACATTCTAGTTTTGATCGTTCGGCCGTGGAAAGAGTATTTAAACTTCGCTACTATTGAATTTAATGTGCTCTCTTGTGTTTTTGTTGTTGTTGTTGTTTTTTTTTTTTAGGTATTACCATTGGTTTGCAACTGCTACTGCAGCAGCATCTTATCAACAGCCACACCCACTACAGTCTGTGTGACGAGTGCTGGGCGCAGCAGCAACAGCAGGAAACATTTACTTTGGAGTATGCACTCGGAACAAAATAATCACGTCCAAACCGATTTAGCCCATCATCATCCCTCTTACCCAGCTGCAATATTTCAATGTTGCATGCTTTTTGTTATTACTTCAAATATCCTTCACGCATGGTGTGCATATTCAGAAACTAAGTTTAAAAAAAAAAAAAAACAAGAAAAAACAAGAAAAAACGTTAACTTCGGTTGTGTACCGAAATTTTAATACCATTCACACAAAATTTTAAATCGTATTGTAAAACATAAACGAATGCGGTGGTTTTGTATGGGGTCTACTCCAATAAGTGGGCGGTAGACACCCATTAGCATATGCATGTGAAGCGACCATCCATAAGAAGCCACCAAATTGAATTTTCACTTAACTGAAGAAGTTTTTCATAGAAATGCAGAAAAGTAAACGGTGTGTTTGTTTAGGAGTGGGCGGGACGCGCCGTCACATCGAATTTCAAGCAAATATTGACTTAATTAAAGAAGTTTCTCATGGAATAGCACAAAATGGGCGATGGGTTTGTATGGGAGCTACTCGAAAAAGTGGGGAGTCACACCCAGCGATATATATACAAATTGGTCCCCAACATCCAGACGGATTGACAGACAGACGGTCAAAGACTTCTCTCGTCGAGCTGATCAAGATTATGGGTTCTACGATGCCTCCTTTAATGCGTTACACACTGAAATAACTTATCAAATTTAAAAGTTAGGTTATAAATTTTTGCAAAATTATTTGAAAATGTATTCCTAAATGTATAAGTCCAAACTTAATATACATTTCATCTTATATAGATGATCAAAAATAAATGAATGTATCTGTAGGTATACATACATATTTACGTCCTTCATTGGAACTGCAACATCTGTTTCGCTAAAGTATTGAAGAACTTCTCCAAAATTAGATAGTAAATGGATCCGTATGCAGTAGGCGTGGCTTAACTGAATACCGCGCATTTTGAAACATAAAGCTGATCGAGAATATACATATATAGAATTTATTTAATGTTCAGCTAAATTTAAATTTTTCTTTTATTTTAGTATTTTCTTATTATATAACTACTGATATAAGTAGTACTAGATAAAATCGTAGTAAAAATGTTTTACATATATGTATGTATTAATAAATTAGATAGTAAAAGTTTGACTATGACTAATAATTATCCACTGTCTCGTCCTTAAGGATTCTCAAAAGTTCTGCGACAGCACGGATCTCCTCCAAGTGTGTAATATTAACAACTTCATCCTCATTATCGTACTCCTCCACAGCACAGTCATCCTCATCTATTGCATCACTCTGCGGTTCAATCACTATGCCCGATAGCAAATCAATTCTGATGGCACAATTTAGATTATTTTTCGCCAACTCAAGATTTTTTTGTACTCGTTTAACGACTCGTACATTTTTTGAGATGTTGCCCTCGAGCAATTTAATGATGCCATGTAACTCATTCAAAATATCATCATTATCATCAAAACAGGCGTCTACTTCTTTCGTATGGGCAATAAGCTTCATGATATTGAATTTCTTAACATTGTGTTTGACTTTGAACTTGCTTAGTTGCTTCAGTTTAGCATTCTTCGAGCCTCCTTTAAGCACATCGTTGTCAAGTATTTTAAAAATTTCATGTTCCGGAAACAGTATACGCGATATTAATTTAAATATACGAACAAATTCCTCATCGTCCTCCAATTTTAGCTTTAGTAGAAGTTCAACCTTTCGCTCATTTTGCTTTTTGATGTCATTGAGCTTTCGATTGAGCTCGCTTAACTCACCTAGTGAGAACAGTTTCAAATTATCACGGTTTTGTAGATCCTGGTTGAAAGTAGGTAGCTGGCTTTTAGCGTAATGCTCTATTGCATTTGCGATTATATTTAGCCTGAAAGATTTTGGTTTATATTAGAGCATAGAGTTGTTTAAATTTGATTTAGTTGTTTACTTCACTTCTTCTGAGAATCTGCTTTCAGCATTCGCGGGCTTCGGAAACTGCAAGCGACCATCAATACTGTTGGCAACATCGTCGTTCAACGGGCTAGGCTTAAATGGTTTCTCTGTTAAAACGACTGTTATTAACTTTGAATGTAGCGTTTTACTAAAATTTTCTTACCATCCGACATTTTTTCTGAAATTTTTCTATGCTTTTGACGTCAAACTCGAACCTTTTTCTAAAAACAGCTATGATATACATATGTATCATTCACTGAGTATACTGCATTTGGTATTCACTGCATACCAGATTATGAGACCCGTACCGGTAAACGTTTACGTTCAAATTTTGATCAAAATTCAAAAAAAAAAACGATTTGTTTGCGTTTTGGGCGCTAAATTATTAAATAGTTATTGCAATCGGTCTGCATTGTAAAGAGCCAACATGAGTTAACGATAACACATCACTAATATCGGCTCGCGCCTAGATCAACTATTCACATTGTGAATATCTTCCTTTGGCTGTGTGTATATTTCAAGGTGCATCACATTTTTCGAGTATAATTTTATCAACTCAAATCGTAATTTATTTTAATTAAGTGAATTATACATTTTATTAAACTCAGACTTAAAGTGTTGAATTGAGAAATCCATTAAAGTCGACCGATCGCAGATATTCACGCTAATTGAAGTGAATTCATGACATGCGAGCATATGTATATACACAAATATGTACATATACACATTCTCATATACGTATGTATGTATGTACATACATATATACAGATATGAATTTCTTAAAGGACAACAACAATACACAAAAAAAAAACAGTGCAAATCAACATCTGCTGGAAAAACCTGGCCGCAAGACAGCTGTCTGCTTCTTTCGAACACGGTTTGTTACATGCCTAAGTGGGCGCTATACGCCTTATTGGTCTGGCATATTGGCGTGTCCTACGTTATCTTATATTTATCATTTGATACATCCATCGACACTACAGACACGTAAGTAAATAATTTTATTTGTTTCTCTACCGCAATTTTACCATAAAATTTACTACACAACGAGATGTCACAACCGCTGTCGGTGCAAAACGGCTCTGAGACTGCGCCGCCGACTAATACTGATTTGACCGAAAAACTCCTAGTACCGATCGGCACCTTGCAAGGAAATGCTAACGCAGCTGCTGCGAACCAACTGCCAACAGTTGCCGGTGAAAAATCTAACTAAAGTACAACGGCACCGTGCTAGGTAAGCATATTATTACTACCGACTCTTGATTACATACATATGTATAGCTGTAAAATTTTTTTTTAGTAAGAAAACTGCGGATAACAGTGTCGTACAAACTCTGCTTCCAGCACCGCTGGAATCGACAACAACGGGTTGCGGGTTTGAGGCTGATGTGGACATTGAAAACCCGATTCGGTCAGCCTTACTGAGAGGATGTGACAATGCCGTTAACCATATGCGACCAGATGCCGGTGTTGCGAGTTCTACTCTCAATGACCAGTGTCAGTGATGTTAGTTTTATGTATATAGACAGAAAATTTGTATACTAAACGCAATACGTAATATATGTAGGTATGGATGGATTATCAATTTTCGTACTGGGTTTTCTATTAAGGTTAGCTGTCTCATGTCTTGGTTTATATGCACCACAAGAGTCGATTTGTATAGTTAATTCATTTGTGTTAATTTTAATGTGTGGCCTCCATGTATATTTATAATCTATTCCAATTCCTAAATATTTTGGTATTTCCAGGTTTTTTATTTTATTTTAATGACATAGTTTTTAGTTCTTCTATTTGTATATATAACTTGGATGGTTTTTTTACACGTTGATTCACCTCTATGCCCCATTTTTCAAACCAATCAATTGTTTTGTTTAGTATTATTTGTAGTTCATATGTTGCTTTTTTCTTGTCATTGTTAGAAGATGATAATACTGTATCGTCTGCAAATGTTATGATCTTGCCCCCATAGTTTGTAGGTGTCAATAAGTTTGCTGTATACATATATAAGATATAGTAATGGTCCTAGCACTCTGCCCTGGGGTACATCCGCTGTCATTTTCAATACTTCAGAATATGTATTTGCTGAATAGTAGAATGTTTTCGTCTCAAGCCAAATTGTTGGTGGGAAATAATTTGCTGTTGTTTCAAGATTAGTTATAATATATCAAATAATATCATTTCAAATAGTTTGAATACTACATATGGTAAACTTATTGGTCTGTGTAAAGTGGTTTTCGTTGCGTCTTCATTAGGTTTGGGTTTAGTTGAAACGTTTCTCATTTATGTAATTAGTATGTCTGGTAGTTCTTTGACTGTTCTGCCTGATATATGTAAGTTTCTCTCGTTATAATCTCACCTGCTAGATATCGTTTGCCTAGTGTTTTAACAAAATTTAGATAATGTGATTTTGTTGTGTTTAAGAGAACAGTAAACAGCTGATAAAGCAATCGGTCCAATTGAGTCATTTATTTGAATTGATGTGACTTTAATATGTCCCTCTTATATCTGTCTAGTTCTGTACATTTCATTGACTTTCTAATTAATATCGTTGTGCTCCCATGCGCCATATTGTCAGAATGGTTTGTGCTGTATGAATTGTTAATTTTGGAATACTAAGGTAATTTGTTTCCGTAAAATGTGTTTCTGATATTAGTAGTAGCACTTGTTTTGTGCTTCTCTTTAGCATGTTTTAGATGTTTAGAATTTCGTGGCCTATTTCAGCTGGTTCATTTATGATGCTTTCTTGTCTGTCGAGCTCGCACCCTCTTTGCGCTTACATGTAAATATAATACTTGGTATTTTTATTGTATTTTGACTTCAAGTTATTTAAGTTCGTACTTTTTATTTGTTGGAGGCTTTTGGATGCGTCTAAAACGGCTTTTGGATTGTTAACGTTTCTGTCCCACCGTTGGTGCCACTGTTCGAGGGCCGGTGATTCCAACACATTCGGTGCGTCTAGCTTACTCAGCTAGTATTTTTGTAATTATTTGGAGGCAGTCTCCTTATCGCGCGCGAAATGGTTTTAGTTAAAATTTGTTTTTTTTTTTTGTATTTTTATTATTTTTCTTCTGTACTTGCGTGTTTGTTGTTTTTGGTGAAGTTATTGTTGTTGCGGCTTTTGATGATGCGTTCGATGACGTCATCGATGATGCGATTGATGCAACTGCAGAATAAACCGTTAGTGCTGATAACGCGATCGATGAAGTCATCAATACGGCTGATGAATAAATTGTTGCTGTTGGTGCTATCGACGCTATTGTTGTTCTATTGATGAGCTTTTTGTTGTAATTATTGATGATGTTGTTGTAGTTGATTGTGAACAATTAGTATTGCATTGTGATGATGCTCAGCTGATCAGGGGGTGTGAGTGGCCCACTGTGCTTTGAAGATTAGTGTAGTTGTTGTTGCATGATGAAAGAGAAGCATGCGTTTCTCCCATCCGATGAGAGCCTACGTTTTTTTAGCTGAGCGCAGCTCATATTATTCACACTGAGTTCGAATAGTGCAATCAGTTTGTCTGAACGTTTGTAACGCACTAAATTAGGCTTCATAGACCCCATAAACTGTATACATCCCAGCGCGACGAGACGAGTCGTTCTAGCCATATCCGTCTGTCTGTCAGGATATTGTTGTGTACTTTTTACGCACCAATTGTTAAAATTTCCGATTGTAAGTCGGTGCATAGACTTCTTTTATTGCAGTTTAATAGAGTATAAAAGTTGATATGCCAAACTACAATACCACTTTTGACTTTTGTACTTTAAAAATTTACATGGTTGTTTCTTATGAAAGGACTCTTCACATATTTAGCAATGGCTGTGATCAAACCATTGTCTTTTTTTTGTCCAGTCAATATCTAAGTGAAATTTGAAAGAACGACTTCTTATGGACGGGTGGTTAATATAAATATGAAGGAACCCACTTTTAGGGGTAGCTCCTTTAGAAACTTACCGCACATTTTGAAGTTTTGTATAACCATTTTCTTATTAAATAAAATAAAAAATTCAAATTTTTAAATTAAATTCAAAGTCAAGACCGCAAATATTTTGTATTACTGTATATATTTTTTACAATTCGATTTAATATTTCGTGTGATAGAGCTTCGGTTCAACCGAAGTTAACGTTTTTTTTTCTTGTTATGTATTCTGTTTTTTTCTGGTTGTTTTAAAAATGAACTAATTAGAAAATAATAAAAAAAGAATTAGTTTTCTATTTTGTTCACATAAATATCTTCCTTTCGCTTGCACTTAATATGTACACCTTTTTTATTATTTGGTTTTGATTTTACATTGAAATACACTATTTACAGAGGAGCAGTTTTCACAACAAATAAAAGAAGTTAGAAGGAGTAAGACTACGATATAAAGATGCATTTTTTTTTGGTTTTTGCTTGGACTTGGAACTGATTGTATCCAGACTTTATATGATCAGTTATAGTCTGCCGGATTGTTTGCCTTGACAGGAGATAAATTTCATAAATTTGGTGTATACGTCTACAGCTGTTCTATGACTGTTCTATAAGTAGCTTAGGAAACCGAAACCATTTTATGAGAGATATTAAATTTTTTTTAATATTCGCAACCTCAAGCTTTCAACGCACAAGTCATCTGCCTCCATTTTCACCTTCTGGAATAAGGAGGTGAGGATGGAACTAGATGTCTTTGTTGGAGGTTTGAGGATTCCGACAGTTCAGTATCCGACGATACTTGGAACAACATTTGACCCATTACTTAGATTCCCGGCGCATGCCACCAAGACAAATAATCGTCTCACGTTGAGAAACAAAGTGCTGAAAGCGCTTGCTGGGTCTTCTTGGGGTAAATACAAAGAGATAATACAATAATTACAACTTACAAAGCTATTGGACATTCTGTTCTGAATTACGCTTCTCCTGTCTTGACTCCTTACCTAAGAGAGACTCAATGGCAATGCCTGCAAAGAAGTCAGAATATTGCGCTGAGGACTGCCACTGGTACCCCATGAAGACCATTTGCATGAAGAAGCGATGATGCTACGTTTGAACAATCTATACGCTCTTATAGGGATAATGGTGGAAGACCACCACCTATTAATGGCCAAACTTGCACAGTTGAGATCCGGTTGGAGCAATATGCTCGAGTACTACACAGCACGACACAATACATTTGTTTAATTGCCCGTCCCATCCGACTCAATTGAGTCTTTTAGACCTCTGGTTACGACCAGTAGATGTTGCTTCTTTCCTGGGACTTGACACCTAGGGTTACATTTCGGTCTACAATATAATAATTTGTATATATTTGTATGTATTTTCTGATGCAGCCCAAACTAAGCTGTTACAACAACACAAACGCCCGTCGTTTTTATTATTATTATTATTATTATAATAAAGCCATAAATTTTGAAAATAAAAATATAATCGTATAGTAGATAAACCTTTTAAAGGTTACTTTATTAGAAGCAATGCTATATTTCGGAAAATATTTAAATGGTATGCGTAGAAGCTCATTGAAATGTCAATTCATATGAAGTTAGCTACAAAATGATTTTTGCATATGTTCCGCAATTAAATTAAAGCTCGTAAGCTTTTATATCATATTGAGATTGTGCATAATTAATCAATGTCAATATCAAGTCGGATGAGATACTGGACGGGAGCAGTGCATTTTGAGCAGTATGTTGCATCCATCAAATATACATCCTGTTTCAAACAATATAAATATATTAATTTAATAAAGAGAATTACGTATAATGTTGCTCACTTACATGCGGATGTACAGCACATTGTTCGCTCTTACGGCCGTAGAACAAATTACTGCAATGTAGGCAACGCACCATGTGACGCGGGCGCAGACAAATGCAACCGGGCTCAGGTACCTCGTCATTGTCCTTCGTTGATATCGGCATTGTGTTTGTGTGGTATCTCTGCCCACGGTCGTTCACAGAGTGTGCTAAAAATCGTTTACAAAAATATGCTTATATATAATAAAAAAAAAACTAAAAAAGATCTATCTGCTTTGCTTTTACCTTTACGTATTGGCGGCGGCGGGTACTTTTGTTCTTGCTGCTCGGCGTTTTGCGGAATTCGGCGCCAAATGCGATTGCCATTGGCATCATAATTATGGACCGTGGTTATTGCTAAGACATTTGAAAAAGGTATTTATTTTTTATTTTACTTAACTTTTTTTTTAACACAAAAACTTACGCATTTTCAATTCGTCTTTTTTTCCTAGCGTCAAAGAACACAACAGCACTACCGAGCGCCACTGCCGATGATTCGACGAAATGAAAAATACCAAAAACCACCAATGTGAAAAATACCAAAAAAAAAAAATTTCAATACGTACTAAAAAATGGAGACCAATTTGTACGTTAAAAATCTGAACTAGGGATGTACGAAATATATCGATATATGTACATGTATATCCAACTATATAGCATACATTATATATGTATATTACATATGAATATATCATATAGTATTGAAGGCTCAATATTGAAGAGGGCCGATCTATTTTTCGCTGATAATACATCACATAGTGTGAAATGGTATTATCAGTTTGTCTGAAAGTTTTTAACGCATTAAAGGAGGCATCGTAGACCCCATAAAGTATATATATTCTTGATCAGCGCGACGAGACGAGTCGAGTCGATCTAGCCTTGTCCGTCTGTCTGTCTGTCCGTCTGTATGTTGTTGCGCATTTTTTGTGGACCAATTTTAGTGATATCGAGTCGAAATTTTGCTCATACACTTATGTTTATTGCAGTTTAATAGAGTGTCAAGATTGTCCCGCCGATTGGGGTAGCCCCCATACAAATCCACCGCCCATTTTTGACTTTTTGTATGAAAAACTTTTTTATTGTAGTCAATATCAACTTATTAATTAATGTGGTAACTTCTAGCTTGACATATACATTAATGGGTGGGACCCGCCCAATATTTGGGGTAGCCCTCATACAAATCCACCGCCCACTTTTGACTTTTTGTATGAAAACTTCTTTATTAAAGTCAATATTAGGTTGAAGTGCAATGTAGTGCCTCTTTATGGTCAGCCACTTAACAAACATAGACAAATGGGCGAGGCCCGCCCACGTTTTGGGGTAACCCCCCTAAAAACCTACCGTGCAATGTAGTGTTTTTTTATGTAAACTTTCGTAAAATGGTAGCATCTTATAGATGGTCGCTTCATACACATCTACTAGAGCGCGTAGAACCCGTGTGAATGGTATTAGAGCTTCGGTTCAACCGAAGTTAACGTTTTTCCTTGTTTTTATTTTATTTGCTTAATCAATTTTACTAATTATTTCAGTGTATTGATTAGATTCCCGCGCTTGTATTTTGACTTCATGCTTTAAGCTCGTACTTTTTATTTGTTGGAGGCTTTTGGATGCGTCTAAAACGGCTTTTGGATTGTAAACGTTTCTGTCCCAACGTTGGTACCACTGTTCGAGGGCCGGAGATTCCAACACATTCGATGCGTCTAGCTTACTCAGCTAGTATTTTTGTAATTATTTGGAGGCAGTCTCCTTATCGCGCGCGAAATGGTTTTAGTTAGTTTTCCTTCTGCACTTGCATGTTTGTTGTTTTTGGTGAAGTTGTTTTTGTTGCGGCTTTTAATGATGCTATCGATGACGTCATCAATACGGCTGGTGCTATCGACGGTTTTGTTGTTCTATTGATGATCTTTTAGTTGTAATTGTTGATGATGATGTTGTAGCTGTTCGTGAACAGTTAGTATTGCCTTGTGATGATGCTCAGCTGATTAGGGGTGTGAGTGGTCCACTGTGCTTTGGAGGTTAGTGGAGTTGTTGTTGCATTTAAGCATAGCTGGTGACCACGACCACGACTGGTCTGCCTAGTTTGTTGTTGATGTTGTTTGATCTCTTTCTACAGCAGTATTTTTGTTTGAGATGAATGAGAAGTATGCGTTTCTCCCATTCGATGAGAGCCTACGCTTTTGTAGCTGAGCGCAGCTTATTATACTATTCATACAGAATTTCAATAGTACTATCAGTTTGTTTGAAAGTTTGTAACGCATGAAAATAGGCTTCGTTGACCCCATAAAGTGTATATATGTATATAAGGTACGTAATGAACTTCAGAAGAAGACTCTGATTTTAAGAATGTTTATTACTGTTTTCAGGCTAAGCACGAACACATTACGAATGAGAGACTTAAGGCCATGTCAATAAAACTGGGGAAGCATAAAGAGCAGAATCCGGAACTTAAAAGCGTTAATGAGTTACTTAAGGTACATATTAAATGAAATTAACAACTCTTCGTTTAGTTCTTTATAAATTTAGAAATATTTCTACAGGGTCACATGGAGCGTAACAATCAAATTGCCGATGGGCTCGACGAAGGACAAAAAAAGATGAAGAAAGTACTGGAACATAAGAAGTAATGAAATATTTTAAACGAATTCGAAAGATTTTCGATAAAGAAGACAATGTCAAATCAATTTTTCTGCACTGTAGCTTTAAACAAATATGTGATAATAAATGCGACAAGCTTTAAATTTTTGTTAAGAAATATCAAAAAATGAAATTTAAGAATTTGGTTTGAATAAATAATTACATCAGCATTATTTTAAGTTGTGATATAGACATTAATCCTGCGCCGAACGTATTTGAACACGAATATAATCAATTTCAATACTACCTTTCAGAGAGTTGAAAGAAGCATTGAAATGTGCATCAGCAACGCACTACGCACCACATCGATGTAAGAGAGCCAACCAGACATCATCATATCTGTTTGAAATGGCTGCAATATACATACTTGATAACAAAGTCAGAACCTGGTGTACTCTATTAACTTCTGTAGACTAAAGCATGCTGTCGACTTGCGGATCCCTTTAGTGTTTTCAAGATGCAGTGGCTGCAATGAAGCAGGCTGCGGAGTTTCTCCGATGTAAGGTGAACGCAAAAATTACCATCTACATTTATTCAGATAGCTATTGGGTTTTAAAGTCTCAGCAATAATGCAAAGATAGTTGAAAAATGCTGCAAGTCACTCAACGTGATGGCAGAACTATTTGACATAAAGAAAAACATTCAGAAATATATTGAATACAGTATATATTTTTTTTTTACCACCGCTTCCAAAATACATTTTGACACATCTCGACATACTTTGATTTCGTTTCCATTTCGCCATAATGGAATTGAATGCTGTTGTGTATACAGGAAATTGGCAACTTTTAAAATTAAAAAAAAAAAAATGTTCAAGATTTCGATCCGAATAATTGATCGGAACAGATTTCGTTAAAATGATACGCTTTTTACGATTACATCAAGATTTTTATAGCGTTCGAAAGCTAAGATTCTATCATCAATGATAGAATCTCCTGCGGACTCTCCTCCGTTTACGTACTTATGCATCCAGAAATGGTCTGCCTCGTGGCTGATGATTTGTATACCCTCTACCCATAGGGTAAAAGAGTAAATTAAGTTTGTGCAAAGAAGCGTGAAAGACGCTATAAAGTATATATATTTAACAGCATCAAAACATCGAGTCGATGTAGACATGTTCGTCTATGCGTCCGTCCGACCTTCTGTTTCAACGAACAGATATATAGTATAGTATATAGTAGACAGAGACTTCAAGTTTCGATGTTTAGACTCTCCTTTTTCCTCTTCAGATAACTAGTATTAAATGAACATGCCAACTCTATTTTAAGGGGTAGCCCCCACACAAACATTCCCCTCCCCACATGCCAATTTGGAACATCACCTTAAAAATTGGCATGGTGTATGCTTATGTAAGGACACCTCACATACACATCAATGGTTGTGAACACCCCAGTTATTGAGGTAGCCCACATACCTGTTTGTAAGGAAAACATTTTTATTGCAGACAATATCGACGTAAAATTTTACATGACGGCTTCTAATGAACGGATTATTAACATATATATCAAAGGCCGCGTCACGCACACATTTAGGAGTAGCTTCCATAGAAACTTACTGCCCAATTTTGGAATTTTATATGAAAACTTTCTTATTTGAGTAAATACCAACTTTAAATTTAATATAGTGGCTTCTTATGGACGAACGCCTAACATAGAGATAAATAGATGTGATTTCTTCATTTTAGAGGCTGCTTTATACAAACTCACCACCCACTTTTGTAGTTTTTCATCCAAAACTTTATCATTTCGGGCAAAATCAATTTGCCGATGTGGACGCACGCTTCGAATAATTATCAAGGGGCGTGTCACTGCCACTTTTAGATGGTAGGCTTCTACAAAATTACATTCCACGTTTAGGTTGTTAGATTTTACAAATTTACATCCGCTAATTTCACAGCTTGAAACTTATCGCATCACTTTATTAGGCAAACTTAAGTCGACTCCCCCTGCACAAAAATCTATGGGGTTCAAATAAAGTATCCTCTTATCCTCTTATCATCTTGTATCTTTCAGTACACTCGACTGCAGCATACCGTCTTGTTAATTATTACAACTGCTAAACAAATAAATGATGTGAAGGGTATTAAATCTTCGGTTGCAACGAAATTAATGTTTTCTCTTTTTCATGGTACGAGTACGAGCGTGTATGGTCGTATTGCCTGCGAAGCGTCAACCCGCGTGTGAACACTGTGCATGTGTGATCCTTGCATCTTTGTGTACGTGCCAGCTACCCACTTAATGCCATTCATGAGGTACGATAAGGAATTTCGAGATTTTCTACTTGTTCCTCGTTCGTACTATGTAAGTATTACTTTCGTTTCTTTCAATTCGTTCGTTGTTTCATTTTACTTGTATAGCTCCAACGCGGCGCCTTTGTTGCCCATTTATGCGCCAACAACTGTCAATCTTATTGTAACGCCTCGTTGTATGTGTTTCTGCTAACTGTGTTCAAGTGCGGTTTGATAAGTAATCGGACTTGGCATATTGAAAACAAATTATTCAAAATCTGCATTCAAAAGTGGTTCGCAAACCTTTATTCTAGTAAATGAAAGATTAAATAAATGAAAGTGCGCATGGCTGGGCTCGATGTTTTTTTTTTTTTTTGTTTTTTTTTGTTGTTTTGGGGTGGAGATTCTTTAAAGCACTTGGACAGAGACGAAAACATCAAGTGTTGCAATCACTAAAAGTTCTTCATTGAACTCACTCTTTAGCGTTCTACAAACTAAGCTTCAAGATTTAGCTGAAGACATTGAGTTGATAGATGTTTCAAAGGACGATTTAGTGAACCGTAGAGAAACTGCAGACGAAAATTTTGATTGACAACGTTTTAAACTGTTCAGCTTCACAAAACTTTGAAAGTGATGGCTTTATTACCGGTGACGAGACATCAACAAATGAATGATCCTTTTCAATATTAGGTCGGCTAAAATACTACTTGCGATCTACGATGGGTATAAACAATTTTTCTCACATTTTTTCATTTTTCTGTCTTCGTAAAAGTAGAATGAATATAGTAACCAAAACTGTTCTCATATTTCAATAAACGAAATGCTTGCGAAGATATCGAGTTATAATGAGAACAAATAAGAGTAAACGAGCGATATGCTTGGGAATACACTTTCGCATTGCTCTTCGCCCACTTGTCCTATTTTCTTATTCCAAAAATACGTATTTGATGGTTTGTGCTCTAGTATGTATGAATGATGGAAATATATTAAAAAAATATAGTAGAGAATATTTTTTTTTTGTTTTGTCACTATTCAGCCAACTCAACTAAAGAACGCAACTGATGTTTTGCTTGTAGAATGCACATGGAACTGCATTTAAAGTAAAAATGATACGTACGAGACAAGCAATGTTTAACAGTAAGTCAACTAAAGATCGTTAGTCCTAACGATTTATATAACTATTGTTCGTTAGTCCTTAGCTAGCTAACAACAACAACAACTCGAACAACTGGAAAGTCAATCGAAAGACTAATGTGTATGTTTGGCTCATTTACTTTGTGGTTTCATTCAGTTTGGTCGTTCCTTGTACGGAACCAAATTCAAACAACTTTCAACTTGTTGGAACTTGTTCGGTGCGTTTGAACTGTTTTTTTTTTTTAAAACATGATTTAATTCATTCGCCAAACGGGTGTCTTTGTGCAATGGTCCATTGGTCACCATTGGCACGAATACAAAGTTCTTGCACTGTTATTCGGTTTCATTCTTATTGTAGTGATTCTTTCGGGGTCTCCAAATATTTTATAAAGTTTAGCACAAGTTCCAGTCCAAAAATGTACCAAACACTTTAATTGCAGGAAATTTGTACCAACTCCTAAACTTAAAAGAGTCTAACAGTCTCCAAAATATTGAAATAAAAGATTTCTTATTTGATTTAAAAATCACAAAGACAATGTTCTAGATGAGATGAAGAGCCACGATACTCTGTTGTCTATCTTGAGCTTAGATAATAATTATCTCTCACCTAATACATTGGAGAAGCCGAATTCTTTCGTATCTCTTGCGTTCATTTTCTATGGTTAGAATTGGACTTCTATTTTTTGAACTTGTGGGGTTTGAGTTTAAGCTAATTGTTTGCTATTGGGCATTTCGCAATTGCTAAAAGTCTCTCGAAGTATTTTTCCTTGTTGTGTTTTCTTACATATGTATGCCGATAACTTATCACAACACCCTCGAATGATACATACATACATGTGTGCTTCTGTGTATGTGCGTATGGGCTGTTGTTGTTGTTGTTGTTGTTGTTGCTGTCAGGTGTGTGTGAATGTTGTTGTTGTTTTGTTTTGTTAGGTGGAAAACTGCGAGCGAGTAAGCAAAAGTGCCTAAATAAAAGAAAAGAAGTCGACATTTATTTGCGAGCATGTTGTAAATTGTAAATTACATTCTTAATCTTTGTAAGACAAGCAGCTTTTTGTTGTGGCCCACGCCCACATCTCAACGCCTACATACACATGCACGTACACGTATGTATATAGATACATACATATATAGTCACTCACTCCTTAACGAACTAAGACACACTCCAACAGTCTCAGTGGTAAAGTCGTTGCTCATTTGTGTTTTAAATTTTATTTGAGAAGGACAGAATAAAAAAAAAAACAAAAAAAAAAATTAAATAATGTTCATACATAAAAGACAGTTGTAGAAATTTTGTCTTTTTCTTTGCTTTTAACACACACACATGCACATGGACATCAGCTTGAAAGATATTCAGTCAGTCAGTCAGCCAGTCAGTCAGCCAGTCAGTCAGTGAGTCGTCTACATCAACTCGACTTCTCGACGCGATGCGACCGTCTCATCGTCTTCACGTGTCGCTCACTCGGGAGCATTTCACGGCGCGTAGCATACTTTGCGGCGCATTGTATTCCTTCAACAAAATTATTTTTAACATTGTGTAGAAGAAGAGGAAGAAGAAGATGGCGATTGCGATTGCGATGGTGTTTGTCTCATCTCCCGTTGCGTGCTTAAAAATCTGCGACAGTGACAATGTCACGTTTTGTGTTAATTTAATTACAAGAAACCATTTGTAAATATTACAACGTGATTTGCAGCACACACACACACACACACACACACACACACACACACACACACACACACACACATATGCATGCATACAGAGTTACAGATACTCTCGTTACATATATGTATTTAAATACATGCAAAGAGAAGATACTCAAATACGCCGCCATATACATATGCAAATGTATATTTGTTCTTCTACATACTTGTAGTATATCTACGACTATAAATGTATATATATATATATATATATATATATATATATATATATATATATATATATATATATATATATATATATATATATATATATATATATATATATATATATATATATATATATATATATATATATATATATATATATATATATATATATATATATATATATATATATATATATATATATATATATATATATATATATATATATATATATATATATATATATATATATATATATATATATATATATATATATATAGATATATATATATATATATATATATATATAGATATATATATATATATATATATAGAGAGAGAGAGAGAGAGAGAGAGAGAGAGAGAGAGAGAGATATATATATATATATATATATATATATATATATATATATCGTACATACTTCCTACTTGAAGAAGTAAATAAATACATATTATAATATTTACATACTCTACAAATGTATCTACAAGATGCGTATAATTTCTTAAATGAAATATAATTTTAAGCCATTTTGTGTTTTATTTCAAATTTACATAAAACTGTGCTTTTTTCCGTATTGCCTGCTGTCGACTGTAAGTAGTTAAGTTTTAGAACGTAATACTTATACTAGAATGTTTATTAGATGATGCATACTATTAGATAGTACATATATGCATATAAGTAACTATATAAAGCCTGTTTCAGTACGCAATTTCGTAAGGAATTTACGAAAGTGAATTCGATAAAATGAAAGTTTTTACACGCTTGGAAGAGTTTCGTTATTTGAATAATACTGAAGCATGCCTTAAATCCTCCACAAAGTTGAAAAACTTACCATTTTATTGAATTCACTTTCGCAAAATCTTCGTGAAAATGAAAACCGGAACAGGCCTCTAATAGAATATAGATGGTAGATAAATAATAATAAAATAATAATAAGAAAATAATTTTTTCCCCGAGACATAGTCAGGGCCCTGCAGTGTTCTTACTATGACGCAAATCACGACCAGCTTTTAGTTGCTTAGTTTTGTGGAGTTCATCCATGTTAATCGCCGCATAGTTGCTCACGGTCTTGGAAAATTTCTGGTTAGTCAGCTCTCCAACAGAATTCCATGCTGTGAGTGAGCCTCCGACTAGGAGCACCAGTGCGTATCTCTACGCTACAAAGTATATGTTCTACGTCTTCTTCTATATCGTTTTCATAACAAATACACTCGGGACTGATATCGTATTGGAATCTGTATATATCACAAGCTTACTAAAGCTTCAACTAAGCTTACTAAATGACTAATCTTTTAATGCAGTAATGAAACGCAAAACCAAGTGCATTTCTTGACCGCAATTGAATTTGATAACTGTAAATAGAATAGAGAGGAGAAACATGTGCAATAATAGAACAAAATCAAAAGAGAATTAACAAAAAAAAAAAAAAAAAAAAAAACAATTCTGCATTAAAAGAGTAGTCATTTAGTGAGCACAATTTAAATCGTAGAGTAATTATTCGAACGCATCGACTTGAATTAGTTAAAAAACGCACTATATGTAGCTTTAGAAGCACAAATGGTCAATTAGCAGCTGTGCCCGGTAGATGTTTGTTGCTCCGTATTTTCTATTCACTCATTCTTGAATGTTGGTCAATGGATCCACCTCTCTTTGGTCGTTGTATCCTAACGGATTTGCCAACTTGAGATACTTCGTTATATTACTAGCAACTCTGTGTGCCTCGTATAATTCGTTTGATGTGTTGGTTAGGTATTTCATCATCAGAATTTTTCCTGTATACACTGCATATGCACATGGCACAGAGGCGGTAAGTGCATCCCAAAGCGCGTACATTTAGTTTTTATTATTCTTTGCTTGCATACAATTTGTTTAAAAGTATATCCGTAGTATTCTTCTCCCTTCATAGTAGTAGAATGACATCATACATTGTGTTCAAAAGTATTTGGCCAAGAACTGATTCTTACGCTTCCCATAATGCAATGCGTGCAGGCTTCGCTGTCTGACTCACATAACAAGGGTCTATTGTATAGGAAGCACTTGATAAGAGCCATTAGGTAAACTGGGTTTCAGAATTTTGTGAGTGCTTCTAAAATGTTGTCTGGGGCTACAACTGCGAAATGCTTCTTTGTGCCCCTTTTCCAGGCGGAACACTCTATGGTATTATCAGCTATATTTGTAACAGAAGCAATAGTGTCATTGGTGAATATTGCCGTTCCTAAAATCATATTGCTGGTCCGAGAAATCAGCTGCGCCTTTTAGAATTACCTTCAGTTTGCTAGGCACTAATTTTCAAGAATTTAGCCATAGTATTCAGTTGGCATAAAGGCCTATATGTGCGTGTACTCTCAAACGGTTTGTTTGGCTTTGTGATTAGAACAAGCTTTTGCCGTTTCCATCGTTCTGAGAAAGTATCCTCTGCCAAACATTGTTTAAATGTTGAAGAGTAATTTAGAGTGGCCAGTTTTAGATCTCAGTGCAGAATTCCATTAGTTCCCCGATAAGACTTATCGTCTGATATAACCTCGTCCTCAGTGATAGTTTCGATCTGGCGAAGACAACGTATGTACACGACTCGTGGCTGAGTGAGGAACAAAGTCGTAATAATCTTTTTAGTCTACTCAAGTCTGTTGTTGGTTTAGGCTTTAATGCATCCAGATACTATATATGTATCAGGGGCGGATCCAGAACGCTATATTGGGGAGGGGGCGAAAGGGATAACTCTACTACTCTTGATGGAAACTCTACTGAAATAAAAAAAAAATCTATATATATAAAAATGGAAATATGTATGTACATAACTTCCCTAAATACTCCGAAACCGCTCAACCGATTTTGATCAAATTTTGATCTTGATCTTGCTACGCTACTGAGCGGCAGTGCAGTTTAGCTAATATTGGTAAACTTATACGATTTCTTTGAATAGTAATAACTCTCACAAATTAAGATACTTAATTAGACACAGTAAATTCGTATTTTGCCATTTTAAGGACATTCAAGTCCTCAAGCCACTTAAGTAATTTAGCATAAGAAGTCAAACTATAGAATAGAAATATTAAGTTCCCTGAAATGTATAAGCATAAATTCTTAGAGCTATAGCCGCATCGAAAGAATGGTATTGACTGTGAAGCTTCATTTCTGGCAGGTCAGTTCAGTTCAGTTCGGTTCAGTTCGGTTCAGTTTGGTTCGGTTCAGTTCGGTTCAGTTTAGTTGTTCCAAGTTCAAGTTACACGAAACAAGCGAAATAAAGTCCTTTATTGCGTCCCACAAAATATCCTTTCTGCAACATTTTGCTGAGTCTGCGCCGCTGTTCGCGTATTTTGCAACATGTTGCCGCATGTTTTGCAACATTTTATGCTGCTGGTGGTCCTTCGCACGTGTTCGGCGCTGAATCTGCAAAAAGTAACAAAAGTGCCGGTAAATTTTTACTCACATTCCTGGTGTGCGGCATTTGTTCGTGGGTGTGCTGCTTGTATGTGTTGCATGTTGCATGTTGCACTATTTGTTAGTCAGGTTTACAAGTATTAACTTTGAAATTTATTAGTTACGCTGTTCATATTTTATAAGCGCACTGCCTGGACTTAACACGCTTTCGATATATTTTATTTTATTTTATTTTAGATGTAGTTACTAATAGTCTAGTGTAGTAAACCAAATGCAAAATATCTTGGGTAAAATACTGAAGATGAAGTAGCCTGTTTCTTGTTTTAGAAGAAGAGAAAAACAAACAAAAAAATAGAAGAAAAAACGAGAGTACAGTGCATCGCCAGAAGATACAATATCTTTTGCTTACGCACTTTGGTAGCTTCTGTTCATAGAATATATTTGTCTAATTATATAAAAAGTCCAACTCGAGCTCAAATAAGTGTGCAGTGGAACCTACCACTGATAGTGGGCAGGACGGTACAATTGCAACATACATCTTCTCTATATAGCTCATTAATTTCTCTTATGCGACAAATTGCGGGATCCTAATTTGGCGCCACTTGAACAAAACATGCATTTAGTTTGATCTATTGCCAAAATAGCTAAGAAACTTGAAAGAAGACGACACTTCTTCCAATTTTCTTAGCTATTTTGGCATATCCATATTATTAACTAATCACAAAGTTCCGATAGAAGACATTCCTCCTTGGCATGGAGACTAGTTTTTCGCCCTGTGTCCATGTAGAGAGACGTGGGTTTTACTACCATTAGTAGACTTGCAATTGTGATGATGTTAGTGACCATTTCGTATTTTTTCAACCGCAATGAATGCGTTGCCTTACAATAATATATTGAACAAGAAAAAACGTTAATATCGGTTGAAACGAAGCTCTAATACCATTCAGACGAAACACTTTAATAGTATTGTAAAACATAAAAGTGGGGCTTTAAACAGGGGCTACCCCAAAATGTGGGCGGTAGACGCCCACTAGTAGTTGTGTATGAAGCGATGTAGTAGATGTTTAAGATGCCACCATATCGGAATTCAAGTTGATATTGACGTTTTCCATACAAATGCATAAAAATGAACTGTGGATTTATATGAGACTACCTCAAAAAGTGGGCAGGACATGCACTTTGTATATGTATATGAAGCGGTTGTCCATTAAAATCCACCAAAACAAATTTCAAGCTAATATTGATTTAAATAAAGAATTGTTTCATAAAAAACACAAAATTGCACGGTGGGTTTCTATGGGGGGCTACCCCGGGTCACGCCCATTAGCCTATATATGTTAAGCGGCTGTCTATAAAATGGCACCACATCGCATTTCAACCTAATATTGACTTTAATAAAGAAGTTTTCATACAAAAAGTCAAAGGTGGGCAGTAAGTTTGTATGGGGGCTACCACAAATAGTGGGCATGGCGTGTCAATCTTGATACTCTATTAAACTGCAATAAAAAGAAGTGTATGTGCAAAATTTCAACTGGATAGCATTAAAATTGTTCCTCAAAAAATGCGCAACAACATACAGACGGAGTGACAGACAGACGGACATGGCTAGATCGACTCGTCTCGTCGAGCTGATCAAGAATATATATATATATATATATATATATATATATATATATATATATATATATATATATATATATATATATATATATATATATATATATATATATATATATATATACTTTATGGGGTCTACGATGACAAACTGATAATACCATTTCACTCTATGTGTGAATGGTATACAAATTATTTTGGCTGGTTCTCAATAAAAAAAATGTATTCTTCAGGATATATAGCCGTATTGTAGACGTTGTGGGCGTGACATCCAAAATTTTACATCCAAAAAAATATACTTACATTCAAAAAATCCAAAAAAATACACTTGATCTGCGTACATATCAGGAGAATCTAATAGTACAAGTTTGAAGGTTCTACCTTTTATATAGTCTCTGAGATCTCGTTGTTCAAACATACAGACGGACGGACATGGCTAGATCGACACAGCTTTCAATGTTTGTTAAAAGGCTTAGAATTCAGCATATTCAGTTAGTGTAAGTTCTTCTTCTTTTTTAATCAGTATTGAAGCGATTGTGCAGCCAAAGCGTACTTCGCGACGCTTTAGTACCTCTATTTGTTCTTCTTCAGTGGGCTTATCACCAGAATATAACCATATGGAGGCGTCATCTCTGTCGCTAGGTGTTTTCACATTTGTGGATGTGAGTTTTTCTCTTCTTGAAGACGTTCCTTCATGGTTAAACTTGACAACCTGATTTTCTTAACTGATTGTTGAGTTGGTGAAGAGATCGTAGTCTTCAGTTGCTTTAACAGTCAGGCTGAATTTCGGGTACGTCAGGTACATTCTTCCGCTCCATAGTTTTCAGAAAAGGTAACAATTTGCTTATGATCTGTGAAAGACAACGATTAAATGACGGAGTGTTAGTACTAATTACATGCTCAAGTTTCTTTTTGTAGTTTGTCTGAAAGTTTGTAATTCACGCAAGTAGGCATCGTAGACCCCATAAAAAAAGAAAGCATTTTCATGAATTTTTATACAAATTTTTACTATTGCCGTCAAAATAGGCTCCTTCTTAGTCAATACAAGCATGCCAACGATTAATCCAATTTTCCATACACTTGTTATACGCCTCGGCCGGGAGAGCCTTTAGTTCCTTCAGCGAATTTTTTTTTATGTTCTCAATCGACTCATGCCGCGTTCCCCGGAGCGGATATTTAAGTTTCGGAAACAGAAAAAAGTCACAGGTGGTTGGTTGTGCGATGACTTTTGTTTCATGTTTGGCCAAAAACTCCGTCACAAACAAGCTGGAATGTGCAAAAAATGCAAAAAATTCAGATCTTCTGGTACGAGTCTGGCGGCGACGCGTTTGATACCCAAAACATCAACCAAAATGTGTTGAGTCGATCCATAAGATAGGTTGAGTATGTCTGCTATCTTTCTAATGCCAACACGACAATTTTAGAGCACAATTTCCATCACATTTTCGATTTTTTTTTTGTCGTTAACAGCGGTGGATAGACGACTTGAATGAGGCAAGTTTTCTACGATTTCACGACCCTCATATATTTGCGTTCTCGATAGAGAAGAGTCCTCAAAACACTTTTGTAACATTTTAAATAATTCAGTTGCCGTTATTTCATTGGAAACACAAAATTTCAAGCAAACTCGTTGACCAATTTTTTTTTTTCATGTTCAAAATCGCCATACAAAATTTTCGTGTCGTTAACAAGCAGCTGTCGAACATAGACTAATTATCGCATCCCGCTCAAACTTGGCGTGCATCTCAATGACAGTGACAGCCAACTTAAGAAGAAGAAGAAGAACCGAACCGATTTGGTTGACCGGTTCGGTTTAAATCCACTAATCCGGATCAATTTCAATTTTTGACGAGACGAGTCGATTCGATTAAGCTATGTCCGTCTGTCTGCATGTGTGTCTGAATGTTGTTTCGTATATTTTATTTTTTTCTTTTAATGCATTTTTTAGTGCATTTAAATAGAGTGTTCATATTGATATATCACATTTTGGTGTAGCCGCCATATTAACTACTCACATTTTACTATTTATATGGAAAACTTTTTTATTGCAGTCAATATCAACTTAAAATTTTACCTGGTGCTTTATTATGGACGAGCGCTTCACATAATTATACATAGGTACGTCCCGCCCACTTTTAGGTGTTTGTTTATATGCTTTACAAATATTTTTTATACTTTATTGCTGCTAAGTGCACATTTTGAATCTTCCTGTGAATGTCACTAAAGCTTGGGTTCTACCGAAGGTTAACGTTCTTCCAAATTTGCTTGTAATCATTGCTCTTTGTATTACCAAGAATAAAGATCTTGAATGAATTCCATGCTGCTGCTTCCGTGGTATATAAACAACTGCTTAAGTTGTCTTCTGGCATAAATCTTTTAAAACCCGGTCCAACAAAAATGGCTTACTTGATTTTGGCGTAGAACATTTTGGGAAAGAGCTTTATAAGGTGCTTAAAACCAGTTTAATTTCGATGAAAAGAGCTTACAAAATAATTTATAAGGCCAAGTTTAAAGTGTAAAGCTAGAAGTAGCACACAAGTTGAATCAATAAGTTGTGTAGCTGAGATACTTTCTTGTCCTGGTGTATTTCTGTGACAAATTGGTTGGCGGTGAAGCTGTTGTCTAAAACCAGAATTAATAGAGTAAAACGTACAACAGATTTGAATTACATGCCCTATATAATAAAATACTCGAAACCCTTATTAAATTGCTTCATAAGTTTTATAGCGCACACAAATTTATTTACTTACTCGATCGTACATTAACTATAACTAACAGATGCTGTCAGTCAGTCAGTCAGTCAGTCAGTCAGTCAGTCAGTCAGTCGTCAGTTATTCAGTTGAAGTCAATTAAGTATTTACATAACATGTATCTATGAGTACGGTGTGAGATGGTCGCAGCAAATTCAATAAATTCTCAACTTCAATTAACACAACGTAGAAGCAACTGAAGTAGCAGAGCATCATCATCAAGGTTTGGAATATATATACTCGTACTATCCATAGTAGCAGAAAGCGGCGAACATAAATTTTACACCTAATTAAAAAGTAAATGTTATTTTATGCAAATCAAGTTGTAACTAAATAAATCACAACTCAAAGAAGGCGAAAAACGCGTTGGCAAAGAAAAAAAAAATTACAAAATAAAAATAAATAGTAGAAGGAAATCACACAAAATGAAGCAATCCACACAACAGGACATAACATCAGCATCAGCATCAGCATCAGGCGTAGCGGCAGCAAGGATAACAAGAATAAACAAAGTTCAGTTGTAGTGTGGCAATATGGAAAAAAAAAGTGAGTCCTGTTCTGCACGTTATACAATGCGTGGGTTTTTTTTTTATTTTGTGAGACGAGAAGGGCGTACGAGTGGGCGCGGCACGGTCTTACTGTTCGCATGCCGCCGCTGCCGCCGCTGGGTCGCTATACAAACTGCGAGTGTTAATCACACTTAATCTCATTTTTATTTCTGGGTCAGCATCTTTATTTATTTTGTGAGTTTTTGTTGTTGTTGTTTTTGTTGTTGTTGTTGTTTAATACCCTATACCCCCATAACGGAAATTGTTATATTAAGTTTAGGTAAATATTTGTAACAGCTAAATTTAGTTGTAATAGATCTATATATATAGAGTAGTGTATGCCGAGTCGCTATAGTCAAAATCTCGGAGACTACAAAAGATTTACATATACTCGTATATTTATAACTTCACTATATAAGCACCATTATCCTCACACACACACTCCGGTAATCGTGCTCTTCTAGCATTTCAATTTCTACATTAGGCAGACCCCTTGATAGACGTCACACATAGACCAATATGTTTCTTAGTGAGGCCGATTATGGAGGTCGTTCAGACGCTATTAAAGTTCTGTAGAAGTTGAACGTGTTTGGTCAACGCCTGTTAGCAATCCTTCTGACCGCCTCTTCAAGTAACGCGAACCTAAGGTGTCAAGGTATTTCAAACTTGATATTGCGTTTGTTGGACAATGGCAATTACGGTGTTCCAGAGTTTCCGTGACTCCCGTTTTCTGGCTGCAACCGTCCCTGTTAGTTATGCCTAGTTTTTTCGCTGGTGCGTCTACTAGACAATGCGCTGCCTAGCAACAATCTTCAGTTTCTTTTCTGGAGCTGCAGCAGGTAGTGCTACAGTTTTTTGTTACTTTCTTTGCACATTTTCTTAGATATTATGCAGCTGGGAGTGTTATTCCAGCTCTGTTCAGCTTTGGTTCAGGTATCCTCCTCCAGTTTTCTATATAGCGTCTGTAGAGATTTTCGTTCATTACTACTCGCAATAGCCCGAGGCATTCCTTTGCTAGGCTGTCCGTCATTTCATTGCCGTTTATGCTTCGGTGGCTGGGAATCCAGAATATGTGCTCCTTTTTGTTGAGGGGCTGAGAGCAGAAACTTCATTACTACTTGCCAGAACATTCCTGAAAGAGTTAGAGTTCGCCTGCTTTATACTATATCTCTCTCTCTCTCTCTACTACTACTACTACTACTACTACTACTACTACTACTACTACTACTACTACTACTACTACTACTACTACTACTACTACTACTACTACTACTATATATATATATATATATATATATATATATATATATATATATATATATATATATATATATATATATATATATATATATATATATATATATATATATATATATATATATATATATATATGTTAATTCGTTCTTGCAAGGCATGCATCTGTTCGGCTACTTCTGCTGTTTTCCTTATTGCGAATACTTCCGCCTGAAATATGCTGCAGTAATCGGGGTAGTTTATATTAGTGCCTTAGATCGCGCACTCTTCACTCCATTCATCTGTAAATATTTGTACTATTACGCGCTGGTGTCAGTCACCTCGTCCCAGTGAGATTGCTGTCTGTGCGAAGTTGAGCTTGTGAGTCATGTAGTCCGTTCTACTATTGAACTCCCTGCCAAGTGAGCTGTGCTCACAGCTTATATCCAGTGCGTAGACTCCTAGTATCGTTCCCAGTGCTCTTATGAGGGTGGACCTCAACGCACCCGTGATGCGGACTAGAGCTTGCCGCTGGGTCTTCTTATACCTTAAGCTTTAAGTATGTGGACTTCTTCAAGGCTTGCCATAATACCATAGAACTCCATCATTTCTACATTAACTGTATGAATTATCTACGCATTTCTACTGAAGAGTGTGAGCAGCTGCATTCTGGATGGTGATGTAAAAAGTAGCGACGCTGTTCCTTTCTTCGTCTCTCTGGATGTTGTTGCGCTTTTTTTGGACACAAATTTTTAAGATGTCCGGCTGTAAGTCGGAGCATAGACTTCATTTTATTGCAGTTTAATAAACTTTTTAGGGTAGTCCATACAAATCACCCTTCAGCTTTCGACTTTTTGTATAAACATTTTTTTTTATTACTGTCAATATCAACTTAAAATTTTGCATCTTAGGTTCTTATGAAGGCACTCTTTAATCAATGGGTGTGATCTCCACACTTTTTACATTACTTATTGTATAAAAAATGGGCTTATATCAATAGTCAATATCGACGTGAAATTTGACATGACGGCTTTTTAAGAACGAATGCTACACATAAATATTAAGGGGCGAGTCACGATCATTATATGCAGCCAAAATAAACTTGACATTTCATATGAACGGATGCTTTGCACAAGACTAGAATATATTCAAAATTGTTGCATAGCTAAAATACCATCTTCCCGCCTTAATTCAAAAGTTCTCTGCTTGAAACACTTCATCTGTTACGGGAGTCCAATGATTGCAACTACTGCCGAAACTCTCCGATTATTTCTTGTACCATTTTAAGCCAATCCTTTTTAGAAAATGACATTACCGAGCAACTTTTTAATAACTCCATGTGTTTTCTCCACACATCTCCTGTTGCTGAAGACTTTCGCCGATTACCTTTTGTACTAATATAAGATAATGCAAAAAACCCTAGAAATAATTAGAAAGCAGCATTTTTTTAAGACGTAAAAGAGATCTAGCACAGCTAAGGGCCAAACAGATACTTAAATAATTATTCTAAGACCGAATATACATACACACATACAGACAGACAAACAGACAGCCAGCCAGACAGATAGAGAGCTGGATATGGCTAGAAGGACTCTGCTTGTTAAGCTAATGAGGAAAAATCTTATATATTTTAAAGGGTCTACGATCTTTTTTTTAATAACTGTTATTTCCGATCTCTGGTTCATATAATAATGCCGATAACATATGCCAAATAACATATGATTCAAATAGATGTCTTAAGCCTGCTTATAGTGTATCTAGTAGTCGAGAGTATTCGACTGCTGCGTTTATGCTTGTTTCATCCGGTTTATTGTTGTTCCTATCCCTGCTGTTGTTGTTGTTGTTGTTGTTGTTGTTGTTGACTCATCTGCAGTCATATCTGCTTAGAAGGAAAGAGAGAGGAAAACGCTTTTTGCCGTCTCGATGACAGTCAATGCGACAAGGCCAACCGACGTCTTAGTTTTCGCCTTAATTTTCAATTTCTGCTTCTACTTCTTCTTCCATGCTGTGCCGTAAATATCCTTGACAAATCTTTTTTTTCCCCCTTTTTCGTCCTTGCGCTAGCCAGCTCAACTAAGAAGAAGCAGCAGCAGCGGCAGCAGCAGCTGCAAACGTGAACGAAAAGGACACCCACAAACGAGCCAACCAACACACAAACGCCCTTTGCACCTTTGGCATGATATGCCTATACACACGCCTCTACCTCACACTAACTATATGATTTCAGATACACACACATACCGAGCAGTCCACTTTTGGGCTGCGCTTTTTCAAGTGTCGCATTTTTTATGGCCAGGTAATTTACGTAACGATTCTGACACTTTCTAATTTATAGCGTCAGCGTACAACGACGTGAAAAAAGACCGCCGTATTCACCGCACCGTGTGTATTTCGTACTTTTTGCATTTTTTTTTCTTTTTTTTTCTTTTTTGGTTTTATTTGTGTATGGCGGCAGACACAAAGTTGCGCTTTGCTGCCGGCGCGAAGCCATGCATCACACTGTACTCTGCGAGCAGCCAAATTGTTATGGACAGTTTTTTTAAATTTCTCTTGCTTAGTTTCGATGGCTTAGGATCGCGCACGCTTTCAATTCATTTCATTTTAGTTCAATCAAAAATTTTTGTGTGGTTTTTTTTTTGATTAGAAAAAAAAAACAACAATTTTTCATTGTAAACGCTTACACAAAATTCCGTAGTGCCATTAAAGCAGCGCAATAGTACGAGTTAAACCTAAACTTGCAATACAACTTCGTAGTATGTGGAAAGATAAAAAAACAAAAAAAAAAGGATGCTGGTTCGAGCTACTCGCGGCAGACCAGCAAAAGGAGGCTCCAAATGCCTGAATATTGGATAATAAAATAAGATCTATGTTCTACTTTCATTGGTTTTTAGATCGAGAGGTAATGATTAATAGAAGCAGTTTGGGAGCATTAGTATTACGACGCGAGAGGTAAAATGCTTGGATGGTCGTAAGACTAGCTTAAGCGAAAGCATTTGCAAAAGAGGTTTTCATTAATCAAGAACGCAAGTTAGAGGTTCAAAGGCGATCAGAAATCGCCCTAGTTCTAACCATAAACGTTGCCAGCTAGCAATTGGGTGTAGCTACTACTATGGCTCTCTCAGTCGCTTCCCGGGAAACCAAAGCTTTTGGGCTCCGGGGGAAGTATGGTTGCAAAGCTGAAACTTAAAGGAATTGACGGAAGGGCACCACCAGGAGTGGAGCCTGCGGCTTAATTTGACTCAACACGGGAAAACTTACCAGGTCCGAACATAAGTGTGTAAGACAGATTGATAGCTCTTTCTCGAATCTATGGGTGGTGGTGCATGGCCGTTCTTAGTTCGTGGAGTGATTTGTCTGCTTAATTCCGATAACGAACGAGACTGAAATATATTAAATAGATATATTCAGGACTATGGTGTTGAAGCTTATATAGCCTTCATTTATGCTGGCGGTAAAATGTTGTTACTGCTTGAATGTGTTTGTATAAGTGGATCCGTACCTGTTGGTTCGTCGCATTATAAGGACATTATTTTCTTAAATGAACAAACTGCTGCGTCTAGCAACAATGAGATTAAGCAACAACAGATCTATGATGCCCTTAGATGTTCTGGGCACGCTACAATGAAAGTATCAACGTGTATTTCCTAGACCGTGAGGTCCGGGTAAACCGCTGTACTACTTTCATGTTTAGGACTGTGAACTGAATTTGTTCACATTAACTTGGAATTCCAAGTAAGCGTGAGTCATTAACTCGCATTGGAACGTTCGACCATGACATTCCAGCCATACAAGCAGCCGTGACACAGGTGCTACAGAACATCCCAAAAAGCGAGTTTAAAAAGTCTATGGATAAATTGATTGAGCGTTCCAAACGTTGTATACAGTTAAATGGATCGTATTTTTAATAAATATTAGCTTTGAAACATAATACCATGCATGTTGCATTTGTAGATCATAGCATGTATATATGGTACTTTTCCTCATTTTAGTCCACCTGGTTTTCGTTTCAGCTTTTGACGAAACTATATTTCATCCTTTCGCAGCTGTAGATTTTTTACTTTGTCTATTTTCTGATCTATTCTAGCAAAAATGAAGGGGAAAATATATGCTCATATTACACATTCGTGAACAGCATCTTATACCGAAACACACGTTTCGCTTTCGTTCCCAGCTTTTTACGCATTCTCAGCTCAATTGCTGCACACCACGCTGCATATGCGTAATGTGTTTGCGCCCACTACGAATTACGCATCTTTCTCTGTGATTAGTGTCTGCAATAATTGTCTTTGCTTTATTTTGCGTTTACTTTTGCTTTTGCTTTGTTTTTGCTCTTTGTATTTTCAGTTCGAGCGCCAAACTGAAGCGCAGACAATTAAATTTAATAGCGTCGCAATTAACTCTTAATTTCAATGTTGCCTTCATTATTTTGTCCTTTTTTTTTTTTTTTTGCTCTTCTTTCATTTCATTTCATTTCTTGGTTTTTGTTTTTGTTCTCTTTTGTTTTTTTGTTCTTTTGCCACGCCTACATAGTTAAACAGTAAAATAGAAGAAGCAGACGCATAAGTATGGGACGAGACGAGTCGAGCCGTGCCTTGCCGTGCCGTGCCGAGTGAGTATATTTGTCAAATGTGCACAAAATAAAAGAGAATTAATGAATGAATGAACGAATGTAGGATGCGAAGTGTAGAGCTGAGCAGAAGCGTTTATAAATGTGGCAGCTCACAACCGGGCGTATGCGTTATATAATTGAAACAAAAGACTTAAATGCGTTCAGCGTACGCTGCGAGCGGTATAGGCGGTGACGTGGGCGGAAGTGTAGTACTGTGATGACGGCGGCGTCCTTTGGCATTGAAACGAGCTGAGGTTGGCTATCCAGCTTAGAAATATAATTTAATTCAAATGTAAATTTTTTTTTGTGTGTGCCAAACGCAAAAAAAAAAACAAGAAAAAACGTTAACTTCGGTTGAACCGAAGCTCTAATACCATTCACACGAAACTTTAAATAGTATTGTAATACATAAAAGTGGGGGTTTAAAAAGGGGCTACCCCAAAATGTGGGCGGTACACGCTCACTAGTAGTTGTGTATGAAGCGATGTAGTAGATGTGTAAGATGCCACCATATCGGAGTTCAAGTTGATATTGACGTTTTCCATACAAATGCATAAAAGTGAACTGTGGATTTATATGAGACTACCTCAAAAAGTGGGAGGGACACGCCCCTTTGTATATGTATATGAAGCGGTTGTCCATTGAAATCCACAAAATCAAATTGCAAGCTAACATTGATCTAAATGAAGGATTTTTTCATAAAAACACACAAAATTGCACGGTGGGTTATCCCAAAAAGTGGGCGGGCCACGCTCAATTGTCAATGTATGTTAAGCGGCTGTCTCTTAAAAGGCACCATATCGCATTTCAACCTAATATTGAGTTCAATAAAAAAGTTTTTCTTACAAAAAGTCAAAAGTGGGCAGTAGATTTGTATGGGAGCGTGGGCGTGGCAGGGCAATCTTGATACTCTATTAAACTACAATAAAAAGAAGTATATGTGCAAAATTTCAACTGGATAGCATAAAAATTGGTCCCCAAAAAATGCGCAACAACATACAGGCGGACAGACGGACATGGCTAGATCGATTCGTCTCGTCGAGCTGATCAAGAATATATATACTTTATGGAGTCTACGATGGCTCCTTTAATGCGTTACAAACTTTCAGACAAACTGAGAATACCATTACACACTATGTGTGAATGGTATAAAAACAAGAAAGGGTGTTGCAGTCGGGTGTGTTCGACTTTGAGATACGCTGTAACTTGTTTCAGACTCTTTATATGAACCATAGATTATTCTGTTTAGTGGTCTGAAAAATTAGACTTAATTAAAAATAAAAAAGAAACAAAAAAGAAACAAAAAATGGGAGGAAGGTTTACATGGAGTTACCCCTTAAAGTGGTCTGATCTAAGCATATAGGATTATTTTCTAAGGTTTGATGTAAGTTACGCCAGTTATGGCATTTCTAGCTTAATTAAGTACAAAAATAAATAAATTTCTTACAAAAACTTAAAACTGGTGAAGTTAGTATGGGAGCTACCCCTTATAGTGCTCCGATCAGGACTTATATTGCATAATTAGTAAGATTTGCAGTAGATACATTAAATTTGGTATATCTAGCGTATAATAAACAACAAAAAGTAAAAAATTGTCATACTAAAACGTAAAAATGGGGCAGTTTTGTATGGGGGCTAACTCTTAAAGTGTAGTTGGTATGTTCACTTGAAACTAGTTATCTGAAGTGGGAAAATGAGTGTCTAAATATCCAAAATTATAGTCTCTATCACTCCAAGATAGTATCCGAGATTTGTTTCAGTATAAACCACATCCAGCCCATAGTGTAGGGAATATTGCGGCTATAGAGAAGAGTGTGGCTGAAGACCATGAAGACCAATCGATTCGACTTAGACTCTTGTATGGAACAACTTGTCGAATTTTACGCCTGGATCATGGCTAAAAGGCATGCAAAATCCAACTCGTTTCAGAATTGAAGCCACCAGACATGTTTTTACACTTTAATTTCAGTCAATGGGCTCTGCAGCCTCTCAATGAAGATCCGTTGTTTTCGCGCCGAATTTTATTCAGTGATGAGTAACCCGAAGAGATTCTCAAGCTACCGTTAAAAATCCACAAAACTTCACTGTTTGGTACAGTTTATAGAAATCGAAGATGAAGAATTGAAATCATTGGCTCGATAAAGATTCAGATCAAAAGCTTTAAGAGTTAGTTGAATCATTGGGAGTTAACTTGCCAATAGTCAGAAAATGCCTCAATATCTTGGGAATCATCCAAAAGCAAGGACATTTAGTCCAACACGAATTGAAACCAAGAGATATGGAAAAACGTTTTTGTATCTGTGAACAGCTGCTTGAACAACAGAAACAGAAACAGAAACAGAAAGGATTGAATTGTGACTAAAAATAAAAATTGGATCCGCTAAAACAATTCCAAATGCAAAAACTCATGAGCAAAGTTCGTCCCATCGTCACTATCAACGGCGAAGCAAAATATTCTTAAATCCAAGCTTACGTTCTATATTTGGTAACATCAGCGTGGTGAAATCTTGTATGAGCTACTCAAACCGAATGAAACGATTACGATTACTCAGCGGTACCGAACTCAACTGCATTTTAGAACGCTTCATCTGATTACCACCTGTTTCGATCGATGATCCTAGGGCTCACTGAGAAACGCTCTCTCTCTCTCTCTCTCTCTCTCTCTCTCTCTCTCTCTCTCTCTCTCTCTCTTATGAAGATTGCAAAAAATGCGTGGATTCTTAGATTCCTTCTAAATAGGAATCATTCTAACGACGTGGAATACGTACGCTGATAGAATAATGGGAAAAACTTGTAACAAAAGTTTCCAAAATCTTGTAAATATTTTTCCACAATAAAACCTCAATTTAAAAAAGGAAAACACCAAAAAAAACTTACAAATTAATTCAAGAAATCGACAATAATTTTTTCAGCAGAATATAAAGTAAACGAAAGGAACAAAACAGAGAGCAACTAAGCGTAATACGCTAAGAAGCCGCACATGAAGTAAGAAAGACTTGAATTATATAATAAGCAATTTGAAAGACTGCTGTGTATGTGTTGCTCATTATCTTTTCATTCGGTTTGGTCGTTTCTTGTATCAAACCAAGTTCACTTTACAACTTACAACTTGTTGGAACTTGTTTGGTTCGTTTGCAATATTTTTTAAAGAACGAAATGAAGAGACGATTAGAAATGATTCAAATCATAGTCTAATATATGTTCATATATAAGTACGTTCGTTATACAGTCTTCACTTGGGTGTTTCAAACTTTACGGTAAAATTAATATACTATTCACACTATATGTAAGTGGTATGAAAAAAACAGATAAAAACATTGAAGTGAATGAAAAAAATGTTAGTATTCAAAAGCCAAACTGTGAGTAGAATGGGCTAGGGAAGGCAAACTGGTTGGCAGACCAAAATCATGTAGCTGACAGAACAGTCTAAACGACAGTCAAAATAAAAAAAAAAAAAACAAAACAAAACAAAAAAAAAACCGTTGGCAGTCCTGCCAGTCGTGGCAAGTCCAAATTGCAAAGGTCATTTTATTAATTAACCCAAAATGCGACGCAAGGCGCTGGCTATCTGTTATACTCGTACGTCTGTTTCCGGCTGATTGTCCATTTGTTTGTCCGTCTGTCTGGTTGTCCTGTCCATCTATTCATCTGTTTAGGTATATTATTGTAGAATATGCGGCAAATTGCGTGAATTGTTTCAGTTATTTTCTTTTCTTTTTTTTTTTTTTTTTTCGGTTTGGGCTCTTTTTTGTGCTCGGCATATCCCATTCTTTACTCTGTGGATGGCATTTCCCGTTCGACACCTTTTTTTTTTTGCATGTTTTGTGCGCTCGTTGTACTTCCGTCCGTCCGTCCGTCCGTCAAGCTGTGTGAGTGAGTGAGTATGTTTGAAATTGAAATGAAATGCTGCCTTTTGAATTACTTCATTAAATTTGCATATAAGATGCGGATTTGGTTACGGATTAAACGCACACACACACACACACACACACACCCATATGTACATTTGTATTTATTTATTCTTTTTTTAACCGGAGCATATAGTGTGAAAAAGGTTTTACATATCGGTTTGTCGTAAAGCTTGCAAATAAAAATAAAGTAGACTCTGGTTGCCTAATGGCGATGATATTAAGGAACATCATACTTCAAGTGGGAGTATGTTTGGGTTGGGTTCTTTGATATAAATGCGTTATATACTATATGTATATATTTAATTATTAAATATTTAATTCAATATCGCGTATACAACAGAGGCGGCACATGGAACTTGTGCACTCTTGGCACACACTCAATTCGGCTTCTTTTACGATTTTAACAGTCATTAAATAAATAAAATTAAGCGACTTTACGAAAAAAAAAGAAATTATGTCCTGTTTATACATGTTGCGTTCCACAGTAAACAGGACTTTTACCAAGCAGGAATAGAATCGTTTGCAGCAGTTCCCAGTAGTGTGCAAAATTATTTGAAATTGCTAAAATTGTCTTTTTTGAAAACAGCCCAAACAGCGCACAAACCTTCGTTAGTTACGTGTCCTCTGTGTAGCCTCAAAACATCCGTTCCGGCGTAAGTAAATTGTGAGAAAGCAAACCGCTTGGTTCTCACCATTGCAAAAACAAAACAGTTCTACCAGTGAAAACACAGAGAAAGGAACATGTTTCAACTAGAATCTATACAAACTTTAGCATCTATAGGACAAAGTTGCTCTACAAAGCATTCTGCTACAGTATACTATAATTGTCATAGGAATACGGTTCCGCCGTTAATAAAAAACTAGAAGGTCTCATCTTAGCCATAGGGCGCTGTGTAAACACGATATGTTGGATGTGCAAGCGGTAAGATGTCCCAACAGACTGCCGAAGCATTTTCAGCCAGGCTCTGCTAATTGTTCCGGAAATCATCTCCAACTTCTGAAGATATACGTAAACAGTGGATGCATACTTATACTCGACTCCATGGTTACGGCTGTCAAGCAGGTTATCTGTATGACAAGAAGTGTCGCCAAGTTACTGCAGAGAAAGACGCCGGAGTACAGAAGAACTCTGCGGTCTCTAGACTGAAAGTTTATAAATGCCTTTCAAGGCGCAGAAGTAAGAAGCAAGAGAGGTGATCGCTGATGGACGTTAAAGTGTTGTTGTGATCAAAAGTTTAAGTGTCTGACCGAAGATTTTAAGCACGAAGTTTCTTTTTTTTTTTTTTTTTTGGTAAGATCGATAATGAAAGCCTGGTTTCAGATGTACAGGAATCACAGAGACTACGGAGAAGTCTTTTCTCCAACTAACTTGGAGCCAATAAAGAAAACAATGACACCGAAACATAAGTATTTTTACAAACACTGCTTGATGTTGGCTTTCTTGTAGACTCACCGGACTATAAGAAGCTCGACTGAGAAATTAAAAAACTGCAGAATAATAATCAGCATAATTAATCAGCAACGAAAACGTCAGCCTGAAGATTTGATAAAGAGTCACGCTTTTACTTAGACTAAGCGAGCATATTAAAAGTAACATTCAAAGTGGAAATTTGGAAAATGGCCTGATAATATGGAATACAGAGTCTTTGGGAGTGTTCAAGCGAAAGATTCTTCGTAGGATTTTCAGAACTATTAGTGTTGGCTATGATTTTTGAGTGCGTATGAAACACAAGCTGTATGCTGAGATTGATATAGTTCGGCAAATACCAATCCGGCACTTTGCTGTACAACTTATATGAATAAACCCTAAAGCTTCAGTACTGAAGGTTTACAACTGAACTTAATGGGCGTACAACAACACAGAGAACGACCGAGCTTATGATTATGATAACTATGCCGTATATAAATGGTTGTAGTGGCATATGAGTAAGTATATATTTATACGAGGGCAATTTGATAAGTCAGCGACTTTTTGAATTTCGCGCATTGTAACTTTAAATGCAACGCTGCTCCTTTCAAAAAACATCTGTTGCTGTAAAAGTGTTGAGGCGTCATTGAGTTAGTGTTTCACAGCCATTGAACGCAGACATGAAAGGCAGACAGAAAAACAGAAATGCAGAAGGTTGCCGCGCCGAACTGACGAAATACAACCACTGTTACATCTACTGCTTGGTTACTGATATGCTGCAATGACATGATAATATTACGGTTAACCAAAGTCAAACACAACTGCTATCTGTGCGTCTGTCTGCCTTTCAATGACTGTCGAACGCAATGTCAATGACTGTCGAACGCAAAGTTAACGATGCAGATTGAGTAATTCAGAGACTACCCCCAAATCAATATAATTTGACAATTCAAAAAGTCACTAACTTATCGAATTGCCCTCGTACAGAATAAACCATTAAATCAAACATGGAAATTTTATGTTATAGCAGCAAAAAGTAAGCTTTTCATAATCTAATTTAGATGGTTTTCTTAGAAACATAATGGCTATCGGAGCTAACACATTCGAGCTGTATCTGCATTAAGTTGAGCTTAATAAGACACAGCTCGTTTTGATAGATTAATCTAAAGAATTTCAAAACTGCTGCATTAGATTATCTGGTATACACATTTGTATATGCACACCAAGGATGTGCTACATTGGCATCATTTCGCTGCAAATGCTGTCCTTTCGATGTAATGACATTGACGCTGGTTTGGTTTGAGTAATTCGCTTAAGTTACCAACGAATTTTTTTTTCACGCTACACACTCAAATGAGGCAGGCACTCAGCAGAGCAGCGCGCGCGAAATGAGGAAAATAGTTCCACTGAGCGTCGAGCACTGAGCTTGAAATGAAATTCGTTATTTATATTTAACACCCAGCTACATAAATATCCACAAGATATTAACATTTTGCAGTGCTAGATTTTTCCTTTCGTATTTATTTTTGCGCTCTGTTGGCGCTAAAAAAAAAAAAAACAAAACAAAACTTTTTGTATACACCTGCAAGCGGAGCGGTGAGGTGCGATGCGGCCAATGTATCTAGATAGACTACTGCCGGCTGGTCGCTGTCTGTCCTGTGGCAAACTCTTTACAAGTATATATATATATATATATATATATATATATATATATATATATATATATATATATATATATATATATATATATATATATATATATATATATATATATATATATATATCTATATATATATATATATATATATATATATATATATATATATATATATATATATATATATATATATATATATATATATATATATATATATATATATATATATATATATATATATATATATATATATATATATATATATATATATATATATATATATGAAGTAGTTATGTATCTATGTGAAGTAGGTCTTCGCTTTTGGGCTAACTCAAGTGCTATATAACCTTGCTGCCAATTCTTTTGGTGTGTTGGTGGGCGCGTGTGTGTGTGTGTGCGTATGTGTATGTGCTTTGGTGTCCTTCTGTTGCTGCTTCTTCATTACACTGCAACTGCATCCCCGCCATTTCTATGCCCCACCGAAAGTCGCTTGCAAAATATTTTCCCAAGTGTAAAATTAATTCGCTGCTGGCGTGAAAAGCGAAAGAAAAACCAAATGCATCAGCGAGCGACGAACGAACGAACGAACGAACGAAAGAACGAACGCACGTCAGAATATCAAGAGTGATATTGCACGCCCCAATTACCAATACTCGTATACTCGTACATACTTAGTAGTAGCGGAGAAATACGGAGATGCAGTCGCGAGCCGTATCGGTGCTGATGATAGTAGCTGCCAAACCAAGGCAAGAAACCGCGAAGCAACATCAAACTAGCGAACCAACGAAGCGCGCCCAGCCCAGCTCCAGGATACCAGGCTTGCTGGCTGGCTGGCAGGCTGGCAGGCTTGCAGGCAGTCGAGCAATTGGTTCAGTGCCCTAACATATGCAAACATTTTTAGCGTTTACTACGCGCTGCTCTCTACACTTCATCATACCCGTATATCCTTGTTGTAGCTTTAGTGTTGCTTTGAATTTGTATACTCTTTAGCCATGGGCTAAAGAAGTATATTAAATTTGTGCAAATATACGTATCGGACAAAAAAATGGGCGTCACAGACTTCATAAAGTATATATAAAACGATTTTGAAAGACGAACACTTGCAGATGCGATCAAAATCGATTGAATATTTTGTGCGTAAAATGCTAAAATAATCGTCACTAACCCAATGAAACAAACATGCTTAGGCTTTACATGTAACACAAACGCACACGCACATATATTAAACTACAGCATGCGAGCAGCCAGTTACAAGTTGATGTGATTGTGCAAGCGCGAAAAAGATAGTACAATGTGTCTTTTACTTTGTATGCGCTTCGCTATTATTTCGGTGACTGTGTCTCTGTTTGTAGTTGCTGTTGTGCAGGAAACACAAGGCCTTGTACGCATATCTCAAAATATGAATTCAATATAAAAAAGGAGGAAAGAAAGAGCAAGACCAGTCGAGTCGAGTCGAGTCGAGTCGTCTGTTCCTCCGTCTGTCTATGTGTTTTTATGCGCCCTATTCCCTTAATTAAAAAAAAAAAATAAACGTATTGGTTTGAATGTTGTTGTATCGACTTTTTATGATCATTAAAAACATACTCCTCAAAATGTCTGTGAAGTAACTACTAGAAAATTTAGCTAACATGCAAAAAAACTGCCTTTTTTTATTGTATCGAACATCTTTCAATTTAAGCAATTACTAAACATTGTATAGACTTTGTATGTAACATAGTGAAGGAAATAACGGAGATCATACATATAATCGTGATCAGCGTGACAGGACAAGTCGATGTAGCCATGTCCGTCCGTCCGTATGTCTATCTTAGAGAAAAGTTATGCGTCTAGAGACATAGGCTCTCAACGTACCACACTGCTACAAAAGTAACTTGAAATTCCATAACGCCCAACCATTTTCCGCAGTGATAAAAAAAACAAAGAAATTACGTTGTCAATTTTTCCAAATTTTCGTTATAATTTTATGGTATGAATTGATTTTCTCCAAAAATTTATTAGCATATTTTGTAAAATAGTTTATAGAAAGCAAAATTTTGTAGCAAATAGAGTTAGAAACAAATTTGAGAATGCGCGCACAAAATATACCTAAATTTCTCGTTTTTTTTTTTTTAGATAAACACGCTGATAAAATTTATTACCACGAAAAAAATAAGGCGAGCATCTCGACTGCGGCACTTTCTTGTTTTTATATTCTACACTGAAGTGTCAAGGGTACATAAAATTTGTGTAAATACTTATATGTTACAGGCAGAAAGAGACGTGGCAGACATCATACACAGTATATATACCTATGGCACGAAATTGACCCGGACTGGTGGATTTAAACCGAACCGGTCAACCAAATCGGTTCCGTTCTTCTTCTTAAGTTGGCTGTCACTGTCATTGACATGCACGCCAAGTTTGAGCGGGATGCGAAAATTATTCTATGCTTGACAGCTGCTTGTTTACGACGCAAAAATTTTATATGGCGATTTTGAATATGGAAAAAAAAATTGGTCAACGAGTTTGCTTGAAATTTTGTGTTTCCAATGGAATAACGGCAACGGAATCATTCAAAATGTTACAAAAGTGTTTTGAGGACTCTTCTCTATCAAGAACGCAAGTATTTGAGTGGCATAAAGCATTCAGTGAGGGTCGAGAAATCGTAGAAAACTTACCTCATGCATGTCATCCATCCACCTCTGTTAACGACAAAAACATCGAAAAAGTGATGGAAATTGTGCTCGAAAATAGTAGTGTTGGCATTAGAAAGATGGCAGAGATACTCAACATTTCTTAGGGATGATCGACTCAACACATTTTGGTTGTTGTTTTGGGTATGAAATGCGTCGCCGCAAGACTCGTACCGAAAGACTTGAATTTTTTGCAAAAACAATGTCGAGTAGAGGTCACAAAAGAGATGCTTGCTTGACCCTACATTCATCAAACGCATCATTACTGGTGACGAGACGTGGGTTTATGAATATGAGGTCGACAACAATGGGCCGAAATCGAAATAACCACATCAAATTCGGTGGAAAATTAAGGTGATACTGATCGTTTTCTTCCATTGCCGTGGTTCACCATGAATTTGTTCCAGAGGGTCAAACGGTCAATAAGGTGTACTACTTGGCCCTTTTGAAGCGTTTACGTAAAGCAATTCGTCGTAAACGGCCCGATTTTTCACCACAACAATGCATCGTCACATTCCAGCTTGATTGTGATGGAGTTTTTGGCCAAACATAAAACAAAAGCCATCACACAATCACCATATTCACCAGATTTGGCAACTTAAATATCCGCAACGGGGAACGCGTTATGAGTTGATTGAGACTATCGCGGCCGAGGCGTATAACAAGTGTATGGAAAATTGAATTACCCGTTGGCCGTTGCTTGTATTGACTTAGAAGGAGCCTACTTTAAAGGCGATAATAAATATTTGTATTAAAATGCATAAACATTTTGTTTTTTTGTTTTTTGTAACCAGTCCGGGTCAATATATCCTTTATTAACATTAAAATTCGAATCTATATTGGCAGTATGTCCGTCTGTCTATCTTTCGTTTGTATTAACAACGGGATCTCGAACACTGTAAATGAAAGTGCTACTACACTTGGATATTGGAACTTTCCACATATATACAGAGTTTTATAAAAATTAGTGCGTGCCACGCCCATCATGCCCATTTTACGGCTATTAGTCATTCATACATTTTCATACATTAGACAGAGACAAAAAAAAAATTGTTAAGTCTAAGCATGTTTTCCAAAATTGAAAAACTGTAGTAAATACGAGCGTTGCCGAGCAAAACCGGTAGGTGTCCAGAGTTTTTAAAAATATAATAAATATACATACAGTATACGACATATGCTCCGATCTGACCACTTAAAATATAGAAGGGTGCCACAGAAAACGCAAATGTAAATTTCATTCATTGTTTTAATTCTATGAAAACATTTTCTGTGGCATCGCTGATAGTTTATATACAAATCTATAGTACAAATAGCAACGCATAGACGAAATGCAGCGTATCTTGCAGTCAATCACACTCGCCTGCAATGCTTAACTTAATTTATATGCCTAACTAAAGTTGTCAGCGAATTATGTTGACATATGCGCACTTCTGTACATGAACTATACTAGTCAATATGCATTTGTGTGTGTATATATACTCGTGTATGTATATACTTCTATCTAGAATCTAGATACATCTACATGATGTGTTGGGTATTGTCAGTGCAGCTTTTTTACTTGCCTACTGTATCTTTATCCTTTTTATAATATGGCTCGTTAGCTGCGCCTCGCTTGTGGCACAGCTAACTGCAACAAATTGAATAAATTAGAATAACTAACTATGATAAATGCAGAAATTCAATAAACTATGCATTGCGCATACGTCACGTTGCACTGCATTAAAATTGCTCAAAATCAAAGACGTGGTAGCCGATTCTCAAACCGAAGCATGCATCTTATCTTACCTTTAAACTGAAACATTTAAAGTTCAAACATGAAAGTACGCTGCAGTCGAGTGTGCATAGATGTTTATATGGACTACTCTATAGTGGTAATTAGATACACTCTATCTGTGAAAAGAAAACTTGAAAATCTTCTATAACTCCAAATTCAAAGCCGCCATCTCTAATAGTCTCCGAGTTATCAAAAGAAAAATCAGACGGACAGAAGGAAATATCTTTATCGACTCGTCTTTTGATTAAGGCCTATTTTCACGTTCTTGTCTTATGAAATTGTAAAGCAAAATGAGATAACAGTTTACACTCTCTAGTTTCTAATCTTGCCATTTAATTTTGTTTCGGCAAGAAGATACAAAGTGAAATAGAACATGTTCTATATTTCGTGTTGCTTCATATTGCTTCATCTTACTATCAAATATGACAGCAATTGAAAGTACTTTTTACTTTTTAACCAGCTGATCTGATGTCCGTTTGTCTGGGCATGTGTGAAGATTTCTTAAACTTTAATTGCACTAAAGTTTACGTCTTCTTTGGTTTTATTTGAGAATTTGTTTTCATGCCTGCATTTGTTTTCATGCCTGCATGTGGTCTTCAGTCAGGGGTGGAACCAGAACACTCTCTAGATTAAAATTCTACCAAAAAAGTATTATTTTATGAAAATGAAGCGAACAAAAATATGTTTATATTGAACAAACATAGTTCTTCTCCACTTTTTTGCACTTTTATTGTGCACTACTTAATATTTTGTGTAAAAAGTGACCGAATTTCGATACTTTGTCATTTTTGAATCCAGAGTTGTCTTATCTTTCGCATAGATGCTCATAAAAATATGGCATTTTTAGTCATTTTTGTCCACCTGGTTTCTTTAATACTTATAGTCTCTAAACAACAATCTGAGAGACGGACAGACATGGAAAGATCCACTCGTAAATATATACATATACTCAAAGGATCTTACATTTCAGCTTCGTTGCTTTTTGACATTTTAGAAAACCCAAACCAACCCAACAGTGGCTTACAAGTATATATTGATTTTGATGTCTATTAAATGGTTTGAATACATTATTTTTGTTACGAATGTATATATACAAAAATTGTTCGTTTTAATAAATTCCTTAGCAACTGAAGTACTACATACCTATTTATATAAGAGCAGTGATCCAATCTCAGTTACATGACACTGTTTCGCATAACACAAATCTTAAAATTGTGAAACGATTTGAGTAAACGATTTAAAACAATTTAGCTCATCACTAATTCCTGTAAAAAGTAATCAGAAGCATTCATCCGTTTCGTATGCCCGGTTCAGATATCAGTTTGATACTCCCGGTTCATACACGCCGTAGAGCAGGAAAAAGTTTTCTTTATAAAGCGAAGCACGTTTAGATGAGGAGCAGACCGAAACTGGCGTTGCAGAAATAGCTCCGAAAATAATTGCAAAACCTGCTTATGCCTCAAAAGATACTACAGATTTTTCTGATTTTCCGCTTAAGGAGGAACTGATGCGTGCAATACTCGAATATGGCTTTGAGAATCTCACTAGAGTCCGAGAGCTACTCAATGTATTGGAGTCTAAATCAGGTGTTCATTTTTGTGAACTCGAGGAAAAGTTGCTTTGAGCTATCGATGTGCTTGGAGGAGCAAAATTTCGCCGTTGTTGGCGTGCATCATCGCATGACAGACAAGGAATGTCAACCGCTCTATGAAGAAATCAACGAATACAAGAAACGTTTATGGGTGACCAATAGGTTTTCTGAAAAGGGCTTACACTATGGACGTATAAATATTTTTATATATTACGAGATGCCAGAATGTTGGAGCACAAATATAATCGGAACATTGTGGGCGGGCAGATTCTCGACCAAAGGAATGTCTGTGGCATTTATGTCGGATGAAGATGATGCTGTCCGTCTGGATGCGTTTTCGCATTTTTTGGATAGCAATTTTTATATTGGCACCTAGACATTTTTATTGCAGCCAAATAGTGTATCCATATTGACATGCTATGCATAGTTTTTGTATGAAAAACAGTTTTATTGCAATCAATATCAGCTTGAAATTTAAAATCATGGCTTTCAATTTTCAAAGCAATCAAAGACCTCTTCGTCGACTTCGGTATGACAAAAACTTGCCTCTCGCATAAAAATATCAATTAATTGCTTTGAGCCACAATATTGAGGTACTTATAAGCTTTTTATTAGGTGAAAAATAGCTTAAACGTCGAATTTTAGTACTACGAGCTTATTTAAACTATCATAACTTTGAAATTTTTCCATAGATTTCGTTCGTATGTGTCTCATTTTCTTTGTAAAAGTTTGTTCTTAACGCCTACAAATGTAAAACTGAGTAAACTTAACTGAACTCTATTTAATTTGTTATATTTTAATAGAAAGGTCATCATTTTTGTTAAAAAAAATTTAAATTTTTGAAATACTTGCGTTTGTTGTGTATCCTTGCAAAAGTTATTTCTTTACTATTTTCGAGTTCAATAGACCAAAAATCTATTCGAAAAAAAAAACAAAAAAAATCCAGCATCGAATGAACTTTTTGGCTGTAGACTAGTATTTTTAATACAGGATTAAAGTTAAGGCGACCGACCACTTTCCCAATTCCTTTATGGTTTCTTTTATTTTTATTTTTATTTATTTTTTTTTTTTTTTGACCGCTGCAGTCAACAGATATTAATAAAAATCAAAAAGACAGACACAAATATTGTACATAGAAATCAGTGGAAAAAATAAGCGAAAAAAAAAACTCATTAAATATGCAATTTATTTAACGCGCACACGGTGCCGCTTTGGTGTTAGCACAAAATTCTGATTAGCATAATCAGTCCGAAGTGACCAACAACTAATTTCAATGCAAATTGTGCCTAAAAGCATCCAATAACAGGATTCCAACAATGAAACAAGGACAACGGCGTCAGCGACAGCTAGCAGCACCAAAAAATAATTATGCATATTGAACAGTCGTCCACCGTTGACAAAGCGGCATAGTGCAGGGGAGCAGTGACAGTCAAATGTATAAGTCCCGTGAGTTTTGTTGCCGTTGTCCGTTGTCCACACTGTCCACACTGTACACACTGTCCACTTTCCACTGTCTGTCCCAAAGGGGTCAGGTCGGGTCAAGTCCAGTTGAGACGCATGGGTTCGTCGTTTGGTCAGTTGCACATTTTTGTTCAATGCTAAAATGTTGATTATTTTGTTGTGCAAAGCATAAAATACGCATTAAAAGCATATGTATATGTTTTTTTTTCCATATTCCCTATACCGGTAGTGCGAAGAGGGCATATTAAACGTTTGCAACAACAAAAAGTAGGCTTTGCCATAAAGTATCAAACATTGAGTTAATATAGCCAAGTCTGTCTGTACGAACGACGCGATATCAGAAACTAAAAAACGAATGAAAAAGAAAGAACAGAGGCACCAAATAACTAGATATTGCTAAGAACTTCAACGGTCTAAGAAACGTAAGAAGAAACTTTCACTTAAACACACCTTCATGTTCACACTTCTTCAACATACAACAGTACCGGACTTATATACTATGTTTACTATCGCACTTCAAGAGAGTGTTCTACTTCTAATTCGCTTGCTGAGTCCAAAGTAGCAAGCTTGTTCGCCAGAGCCATGTTCCCAGCTAGACAAAGCAAAGTTCTTTACAACATTGACATTCATATGCTCCATATGGATGTAGTTCATCAGATGATTTAAAAGTCGCACAATACATCATTACCCTACCCGAAACTTCTCTTGGTTTCAAAGTGCTTCAAGAGGTTATTTCATACACCGACGACACTTTGTGTGTGTGCTAGTGTATCACCATGAATCCGATTGAAAGCAGACTTATGCAGCGAGGCCTCTTTTCTTAAGGATAGCATGAGAATATTTAGAAACCAATGCTTGGGTGTGTATTCATCGGACCATGTCTTAAATAACTCAGCTAGCAACGGTCTAAGAAACCTACAGCTTGCAGTTCATCGGAGTCTGCCGTTTCGTAATTCTTCAACTTTTTACTTACTATATCGACCTTGTTATAATCCGGAGGCTCTACAGCAAAGTCGTCATCACAACTAGTGGTTCTATAAGTACTTCTCTATTGGCGGCATTGTTCGCTGCATTGCCTCCAAATAGGTTAGAGAAGTAACTTCCCCATAGGCTCCGTAACTACATGTACATTTGTAATCAGCCTTCCAATTTAATGCTTACTGAAAGGAAAACCGGACCCAAAGCCTTCGGTCAGACGCTTGAGCTTTTTATAAAACTTTCGAGCTTTATTTCTATTATAAATAACACGCCTTCCGCCTTTTTTGTGTATCTTTTTCAGACGTTTCTTCTCTCTCCGTTTCGCTTATGTCGTTTCTATAGGTGACGTCTTTCTCTGGCGAGACTCCACGTCATAACAAGAGTAAGGTCTCATGTAACCAACGATATACGTATCCATGTAGTGGAAGATCCACTGCTCAAATGAATGTCAATCAATATTTTGCCCACTAAAGTGAACATCTGGAAACGACTTCTGCAAAACGTTTAAGCTAGAAATTAGTGGAGTGCATGGTGTTTTTTCGATTAAACATAACACATATGTAACTCCCAAACAAACCAGTATACGAGTATGTTTCACTGAATACAGGGTATCTCGTGTGCGAGCACACTCGTCTGCGGTGTTCTTTGTAAGTATGTAGTTGTGTCAAATTGCTGGTGCTCAGCTTGTTGCTATTGTTCAAAAAATTCTATTTACACATCAGTCAAGCTAATGAAAAATCCAATGCCAAAATAATATATAAAAAAAAAATACTTGAAATAAACAAATTAAAAAAAAAAAAGTCGAACCGAATGAATGCAATGAAATCATTTATTTGTTTAAACTTTAAATTAAAACGAAACCTTGACAGCAACAACAACAACAACAACAACAACAAAATCATCTATATACAAACATACATAGTTAGTTAGTTGTAGCACAAACACAAATCCATTTCAATGGCAAACTATTCATCCCATCCTATTCCATCCCATGCCATGCCATGCCATCCCATTCAGTCATCACCATTCCAACTGTGTGCAATCAATACAATCGAAGCTGCTACCATTTCAGATACAATTTTATAGGCCTTCATACAAAGTGTTGAATGTGTATTTTGTAGTTTCTGCAATAGTTTGTAACACCCTGGAGGAGATGTCAAAAAAAAAAAAACAACACCAACACCAACACCAACACCAACACCAACAGATTTTGAATCTCCATGGAATTTTCGAGCAAAAGTTAAAGCACATAACCTCTATACTAGTTTTATTGATTGAATTACAGATACTTATACTTTTTCCTATACTAATATATTTCAATTTTTCTCAAAAAGTTTGCAACATCCTAAAGAAAGCATCGGAAGCCTATATTATTGATCAACTCAACGATCGTATTGTACTTTCAATGCATACATGAGGCCTATTTTAATTTTGTTACCACAATTTTAAGGTTTTGAGCTGAAAAGCTGAAAAGCTGAAAAAGTATATAATATATCTATACTTCTATACAAATATTATAAAGAGGAAAGATTTGATTGTTTGTTTGTATTGAATAGGCTCCGAAACTACTGGACCGATTTGAAAAATTTATTCACTGTTGGGAAGCTACACTATCCCCGAGTGTTATAGGCTATATTATATTTTCAAAAAAATTAGAGAAGATTACTAAAACTCCAATAATGTAACCCAAGGTGTAAAAAAAATTACCTCAAAAATGATAAAATGATTAATGATAGAACAAAATAATGTACTACGACTTTGCAGAACAGATCATTATCTACAAAAAGTGTCGCGACAGCATATGTCTAACTATTATAGTTATGTCACAATAAGTGTTATTTTATTTAAAAAATTTAATTAAAATGCTGCCGCTAGAAAAGGCTCTTCATTTGTACCTTGATATTAATCCTTATCAATATAAATCATATTCATATACACGACTGCTTCAATACCATTATATTATTTTTTGAATTATTCAATTCGGACATTCCATTCGAAAGATATCATGAGTTTAAAAATGTAAATATTAGAAAAAAGTCGCACCGCTCGGCTAGCTAAGCAGCACCCTAAAATGCGATGTTGTCGTCACTGTTTTCGCTTTATATGTATTCGTTTAGCGTATTTGTAACCAAACTCCTCCGAAACGGCTTGAAATTTTTTTGTGTATATTCGGTAGGTATGAGAATATGTCCTTAATTTATTTTTCACGTATGTTTTAATCACGTTTTTAGTATTTTTGTATGAACAATTTTATAACTCGAGAACGGCTGAACCGATTTTAATGATCTCTGATTTGTTGAATTCGTCTCCGCCCCGAATAGCAAGCAGAACAACTATTAAAATATGGAACAAATTCACGGAAAAAAAATTATATAAAAATGAATAATAAAATTAATATACGAGTTAATGGGGTCGTGGAGGGCATGGGAAAGGGGGTAGGCAGAAGTTGGAGTGAAAGGAAAAGAGGTAGGGGGTGGGCAAGATGTGGATATATGGGACGTGGTGGTAGGGGAAGATGTGGTAGGGAAAGGGGCAGGGGAAAGGGGCAGGGGAAAGGGGTAGGGGAAAGGGTCAGGGGAAAGAGAGGTAGGAGAAAGGGCTGCAACAAGCCGAGTTCCTTTTAAAAGGAACCCGGCGAAGGATGGTTATTTAAGTGGACAGGGGGAAGAGGGGTAGGGGATTGGGTGGTAGGGTATGGGATCAGAGGGAAAGAGGGGGTAAAGGTAGGAGAGGCAGGGGGAATGGCAGCATCGCGCTGGGTACCATTTGAGATAGAGGGATGAAGTGTTCTATACATGTTAATGGGATCGAAGGGGGCAGGCAAAAGTGGTGGTAGAGTAAGGAGAGGATGGATAAGGCAGCAAAGGAATGGGGTGGTGGAGAAGCGGTGGAAGGGTCAGGAGAAGAGGGGTAAGAGTAAAGTGGCATAGGAAAGGTTGGGCAGGGGCAAGGGGAAGGGCAGCAACGCGCCGGGTACCAGCTAGTATATAAATTAACTCATTATGCTGATCAAGAATGTTTACATTTTATTTATACACTCGGACGACTTCATAATAATGTGCTGCGCTGGCGTTAGCGGTAGTTAATATTAACTCTCGACCTAACCACCGTACATGCATTTGCTTAACGAATTAAACATGCACATTTCCAGTACATATATGGAATGTGCAACATATGTAAACAATATATAACCTTCGATTATAATATTGACAACAGTGTGTATTTGCGCATTCAACGTATACACCAAGCAGCCAGCAGCCAGCTACTCCCGCTCTTAAAAGGAACCCAAAAAAAACACAGCCAATATTAAACTCCAACTGTGATCCTTCGAGGTGCACATAAGGTTGCGCAGCAAATGCGTCTAAACAGAGTCTGGCATTTCAGGCGGAATGCTATAGTGCACAAGCTGCGCAGACTACATGAACAGTCCTCTACCAGAGTCAATGGAAAGTCACTTACTACTATAAAAGACCAACTAGGAGGCTGGCATCTGTTTAAAATGACAGCTGCTCTTTGTGTTGTTCTGATAAGAATACAGCTGTAGAATACGCGTATCACCTTTACGGCGCCATTTCGTCATTCAATATCTGAGGAGGCCTATATACGCCCTAGCAAATGTCTCTGCTGATAACAGAAGTGTGCACACAGGAATCTTAGGCTGCGATCGCAAGTCATCCAACTCGACAGGCTACGATAGTTTAACGTTCCAGCCATTAAGGCAATAACGATCAACTGTATTGAGCTAATTATCGTAAACATATGCTTCCAACTAGGCCACTTTTCATGTCTCAATGATTCCAAAACTATTCAAGCCCGAGAACAACCTTAGTCTTCTTACCGTTCAATCAGTTTATTAGTGGTGTGCTCTAAAACACTTAAAAAAGTATTTTTGCATAGGTTATTTCCAATACTGGATGCAGCTTAACTGATTTCCGTTCATCAGTTTGGATACAGACGACCCTCAAAATGGTGGTGTGAATATTCGTGGCCTTTGAAAGCATACAGATATTGCTCTGCTGTTTTGCTAGACGTTAAACCGGCATTCGACGGAGCCTGGCATGCTGGCTTGCACTGCAAGTTAAAGCTGTGGCTTTGCCTACCCATCCATATGGCCGTACCTACAAAACATAAATTTCTATGTAAGATGCGGCGTGAACGAATAAATAAACACACACAACAGAGCGGTAGTCTCACAAGGCACTATGTTGTGCCCCATTCTATACACAATATTTACAGTGGACTTGTCAAACATTCCCGACGAAGCGATATTTGTGATGCTTCAAGAATTCTACTTCGCGTAGTTGGCACATTCTGCACAACGCCGGTAAATCTTTCCACATAACTTGTACACTCTGAAGAAGTAGGGTAAGTTAACTGTCCCGTGTCAAGCAATTCCACTCTCAGTGACAATCCCAACACGCATTTAAGTAGAATAATATATAAGGATTTAAGTTTGATTTTATACACATTATCTGCAAAGGGAATCAGCGTGTCCAAGTATCCAAATTTAAAGCCACTGTCTCTTACAGTCTCCAAGATTTCGACGTTTATACTGGCGAACATCTCTATATCGACCTAACTTTTGGTGTTGTATTTGATATTTTATGCTCTGGGCACAAGTTCCTTAATTTCTCCTTTAATTCAAACTTTAAACGTATAAATGATTTCAAAAAATTCGCAAAACCTTGAAATTAAGAAGTAATTTGTTAAAGTTGTATGTAAAAATTTAGGGACTTTAGCTTTAAAACTGAAATATTTCTATAAATCGATTTATCTAAAGCATTCCCGAAATCGTTTTACCCACTTGACTCTGCGGCTGTTTATTTTTATTTATTTCATTAAAAGAAAAAGATTTCACTCCTGATAATGTATATTTTGTATTTTCGAACTACACCGAAAGCTAGATTTCGTTTTCTGCTAAAAATTGTTACAGATACAGAATGATATCCCTTCTCATTATTATCAATCAATTAACTAAATTATTTTAACTTCCTTAACTCTTCCTTCTCCTGTGTATTTCGTATGACAATTTAGGTGACAATGTTGAAGCTGTCGATGCCATCGTAACTCTGATACATATGATCCTTCAAACATAAACGAAGAACATATTAAAATTTTTACTAAAAACTTTGATGTACTTTGTTGTTTATCCTTTTCATGTGGCGTAGGATGTAACATTTCATACGATTACAATTAACTCAATACAATCGGTTAAATTAAGGATATTGTTATTTTTATTGTACTCAATTTAAAGCTTGTCGCATTTATTAGTAATCAGAACAATTTAAGTGACAAATATTTGATTACTTCTTATAATACTACACACACACACACACACACACACACACACACACACAGCCAAGCACTATTTCGGTGACACTGTCTTAACCATAGTATAATTGCTTAATGTGATTGAGAAGTCGGTTCTGGATCATCTTGTAATACTAGAAAACAATTTGAACATTAGCAAAGGACCAAACGAAGACTATTTAATTTCGCTAAATGCCTTACGCCACTGAATTTCACGTTCAATTTCCGCATCCTCGGCTTCCTTCAACATGTCTTTAAGCGTTTCATGCGTAATGTGTTGGCGAGCAGCCTGAAGTAGGAAAACATTTAACAAAAAAATCTTAAAATTCGAGTAATGCAACTCCTGCCTTACCATATCCGGTTCGTTGGCCAGCTTCAAATTAGTTGGAAGACGCTCATCACTTGGTTTTGGCATTCCCTGCTGTTTTAGCTTCAGTGGTGGTGGCCGTTCTGAGGCCTTAGCATCCTTCTTGGCAACTGCATTGCCCATATTAGAAGTCGACGGTTGTGCCATCTTGCTAGGCACCTTTCGTTTGCTGCAAATTAAAAAAAAAATATGTGTAATGATATAAATTGTCGTCATCAATGGCGTCACCGACGAAGCCGATAACAGTGGTGCTGGAAGTACGTCTTTGCTATTCGCAGCTGTGTTCCTATTTTTACACATCAAAATCAAAAATCGGAGCTAACAATTCATTTATTTGGAACGGCGCTGCTGTGCTTTTAACAGACGCCGCGTAGATACACCAGCAGCTGTGAGAGGCACAGGGTCAGAGCTCTTTTAATACAAGAGAAAAGCTACTCACAGATGTAAGCAAAGTTCCTTTATGACAATTTAAATATGTACAATAAAAAATTAATTTAAACTAATTTGTTTATTGGAGCTACATATGTATACCAGCTAGCTCTCACAATCGAATTTTTTTTTTATATTTTTTTGTAACTTTTTGCACACCTCTAACGTAAAAAATGTTGTAGTTAAATGGCGGCAAATACACGAATATAAGAATTGTTTAATTATGTTTGTAGTGTCGACGGATGTATAAAATTATATATGTACATATGTATGTATATGCGATAGCGTATGATATGTCCAATATGCCAGACCATTAATGCGCATAGCCCACTTAACGCGATTGATAAATTCAGCAAAGTATCCTGCGCAGAGAACAAACCGTTGTCGAATGAAGCAGACAGCTGCGTTGCGGCCGGGCTTTTCCGGCCGATGTTGCTATGCGCAGTTTTTTTGCTCTCATTTATAAGAAATTCATATCTGCACAGATTCATATGCACCAGTATATACATACGTACGTACATAAGAAACTGTAAGTATGTATATATATACATACCTGTTTAGCATGGATCTCAATTTAACACTTTAAGTCTAAATTCAATAAAGTGTATAAATCACTTAATTAAAATAATTTAAGATTTGATTTGTTCAAATTATAAACGAAAAATATGAAGCACCTTGAAATTCCTGCAGAGCCGAATCAGCTGTCTGCAATGTAAACAATTTTTTTCTTTGGTTCGAACCGATATTAGTTAAGTGTTATCGATATCCTCGCGCTTCAAACTGCGGACCGATCGCAGCAAGAATGAAATTGGCACCCAACAGTAAACAACTTTATTTTGAACTGAGAGGTTCAGAACAGAAAAGTTAATTAAATTAATTGAACAACAATTAGCATATACGAATTCATGTATTTATATGCAGATGAACTGCTTAATATAAAGGATTAACTAATTAAAACACCCAATATATTAACTTTCATATTTATATAATTTAATACTATTTTAGGAGTAGCTATGTGCACATGTTTAGGTAGAGGTACTTGTATGTTATATTTCTAGTGTATATATATATACAATGTATAATGAAGAACGGATCGAAACAACTAAAAACCTGCCGATCTTGCCAAGTGATATTTCCCAGTATTCCATTTAAATTAAAAAGATATCTGATATTCTGATATTTAAAACCTGGTAGAACACTTACATGAGCTCTACTCAATTATCCAATTCCAATCAGAAGAACACAACAAGAAAGGCTTCGTAACTTTCATTATTTATTTAAAAATTTATAATTTTGAACTAACATTCTGACATTTCAATACTCACAAAGTACGAGAATGTGATGCTCTAGCAAAATATGGCTAAACCATTAGTGAACAAATACTTTACTTACGAATAATATATACTTTAAGAAGAATTGCTGTATTTCATTTAGACTCACCTATTCATTTTTCAGATGAAGTATAATAATACACCATAAGGAGATGCACCCATATAAACCTGCCTCCATTTAACTAAGCTACAAATACAAATCACGATTAAACAGAATTACAATTAGACTCTACACAGATCAACATTGATTGGATTAAATGGATTTAGATTTTGTAATAAGATTTTGTTGAAAATATTCTCCAATAAGAAATTTGTAAAAAAAAATGTAAGTACGTGAAACTCTTTGAGGAAGATTAATAAATTAGCTTATTCAAGAATATTCTTGGTCAATAATTCTCTGAAGTGGATAGCGTCACCCACAATACCATGTATATACTTCCATCAGCAATGATTGTAACCATGGAATCGTGGTCACTTTATTGTTAAAACAGTCATGGTTTGAGGCATAAAGAACCGGCTCATTTTTTTATAGATTGCCCAGTAGCAATACCTCCTTCGTGTCCACTTAACAGCACTAAATTCAAAGTTGTTCTGCATATATTTCGTTAAAACAAAGCACAAAACAATGCATCGTAAAAAACTATCGAAAAAGTGCCAACACCACTTTGCCAGTACTGGTCACGAATTTCTAAGTGTTGATAAATACTTAAATGACTAAGCAATTCAGCTGATAATTTTGTGAAGAAGCGTCAGCGTCTGTTGTAAAATTGTGTACGATTTGCAATTAAAAAAAACTGCTAAGCGAAATGGACTCAGAATTGAAGGAAATAATAGGTAAGTGAGAGTAATTTTGTCACACAGACCCGTGCTTTTACTGGCATCTCTCAATTCAAAAACAACATAATAATGTGAAGGGACTGGCGCTCCGGCCGAAAATATTCAAAGTGACGGGACTCAACACGGAGACGCTCGTGGAGTAGAAATACGCAATTTTTTCGATGTTCATGGTTCAATAGCTGATGAGGTGGATCCGGACATTGGTATAATGCTAGATATATATGCATGTTTATAATAGTTAAATTAAATAGTTGATTTTCAGCCTTGAAAGCCTTGAACCAGCAGCTAGCGGAAGACAAAAAAGGTGCCGGCACGGTTCACAACGTACCATTTTATGGTTTCGATGATCATTCATTAATTGCTGATCAGGTGGAGTATGACTCGATTTGCAACAGGGCTATGTCGTTGCGGGATACGGCCAGTGATAGTGGTATAATGCTAAATTTATATGTTTATAATAGTTAAATTAAATAGTTGCTTTTCAGCCTTGAAAGCCTTGAACCAGCAGCTAGCGGAAGACAAAAAAGGTGCCGGCACGGTTCACAACGTACCATTTTATGGTTTCGATGATCATTCATTAATTGCTGATCAGGTGGAGTATGACTCGATTTGCAACAGGGCTATGTCGTTGCGGGATACGGCCAGTGATAGTGGTATAATGCTAAATTTATATGTTTATAATAGTTAAATTAAATAGTTGCTTTTCAGCCTTGAAAGCCTTGAACCAGCAGCTAGCGGAAGACAAAAAAGGTGCCGGCACGGTTCACAACGTACCATTTTATGGTTTCGATGATCATTCATTAATTGCTGATCAGGTGGAGTATGACTCGATTTGCAACAGGGCTATGTCGTTGCGGGATACGGCCAGTGATAGTGGTATAATGCTAAATATATATGTTTATAATAGTTAAATTAAATAGTTGATTTTCAGCCTTGAAAGCCTTGAACCAGCAGCTAGCGGAAGACAAAAAAGGTGCCGGCACGGTTCACAACGTACCATTTTATGGTTTCGATGATCATTCATTAATTGCTGATCAGGTGGAGTATGACTCGATTTGCAACAGGACTATGTCGTTGCGGGATACGGCCAGTGATAGTGGTATAATGCTAAATTTATATGTTTATAATAGTTAAATTAAATAGTTGCTTTTCAGCCTTGAAAGCCTTGAACCAGCAGCTAGCGGAAGACAAAAAAGGTGCCGGCACGGTTCACAACGTACCATTTTATGGTTTCGATGATCATTCATTAATTGCTGATCAGGTGGAGTATGACTCGATTTGCAACAGGGCTATGTCGTTGCGGGATACGGCCAGTGATAGTGGTATAATGCTAAATTTATATGTTTATAATAGTTAAATTAAATAGTTGATTTTCAGCCTTGAAAGCCTTGAACCAGCAGCTAGCGGAAGACAAAAAAGGTGCCGGCACGGTTCACAACGTACCATTTTATGGTTTCGATGATCATTCATTAATTGCTGATCAGGTGGAGTATGACTCGATTTGCAACAGGACTATGTCGTTGCGGGATACGGCCAGTGATAGTGGTATAATGCTACATATATATGTTTATAATAGTTAAATTAAATAGTTGCTTTTCAGCCTTGAAAGCCTTGAACCAGCAGCTAGCGGAAGACAAAAAAGGTGCCGGCACGGTTCACAACGTACCATTTTATGGTTTCGATGATCATTCATTAATTGCTGATCAGGTGGAGTATGACTCGATTTGCAACAGGGCTATGTCGTTGCGGGATACGGCCAGTGATAGTGGTATAATGCTAAATATATATGTTTATAATAGTTAAATTAAATAGTTGCTTTTCAGCCTTGAAAGCCTTGAACCAGCAGCTAGCGGAACACAAAAAAGGTGCCGGCACGGTTCACAACGTACCATTTCATGGTACGTTGTGAACCGCACGTTTCGGAGAAATTACAGAACGTCATGTTCCTGACAGATTCTGTGAACTTACGCTTGTAAATGATCAGAAATACATTGAAATTGGTAAACGAGTTTGTCATTTATGGAGACACCATTTACTATATCAAATTTTTCGATTTTAGGACATGCTCATCTATTGTAAATTTTGCGGAAGCCATATTTCCAATTGCAATGGTGCCAACTTCGTACATTTAGGTAGTTTGAATAAATTATACAGCGAATCATCACATTTAAAGTTATATACCCGTAAACTCGTGCTATATTTTCAGAGGGGATCAGTAACGATTCGCGTGCATATAAGGATGTGTATCAACTGCTGCCAGATGCAGTATTTGACAATGGCGAACTCTTTAACGACTCCTTCATAGTTCCGGGGTGAGTATACATATATGGTATCAATATTTATATTCGCCTTATGAATGGTATATATTTACTCATAGCTATCAACAACATGGCATCGCATGCAAGTAATGCAAAATATACCTCGGTTGGGAGTTTAAGGCTATGGAGCAAAATTTGGAGCCAAAAGTTTTTTACCGTCTAGACGGATCTAATGTCAATGTCTATAAGGCCAATAACCCAGCATCAAAACATGTTCGTCTGTACAACTTTCGCAATATCACTAACCAGCTTATTTTGCGGAGAAACAGGGCAAGATTTTAAAAATTACATTGAAAAAAAAAAAACACACTCCGTAATGTAATTGAATTTCTTAAAAATTATTTAACTTAATCATAATTAGTTAACGATACTTTGTTTCTTTGAATTAAATGAATATATTTATACGAAGATTTGATGTATAATTACATATATAAAACGCATATAATTTCTCGCAGGACTCATTTATACTTCAGTTGTAGTTTGTTAGAGAAATGTATTAAGAAAATTAGGTTAAGAGAAATTTCATATCCACTTAACAGAGTTGATCAATGTCAAAGGAACTATCATGAAATGGGTTCGGTTCCCTAAGATACTTATAGAACAGTCATACAGCGGCTGTAGACGTACACACACCAAGTTTTTGGAATTTATCTCCTGCCAAGTAAAACAATCCGGCAGACTGTGACTGATCAGATAAAGTCTGGATAAAAGTCGTTGCAAGTCCAAGCAAAAACCAAAAAAAAAAAACGATTATAAATGCAGTTCGCATGCATCTTCATATCGTACTCATACTCTTTCTGATTTATTTTATTCCTGCGACGGTGGCAGTTCGAGAAGCATGTCGAGAGGTGTAAAAATGTATTTTGGAATTATTATCACATATTTTTTTAGTGCTACAGCACAGAACAACAGATTGAAAATGTTAGACGGTAATTCGATTAAAATGTTTCATTATTTCTTAAAATAACGCTTTGAATCATTACGAAGTACTATTTCAGTGGCTTTGTCCTTATGCTCCAGTACTTTCATGATCTTAGTCTGTGCTTCGTCGAGGCCAGCGGCAATTTGTTTGTTGCGCTCCATGTTGCCCTGTAAGAATATTGTAAAATTAGTAAAGCACCAAACGCAAAAATGTTGAATTTCGTTAAATACCTTAAGCAACTCACGAACACTTTCTAGTTCCGGATTCTGCTCTTTACACTTGCCCAGTTCAACTGACATAGCCTTAAGTTTTTCATTCAAATTGTGTTCGTGCTTAGCCTGAAGTAGCAAAACATTTAATAAACAATGTTAAAATTTGAGTAATGCAACTTCTGGCTTACCATATCCTCCATATTTGAGCGTAGATGATGAATCTTCCAGCCATTCATTCTGAGCAATATATTTGGCTCCTTGGCCAGCTCCAAAATAGTTGACTGTTCTTTCGACTTCTGTGGTATTGGTGGGGGTGGTGGTGGTGGTGGCATTAAGTCCTTAGTTGACGATGCTGGGTCCGATGCTGATGGTAAAGGATGTGATAGCTCGATAGGCGACTTACGTTTTCTGTCAATAGAAAAATATATGTACTGATTTATGTATACTAAAATCGATAGTTACTCGTATAGTACACTTACAAAGCACGGCGAGCACGGTTAGCTTGAGATGAAGTACACGGCTTATTGTCATCGGCGATCTCAGCATTGTCATATTCTTGCACAATCGGGACATTATCAGCATTAGCCACCGATGCAGCCTCAAGAGCGGAAGCCGACGAAGCCGAAACAAGCGGTGCTTTTTGCACGGTCTTCTCGTTTGCAGCCTTTTTACTACAATTTAAAAATATTTTTACAGATACATATACGCAAACAAAAATAGGTGGTAATATTACGCTTACTTTGCGCGACGCCGTTGTCCTTTCATTAGACGATGCGCGTTCTTCTCACCGGTCTTCTCCTTGTCACCGGCATCTGGTGGCAGTTGGTGCGAAGCATTTTCTTGCATGCTTTCAGTCGGTACAGAGATTTTTCCAACCTCAGACTTTCTGTCAATAGAAAAATATATGTACTGATTTATGTATACTAAAATAGATAGTTACTCGTATAGTACACTTACAAAGCACGGCGAGCACGGTTAGCTTGAGATGAAGTACACGGCTTATTGTCATCGGCGATCTCAGCATTGTCATATTCTTCCAGAATCGGGACATTATCAGCATTAGCCACCGATGCAGCCTCAAGAGCGGAAGCCGACGAAGCCGAAACAAGCGGTGCTTTTTGCACGGTCTTCTCGTTTGCAGCCTTTTTACTACAATTTAAAAATATTTTTACAGATACATATACGCAAACAAAAATAGGTGGTAATAATACGCTTACTTTGCGCGACGCCGTTGTCCTTTCATTAGACGATGCGCGTTCTTCTCACCGGTCTTCTCCTTGTCACCGGCATCTGGTGGCAGTTGGTGCGAAGCATTTTCTTGCATGCTTTCAGTCGGTACAGAGATTTTTCCAACCTCAGACTTAGTGCCGTTCTTTGGCGACAGCGGCTCTGACATATTGTTAGCTACGGTGTGTTAAAAATGTGTTGCAATTAGAAATAGTTGTGCACATTTAATACAAGAGAAAAGCTACCCACAGATGTAAACAAAGTTCGTCTATAACAATTTTAATGCAATAGAAAATTATTTTAATCTGATTTGTGTGTATGAGAGCTATGTGTGTACATACATATACCAGTTAGTAGAGCCGCACAACTGTCGATTACAGAATCGATAGTAGGTATTTTTTCGTAAGTTTCGATTTTTTTTTTTGCACACCTCTACCTGCAGAAAAACAAATAATAAAACTATTTATGATTAGCGTATGATGTGTCCACTATGCCAGTCCATTACCCCGCATAGCTCACTTACCGCGAAATCTACTAGGTTTGATAGTATCACCAGCGTAAGAGGGGCAGAAGCACAATTTTGATAGTTTTGCAGCTCAAATCAATATCAGTATTAGTACCTTAAACAGCTTCTAAGCCGTTTGGTGGTGAATCAGGCAGCTGCGTTGCGGGCGAAATTTGTCGAGACTACTGTGTTTTTTGGCGAGTGTTGCTAACCGTTGTTTTTCTTGTTGTCTTTTAAGAGATACGTACATAAGTCTGTGTATACATATGTAAGTATATGGCGTGTGACATGTACTTACCTTGATTAGGGGTGCCTTTATGCGAATGGTGGACCTCTAAAACTGTTATTAACTAAGATAAACACACAAGCGCACAACAGCAAATAAAATTTTGCCGCTTTTTAGTTGCCATTCATTTGCGCTGACATTGTTTACGTTTTCGTTGTGAATGATAAAAATATTAGTGATGTAATTGAATATAATCGAGTGGAACCGTATGAGATAGGAACATTCCACAGAGATGTTAGAATGGTTGAGGAAATTTTGGCACGACAAAACCTTATGCAACATCTTGTCAGAAGATGTAGATGTTGGCCAGTGTGAATAGCCTATTAGAAACAGTTGAAAGTTTTTTAATTGAGAAAGAAAAATAAATGTCAAGTCACACAAAGCAACAGACTAAGCAGAAAACAAAAACATCATAAACATACGATTTTCAGACAAACACACAACAATTGAAGAGCAATATTTGACAGGTGGTGAATTTGTGATTGGTTTGTTCTCAAAACTGTGATTGCTCCTCACATTTATGCTAAACTGTAATTAGGTTAGGTTAGGTAAGGATGGCCCAACATGGTTAAAACCCCACATTGTCACTTAGGCCAGCATAGGCCCCTTGTGATACCATATTTGTTCCTATTTCATCCGCAGTTACTAAGGAAACCACTTTGTCAGTGTCAAGAACGTCGAGATGTGTTTAATCTCTTTTTCTGATATCTCAATTAAGTTGTCCAGGAAGGGGCGCCCTAATAACGTCAGACTCTTCCTACTATAGGCCGGACAATGACATAGCAAGTGCTCGACCGTCTCCTCCTCTTTGGCGTTTCCGCAGCTTCTGCAGAAGTCCCAGGAGTTTAAACCTAGCCTTGTAGCATGTTTTCCTATTGTACAGTGGCCTTTGAGGGCTCCCGCAAAAGCTAACTTATCTCTCTTGTACTGAAGAAGTGTTATTGTATTTTTAAGATTATATTTTGGCCAGGTGAGTCCAGAGATTCTACACTTGCCAAGGTTGCACCATTTATTGGTTGCTATACCTATCATCTCTGTTGAGATCTGTAGTTTAAATGTAGCCATGGGTATACCTACTGTGGCCTTCCCCAGAAGGATATCAGCAGTGGTACCCTCTCTTGCCAATTTATCCGCTTCATCATTTCCCTCTATGTTTTTGTGACCAGGCACCCAGATGAGATGTATAACATAGTGCTCTGCAATCTCTTTAAGAGATTTCCGGCACTCTGTTGTGGTTTTAGTGTTGGCGCCGAAAGAGTTCAGCGCTTTCAGGGCAGCCTGACTGTCCGAGAAGATAAACACATGTTCTTGAGTATTTGAGTATGATCTTAGTGGAAGTGTAGCTTCCTGAATGGCTAGCATCTCCGCCTGAAAGACGCTACAATGATCGGGCAGTCTAAAGGATTCTCTAATACCCCGATACGGTGAAAATACACCTCCTCCTACCCTACCATCAAGCTTAGACCCGTCTGTAAAGATATTGATAGCGTTTTCTCTACAGTGAGGAAGGTTGGCCCATTGTAGTCTTGTGGATATTATGACGTCATACTCTTTAACGAAGTTAATGTTTGGTGTGAAATAATCCGTATTTGGTGGTATGTTTCCTTGTAGTAGTAGAATCCTCGAGTGGCCAAAGGATCTACCGTACCAAGCTGAAGATTCCCTTAGTCTGAGGGCTGTGACTATTGCCTTCTCTCTCGCAAGGAGATCAAGTGGGATCAGATGGAGCATTTAATGCGTCCGTCGGTGTGGTAAGCAGCGCTCCACTGATACAAAGTTCAGCACTCCTTTGCACCTTATGCAATTGCTTAAGGGTAGAAGCCTTTTCTAGTGCTGGCCACCATACACATACTCCGTATAGCAGAATGCGCCTAACTACTGCACTGTATAAACAATGAACGATAGATGCAGAGAAACCCCAACTTCTTCCAATAGCTTTTTTGCACGCAAAGAGTACTATGTTTGCCTTCTTAATACGCTCTTCCGTGTTTTTGTTCCAATTGAGCTTTTTGTCCAGGATAACTCCCAGATATTTTGCATATTCGCTGATAGTAAGACTAGTATTGTTGAGTTTGGGTAAAGTCAATTTAGGAGTCTTGTATTTCCTTGAAAAGAGCACTAGTTCTGTTTTTGTAGGGTTCACACCTAGGCCGCAGCCCATTTTGAGAGTACCGCAAGGTTACATAGTGTTTGTGGGAATTTTCCTCTAATTAACATCACTACATCATCTGCGTACGCTATTATCTTATAGCCAGCCTCCTCCATGAGTTTTAGCAGCTGGTTTAACACTATCACCCACAGAAGTGGTGAGAGTACACCCCCTTGTGGGGTTCCTCTACTGACAAATCTTCTGACCAATGTCCCTCCTAGTTGCGAATTCACAGCTCTGCTGGTTAGCATATTGTGAATAAGAACAACCAGAGACACATCGACCCCAACATCTGTCAGAGCCTTGGTGATAGCGACTGGGAGAACGTTATTAAAAGCACCCTCTATGTCTAAGAATGCAGCTAAAGCAAATTCCTTTTATTCTATCGACTTCTCGATATTATATACCAGGAAGTGCAAGGCTGTTTCTGTTGATTTGCCTTTACTATACGCATGCTGAGCATTGGAATGAAGCGAGTGATTGACTGTGCTTCTTATATGAGCGTCCAAGAGCCTCTCTAAAGTTTTTAGTAGAAAAGACGCTAGACTAATTGGCCTGAAGTCCTTGGGTACGGCGTGAGAGACTTTACCTGCCTTTGGTATAAACACTACTTGGACTTACTTCCAATTTGATGGAATATGATTAAGGCTGAGACAGCTATTACAAATTGTGTACAGCCAAGGTAAAATATACTCTTTCGTGTATTGTAGTTGAGCTGGGAAAATGTGTCTACTTAAGTATTATAGTCTTTAAAAATCAATCGTTTAGACGGACAGACGTGAAATTATCAGTGTAGTGTGAATAATATAATAATTTTGTCAAGGAGTTTCTAACTAATTGAAGGAAACTTCGGAGTTGCCAGTATAAAGTATATACTCGTAGTATATTCTTAATCAGCTCGGCAAGACGAATCGAAATAGCCATGTTCGTCTGTCTGCCTATCTATCTGTCAGTCTGTAGGATCAAAACTAGTCTCCCAGTTTTTAAGATATCGATCTGAAATCGGGTGTGAAGACTTGTTATGTTTCAATGCTGAACATACATACTCGTACATATATCACAAGGCATGCAAAATCACGGTTTAGCTCATCACTAATACGAGCACATAAAATAAATTTCAAAAAAAAAAACAAAAAAAAAAATTACAAATTTGTTTAAATTGTTTGCATAATTTAATGCGTTTTTAATTAAAGTCAGCTCAATTTTTTGTCACTTTTCAGTTTTTGCATGTCACAAAATATTTTGTTTTAGTTAAATTTTTTTTTTGTTTGTTTTTTTTTTTTGTCTGTGTGTGTGTGTGTGTAGATGGATGTGGATGTGGCTTTTGTTGATGCTTTTATTGTTGTCACATTTGCTATTTTATTGATCGGAAATTAGTTTGTAAGAGTTTGATTTAGTTGAAATTTTATTTGTTGTTTGACATTAGCATCGACAGCGGCAGCGGCCGCTGCTTAAAATATTTCAATGAAAATTTTACCTTTATACTTGAAACAATATTTGAATTTGTTTTCGCTAATTTAATTAAAATTGCCTCAATTAAAGCATATTATAAGCTAATTGAGCGATATTTGTTAAGCAAATTACTAAAACGTTTATAAGTATTGTAAATAAAATGAAATTAACTGAAAAAACAATTTAATATATCCATATAATATTCCCATTGAACGTGTCTAAACTTTAAAATTGAATACAAAGTGTAGTGTGTGAGATAAGATGGAAACCTTTATGGCAGATTTAAGTACATTCAATAGCATTATGTTTTGAAAATGATACCATTACAATGTGTTCCGTGGCTTCGTTAACCGAACACAATCCGAGTGGTCAAATTTTGTATGACTCTGTTGTATAAGTTTGGTCCACGTTGGTTTGTTGCCATAAACCAGCGACTTTACGTAGCATGTTTTCTTGCAACAACTCCTACGTAAGGCACGTTGTGTGACACATTCCATCGTATTGTTAGAACCACATGTCGTTCAGGTCCATGTCATTCCATTGAGGCGAAAAATAGTCAGTTATCATGCTACCGTTCGCCATTGATAGTCACCCTTTTTGAACATGGTTATAGCTGAAAAAGTGAATGCTACATTAGTAATACTACTACGAGTTGTACACATGCCATTTGCAATAGCCTGTGCATCACTGATGGATCCAGTGTTCCGGCAGTAAATTTGCTCCAGAATGGGTTTTAGCCTGGTTGTTACGCAGTCAGATGGATATTTAACGATACTGGCGCGGCAGTCAGCGCCAATGACGATGCCAATCTTCAAAGTAGAGTGCAGTTGATTTTAGCTTTGCGCATTTAAAAGCACTGTATACTACTTTTAACAACAATTCACAGCACTGTTAACAAAATGCCTCGGAAATCTAACACGAAAAAGATACGGAGCTATATCTAATTTTCCATGGTCACACGAGGTGCGCGAATATTTCAGCAATCTGACACGTAAATATAAGACCGTCTGACCAGGCCTTAATAGCTGACTTATCCTTAATACTGCTTCATAACGCCATTGAAATGCCAAGGGCTAAGAGAATGTGCAATAAACGTGCTTTTGACAAATTAACAATAATAATAACAATAAATAATTTTAATTATGATGTGAGCTTAATGTGAAACCGTTTTTTACAATAGAGTAAAAACTCATAGAGCGTTCATACCTCTGCAACAAAATTGACCCGGACTGGTGGATTTAAACCGAACCGGTAAACCGAATCGGTAATTTTTCTTCTTCTTAAGTCTGCTGTCACTGTCATTGACATTCATGCCATGTTTGAGCGAGATGTCAACGTTAGTCTATGTTTGACAGCGGCTTGTTTACGACGCGAAAAGTTTGTATGGCGATTTTGAACATTGAAAAAAAAAAATTTTTTTTAACACCGAGTTTGCTTGAAATTTTGTGTTTCCAATGGAATAACGGGAACGAAATCATTCAAAATGTTACAAAAGTGTTTTGTAACTTGACCCTACTCTATCGAGAAGGCAAGTATTTCAGTGGTATAAAGCATTCAGTGAGGGTCGTGAAATCGTAGAAAACTTGACTAATGCGAGTCGTGCATCCACCTCTGTTAACGATTAGATTAGAAAGATAGCAGAGATATTCAACATCTCTTATGGATCGACTCAACACATTTTGGTTGATGTTTTGGGTATGAAATGCGTCGCCGCCAGACTCGCCAGACCAGTCAGGGTCAATTTTGTTATACAAAAAGATTCCTCGTTAAATTTCTTATAAAGTTGCTGAAGACATAATTCATCTCAGATGTAAGGATTCTATGGCTTTCCATGCCCACTGGCCACAAATCCACTAATTTATTTAAGTGCTTTTTAGACCATGAAATTGTTTGCGATAGAGTTTTATCTTTTCAGCACAATGATGGAAGCGCCGTAGACATGCTTTTGACATACACCATCTGCAGATACAAAACTATCTCCTCTGCTGGACTAAGGATGTAGCTATATTTCCTATACATATTGTTGTTGTGAAATATTTCTCAATTATAAATATTGTCAAATGAAGAGCTTCTATGAATCATAAATATTCACATTAACATACTCGTTTCCTCATTGGTATTTGATTAACAAAGTGGAATGGATTTATGTCTATGTATTTCGTTTCGAGATTAACTTTTTGAATCATGTAGCATTTAAATCATTCAATGAGCCAAATGAGTGCGGATGCAAAGAAGTCCACGCCAACAATGTCAATGAAGAGTACAAGGACAAGAACGAGAACGACCGATGCCATCCGATAAAGGCGCATTAACCGCTTCAAATTACGCCACTAATTGCATAATTTCGCAATGTCAGTTTTATGGGATGTTTTGACGTTGTTGTTGTTGTTGTTGTTGTTGTTGTATATACTTGATAATGCTATTCGTTGTACGCTGTACAAAAAATATTTGTAACAGGGTATATTGGATTTATCAAATTGTATATAACATAGCGAAGGGTGCATCGGAGACTCCATAAAGTATATTTATATATTCGTGATCAGTGCGGCAAAACGAGTCGATATAGCCATGTTCATTTTTCCGTAAGTCTGAGAGAAAAGTTTTCCGTTTAGATTAAACTTAGACAAACTTAACCAATGGTATAGCAATTCTAGGTTTGTCACAGCTGAAATGCACATATCTCGTAATAATTCTTTCGATGTAATTTTAAATTTATTTTGAAAAAGAAATAGAAATTTTTAGGCAGTAAAAGCTTTTACGCCTAAATCGAGCATTCGATGTTGAATTGCACATTCGAAAACTTCCAGTATCTTCTATAAGAAATGCAAGGACAACTGGTTAAGTTGTTGATTATCTGCTCGTATTTCATCTCCGTCTAATTGCCAACGACTAAGCCGTTTGTAAATATTTCGTGTTCGAGACTGTTTCAAATACTTGTAAACCGTTTAAACATGATTACTTCTGCTGCACTGCTTACATCATGTTTCAATTCTAAAACACTTTTCAATATTAATTGCAATGCGATTCACTTTCTTGGTACCAACAAATCCTTCCATCAATTTACCATACAATGACCGTGCATTGCTTATCTACAATTATATATATTGTGTATATAGATTTTACGCTCGGTGCGATCAGCGGTAATGACTCAAATCCGTATTACACCGCAGGAGTTGCCCTCATGATAAATTTGGCAGGATATAGCTGAAAAAGTGAATGCAATTGAATACGATCTACATTAGTAATACTACACGTTGTACACATACCATTTGCAATAGCCTGTGCATCACTGATGGATCCAGTCTTCCGGCAGTAAATTTGCTCCAGAATGGGATTTAGCCTGGTTGTTACCAACTAATCCTTCCATCAATTTACCTTACAATGACCGTGCATTGCATATCTACAATAAATATAAAGGAGTGTAACGATTTGCAGTTTAGAAAAAAAAAAGTGTATGTGTAAATATTATTTTGCTCCCAAGATCTGATGGGAAGTCCGGCCACCCATATAAATGTTATGCAGGAATCTACGAGTTCCAATGGTACAGGTATTTTATGCTTGATTTGACTGCAATTTGCTCATATCGAATGCTAACTTTTACTGAACACTAAGTGTTTTGGCGGGAAGTCTCGTCAGCTGTTAAACAAAACCAAATTTTTTCTCCCCAGAATTTGGAAAACACAAAGAAAAATTATTAAACGAAGTGCCAGTCTAATGTACAGGGTATAATATAGTCGAGCAGCACGAGTGTAGCTGTTGCTTCTTCTTTTGCTGATGTTGTTGTTGTTTTTGTTTTTGTTGTTGTTACCGTCGTTATTTAGCATCGATTCTAACATTTGTGTGTGCCCATTTGCTCGTACTATAATTTTATATATTTTACTTGACTGTGCCTGACTGTGTGTATGTGTGTATGTGTGTGTGTGTAAGAGTTTTTATTTTGATAATTTCTTCCGTATCATTACGTTCGTGAGAAATCAATGGAGCTTAAAAGGCACTCAAGCTGTTCGATGCACGCTCGCGTCGCTTACCCATTAGCTTACTATCTACAAGTATATGCATAGCATACTTTGTGGCGCTGTCCAACTCAAGTCGTCGCCTAGTTGCCGCATTGTTGTCCATATCTGTCGTCGGCGTCGTCCACGTCCACGTCCACGTCCTCGTCCTTGTCATCCGCATCATCCTTGCTGGCAATATCATCAGCAGCGCCAGAATGCGTTCGACCAATGTTCACCATTCATGAGTCTGAGTCTGGCTCCAGCTTCTGTTCAAACTTCGTTTCGAACTGCGTCTCCGGCTCGTTTAAAAGCAATGAACGACCGCCAACAGCCATTAGATTATTGTAAAATGACAGTATTTATTGCATAACATCTACGTGACCAATAAAAAAAAAAAACAAAAAACAATAAAAAAAAAATCCCGGAGCTAGGGAGTAAATGCCAGAATGACGTTATAGAAAGTATACCGGAAGTTAAATGTGCGTTGAATCGGTGCCGTAAGGTTCAAATGGTGTAGTATAGCATGGCGCCAGGCGCATGAAGCGCATCCATCGTTTCTGCTGCACGCTTTTATTAACATTGTTAGTTCAGCAAGCGAAGAAAAGAAATGTATAAAAAGTTTGCTCATTTAACTCGAGTGCACGTCATACACTCAATACCAGTTAGTCAAATTATGTCCAAAAACGCCACACATTCAATCTACCATAAAATACTATCGAGTTATGGCGTTTCTTGACATTTGCTCTCATTATTCAGCAAACGTGAATCGTTTTGCAACATAAAACTAAAATGTTTCATTAGAAAGAGCACAAGTTACTCAAATACCTAACGAGTGGCGCTATTTTATATATACCTGGCCAAGGCAACACTGAATGTTGCCAGGTGCAGTTGACGTTTCCATTGGGAAGTTTGAAATTTTCTAGCGTAAACGTACTCAGAACGTTGTGACGTACGTGCAATATTTGTGTTGTTTAGTGTGGCTTGAAAAAATCATCTCGGATAAGAAATGGAATTAAACCGTGTACATTTTCGTGCGATCAATTTTCATAATTTTCGATCGGATTCAAGGTTTCGATGAACTAAACTCTTTTTAGCGCTATTAAACACCGTCCTTAAGCACCGTAAAAAAACTGCTACAATGAAGTTCAGACAAGGTCGACGCTCTATCCAAGTCGAAATCCCTGAAGCTCATCCAAAATCAGTTGTTGTGCCAGAGAACATCGATGCTGTACTTGAACATTAGTACGATAAGCATCAATAAGATTTTCATGATCATTTGTTCGCTTTGGATACCACATAATGTGATAATTGCTCAACAAAGTGTTCGTGTCGTTTGGTGCAAGGAAATATTGAAAAAATACAACCGCGGTGGATCAAACTCTGTGTGTATAATATGGATCTATGGGTATGAGCTTGAAGCAAAACAACAATTGACTGTTTGAATGTTCCAAGGGTAGCCAAATCCAACGAAGCAAATGGTTGCCTATTTCTTCAGCATAAATGGTGCAGTGGCGTTGGAGCAGCGTAAGACGGTGAACTCTGGTGTACAACCATTTGTTTATCACAAGTCTTCAAAGAAATAGGGAAAACGAACCGCCGTAGAAGAATCATTTTGCAGCACTACAATGCGAGGTCTCACACATTGTGTCACATCTGCGAGTTTTGGAGCACTCAAAACATTGAATTGATGGATCATTCTTGCTTTGGCACCCAATAATTTCTTTTTGTTCCCGAGCATGAAATTTTAAGGAAGTAACAACTTCCCAATCTCCCTCTCCCCATTTTTGGTATTTTACAAGAAAAACTTTTTAATTATCAAGGTACACTTTGAGTTGTAGCCACCAATAAGCTTTCCACCCATATAACGTTGGTAGGTTTTACAATTATGTATTTTTCTTTTTTATAATGCAGGTGAATGTGATTAAAGTTTAATATTTTTCTTGTTCTTCAATTGTTTGATATCGATATAAATATATACTTACTTATATACCTTTTATCGGTGATGATCGCACGTAGAAAGGCACAGCAGTGCGTGCTGTTGACAGTTGTTGTTAATACCAAGTTTGCAGAGGTCTGCTGAGACTTGGTCTACGCAACGCATGCCCAGTTACCCTCTCGAATGTTGTCCACCAATTAAATTTAGGTACTGCTCGTATACCCTCCGTGCTGTAGCTGTCCGCTCTTTCTCCCAATAAGATGACCAGCCCAGTGCAACTGCTGAACCTCAGCATACGTGTACATCTCATACAGCTTGTAGTTCATACGTCTCCGAAACTCTAATAGGTCCAAAGATTCAACAAAGAAACATTCCTCGAAAACTCCCAAGATCGTTATATCAACAAGCAAAATTGTAGAATTTGGGGCACAGAAAACCCACACGTTGTCGTAGCGAAGCTCATGCATTCTGCTTGAGCCCATACGAGTATGTGATGTGTCTTTTGATGTGGCGGCGTGATTGAAGCTTTTTTCTTCGAAAATGAGGACGGCCGCGCAGTTACGGTGAATTTCGACAGCTATCAAGACATGATAACTGACTTTTTATGGAAGGCATTATGATATTAAGATATGGCCATCGATGAAGTCTGGTTTCAACAAAAAGACTCAAATAAAGTAAACAAAGTGCTACAAAATTGGTATTTCAGATGGGGCTACTACTAAGATAGCAGTCGAAGAAACATTATAGCAATTCTCATAGTTTTCATAGCAAATAGAGAGTGCGAGAGAAACAAAATATCTGTGTGTATATGTGTTTTATGTAAAGCGTGTGTGTGCGTGTGCGTGTACTTTTCTTTTCTCTTGTGTATTTACAAGTGGCTGACTATTTTAACACCCAAATTATGCAACCTATCAAATGGTATTTATATGTCGGTTAGATAGTAGTAGCGTAAAAGAGCGCATAAAAAGCTTTAAGCTTGAATGGTAGTTTAGTTCTTATAAGGATTCTCCATTTCTCTGATTGTTTGTTTCTTAACTTCAGAGTTTATACTAAATAGATACAATGTAGTAAGTATATTGATTACGATATGAGTAAACATATGCTGTTCTAGCTATACTATAGTTGTTGTTGTTGTTTTTATTGTTATGCGTATTGTTTAGTGTTGTCGTCGTCGTCGTTGTTGTTGTTGTTGTTGTTGTTGTTGCCGTGGCCAATGGAGTCTGTCTGGAACATGCTTAGCACAGATTTTACCTGACAGATTTAATGGCTGCAAAAATGCTGGTTACCATAAAATGACCATAATAATATATTTATTGTTGTAGTTGATGTTGTTGTTCTTGTTGATGTTGTTGTTGTTGTTGTTGTTGTTGATGTTGTTGATGTTGTTGATGTTGTTGATGTTGTTGCTGTTACTGGCCATTGTAGTCAGCATTGTTGTGTTGCTGTTGTATATAATGTTACTCTTATTATTGCTCTTGTTGTTGTGTTTGTTGCAGCTATTATCCTTTGTTGTGCATTTCAAGTTTCGATATTGTCTGCTTTGCTCAGATAGTGCGTACATACAAGTACTTATGTACATACATAGATGCTTCTATGCACATATACAGGTTGTTTTTTTTTTTTGAGGTTGCATTGTCCGACAGAGATGAAATTGTCATAAATTGATCAGATCTGGACACGCAATTGTTTATCATGACAGACCACGCCAGAACAACAATTGTGCAAATTTATTTCGAAAACTGTGCTTCATTTGTGGTGTATTACTAGTAATCATCCATTCGAGCTACTAATTGAATTAACCATGCATCGTTTTCGTACCACGTATACTTTAAATGATAATAGTACGTATCCGCAAAGACGTCTTACAGTGAACACCGAAGAAATAAGGACCCAAAGAAGTCGATCCGCCATCGTGCGTGTGCATCAACTTTATGGAAATTTTTACGGCCTACGACCTAATAAGATTCAGCTGGTGCTCGAATTAAAGCAGAATAAGCATTATTTGCAGAACATCAACTGAAAGTCAACCCACTGTTTTATCGCAATATTCTGTTCAGTGATGATGCTCTTTTTTTGACTCAATGGAGATATCGCATTTGCTAATTCAATTGTAAATCTCAAAATGATTTCAGATTCCGTTGAGTCCGATAAGTAGAACAACAAAAATGATGCTATACAATATCGAAAGGCATCACTGTCGACCCTTTAAAAATGGATTGTCTTGGAGACATCTTGATTGTCTTAATTGACATTGGAGACATTTTAAATTTTAAGAAAAATATCTTATTGTTCAATATGCTTCCGTTGGGTTGTAAACAACATAACAGACTCACGTTTGACAAAACCAGAGCGCGCTGTCATTAGCCGTTTAATTGCTACAGCAGCGTAAAGTTGGTAACACTTGGAGCGCCGACCCCTGTAATAATACTGTAGAAAGAATACATATATAACTGTAAACATTTTCCTTAAGTTTAGACGAGAGTACAGATATAAATGATTGATCAACTGATTGTATGTGTACAGACCGTTGATTCAAATTTTTCTGTTTCAAACGAAATACTTTCTGTGATTGCTGTGCATGGTAGTGTCAAAGGAACGACATTGTATAATGCACTCATTGCAATACTTTTTTCTTTCTCGTATAAGAAAAACTCAAGTTCATTATGTACAGTTGGTGCCAAGGTGATGACTGGCAAAAACTGGCACGTTATTTTGTGCGATTTAACGCCTTTGCACTTATTTTCTTTGGTATTACGTAAAGTTATGCCCGAAATCATATTTAAACACTGATGACATAAAATTATCTTTCCAATAAGCCCAATTTTCAGTTTGAAATTATGTAATCTCAGTATTTTAGCTCAATTCAAAGTTCTACACCAATAAAAACACATTCTCTATATATAAATATGTGTATAAATGTGTGCGCGCGTATATCTATTGTATGTGAGAAAAAAAGAGATAGATATGTAGGTAGATAGGAGTGCTCACTATAGAATATAGAATATTGTATATTGTGCAGCCAACTGAATTGGAAACAGATACAAGTATAAACACTCACATGCACTTACATACTTATAAACATAAGTGGACATTTAGATGTAGTGAGAAGCAGCGTATGTACAGTATGCTACAAAAGTATGACATTGCTATATTTCCAAACAAATCTAAGCAAGCTTTGTGCGCGAAAATTCTTAAAATGAGTACAAATGAGAGTAAACGAGCGATATGCTTGAGTATAATCTTTTGCGTGTCTCTCTCTCTCTCTCTCTCTCTCTCTCTCTCTCTCTCTCTTTCTCTCACTTTTTGTCCTCTTTTCATATTGCAAAAATATTTTTGTAGAATTTGATGGTTTGTGCTCTAGTATGTATGAGGGACGCAGTTCGTTTTAAATAAGGAAAATTCCAAATCAAGAATAATGTCTCTTTTCGACGATATTCTTAAACCAAAGGAGAACTTTTTACTAAGAAAACAAGTTACTTTTGAAGGAAATCCATGGAAAGATAACAAAGTTAAGTGCGAAGGTATCAAAATTCGAATTTTCAGTATACATATATATATTATTACTTTTTTAACTTTTCCATTATATTTCGCTTAATTCATTTTAAATTCATCTGACGTTACATTTTTTCAAGTATTTTGTTAGCAGTGTATTAAAAACAATTATTGCTTCTTTTATATTTCTTGCAGTTTGAAGGATTCGTTTGTCGGCCATTATTGCTTCTTTTCAGTATTTCCGATAGCATTACTTCATGTAATTAATTTATTGTGAATAACAATTGCCAAAATATAAGTTGGGTTTACACTTTCGAGATGGTTCACTCTAAAAAAAAAGAGTATAAAATCGAATTTTGGTTCATAGCTTCGTTATCTTTGCATGAATTTCATGGTTTCTTTGTAAAAGATACTTTTTCACATACAAAATTATAAACTCGAAGTATTTTGAACACTTTTTGATTTTTTCTCGTTGTTTTAAGGAGTTTTTCGATTCACATTTTGACAGTAAAAAATTATATTTACGCCATATTTCTTCCATTTGCGCCGTAACTACCGAACCGATTGATCAAGTTCTTGAACAAAATTTGTAGATAAATTAATTAACTTTGGTTTGTTACAGCAACCAACTAAAATAGTTAATGCGTAATTGAGCTATGTTAAAATAGCACCGGCAAAGATTGCAGTATGAGTATACGGAGACAGCGGTAAATCGGATGTAAATAGTGTATACAATATTGGTCCTAACACGTAAACTTGAGGAACGCCATAATTTATTTCAAACAAATCAGTGAACTCATCTTTAATTTTGACCGTAAAGAATCTATTTTTCATGTAAGTGCCATACCAGGGTGCCATACTTTAGCAAAGGCGTTTGAGATATCTAGGAACGACGCTGTGCAGTATTCTTTGTTTTCGAGAGCAGTACTTGCAAATTTGTGTATCCTGTTAACTTGTTCTATCGTAGAGTGGTACTTTCTGTACCCGAATTGATGAGTGAGGGATAAGATTGTTCTGTTCGATAATAGGACTAAGTCTGGAAAAAAATAGCGAATATTTTGGACAATATTAGAAGGAGGCTTATCGGGCTATGTGAGTTTACTTTTTCTTGTAGTTTTCCCGGTTTTGGTATAGCTATTATCTATGCAACTTTTCATTGAATGGGCAAATGGTCACATCTCAGGATTGCATTACATATTTGTGTAATAATGCGAAAGCCACTCGCCGGGAGTTCTTTAAGTGTTTTACCAGTAATTAGGTCATAACCAGACGCTTTTTTATCTTTCCCTTTTAGAATTTCTTTTTTTTACTTGACTTACGCAGAAGTTTTTTTTTTTTTTGGTAAATCCATTTGTAGCGGTGAGTCTAAGAAATGAGGTTTTTCCTGGTAAGCGTCTATATTATTGGTTAGAAAAGGGTGAAAGACATCTGCGAGATGGCCCGCAAAGGTTTCTGCCCTATCTCGATCATTTCTGGCCCATGTCTTGTTCCTTCTTTTAATAGGTGGAATACGCTGTGTTGCTTGACCTATGTTTCTCGTGGCATTACATAGTGAGTAGTCAGTCGCTTGTGTTGGGCAGAGATTTGAAATATAGATGTTGAATTTGTTACTTCTATGTTCTTGAAGCGTATATTTCAGAGTCCCAACTGCTTGGTTAAGCCTCTTCTGGCTGTTTGCCAAATTCGCCTTAGCTTGCGTTTTTCGCACACAAGAGATGCCACAGCTCTGTTGACTTGCGTAAGCTTATTTGATCCAACTTCAACTAGCGTATCGCACCAGGCCGCTTGCTGGATGATGTTTGTAAGATGCTCTACAGCATTGTCTATGTCCATTTGCGTTTTGAGTGGAACATTTGATGCTAACGTTTCATTAATTATTCGCCTGAAGAGATACCAATTTGTGTTTCTGTTATGGAGTATTGCGGGTTTTTGTTTAGTAGTAGGATGCATGTTAATTTTTGCAATGATTGGTAAATAATCTGAAGACAGGTCGAGGCAAGATTCTGCGCGGACGAGATTTTTTTGTATTGCTTTAGCTATAAAAAAGTCAATTAGATCCGGTAACTTGTTCAGGAAACTGGGCGAATAGATTGTAGATAAGTTCGCATCCTAGTTGTAAACACATTTTTGTGGCACACTGTATGTATATATTTGCATATATGTTTGTGTCTGTTTGTGATGCACACGTTGAGCTGCTTTAAATTTTGAAAGGGTTCATTAGACAGCGGAAATATCATATTTGAATGTCAATGCATTGCACACAGTGCACTTTGCTACAAATATACTATTAATAAGTATAAGTTGAAGTGAGATGGCAGTCGGAATGAGTGGCACACAAATAGCATGTAAAGGAAAGATAGTTTGTAGAGGAGTGGCAATTAACTTGCATTTTACTGCGTTGTCCTACGACAGACCGAGCGAAGGACAAACGTTAGTAAAATTATGTTTGAAATGAAATTATAGTATATGAGAAATAAATTTGCCACATGCTTAAAAGTGACATTTTACATATCCTGTCGAATTGTCTTGTCCAAGCTTTTCAACTCTCTGTCTATCTGTCTGTCTGTCTGTCTGTCTGTCTGTCTGTCTATTTGCTTAAACTACAAACGGAAACTGCAAATGTTTTAAACTGATTTGTGCGTGCAACTAAGGTTCACATTTGTTTAGTATGCATATATCTAAAATTTGTATCTAGTAGATACATTTTAATGTTAGTGTTAGTAGTAACAAAATTTTAAAATTGCTTTTAAATACAGATATGCAAAAATGCTTGCATGAGAATATATTCTTTATATTGAAATAAAGCTGATACTTTAGAGAGCCATCAATGTATGGGACGTGTTAACAAGCTTATAAAATGTTTGCACTGTAAATAAAGGTTGTCCCAAAATTCATGCAAGAAGCATTGTTGATAGAAAACATAGTGTTTTTTTTTTTTATTTAAAATTGAAAAAGTGTGAATTGTGAACGGCATTTACCCGCGCGATAAGCAATTTCATACATAACACTGCTCAACACTGGTTTTGGTGCCAAGAAACTGTATTATTTTTCTACTTCTACTATGTTGCATCCCCCAGCAGTAATCAGCCATCATATGCTGATCCCTTGTGCCTCGGTACCTCTCTTACATAGCTTTTAGGCCTTGGTGAAATCGTTCGCCTTGTTCTTTGCTATATGAACTAAGATTCTCGTGGAATTGGTCAAGATAACTGTGGAGGTAGTGCACTTTGATGGACATATTACAATACATCCTAAGTTTTTAAAGTTTTCTAGCATGTCGTTCACAATTTTAGAGTAGTTACTTGACTTGTCTTTTCCGAGGTAGTTTTTAGTAACTTCAACAAACGAAGTCCACGCAAGTCGTTCCAAAACGTTCATTTATCTCTTAAAATTAAAGGTGGATTTATGATATTCTGCCTTCCCACCTCCATCGTCTCACGTCACACTCTTTTCTCCCAGTGTTGACGTCTTGGCACGACTGTTCCACAAACAATAAAAACATGAGTATTTGGTGTATCCACTTTGCTGTCCTAATAAGAAGTTAACCATTTTTAGATCAATACAAACATTCCATTGGTTTAATTTTGTTGAATGAGCAATGGGAACTAATTCCTGCCGCCAACAAACTCTTCTCTTTTAATCTAGAAGCCAATATCTCTGCAGATTCTTTAGGTAGTTCAAGATCCTTTATCAAATCATTTAATTCTTTTTGTGTAAAAGGGTTTGGCTCTGTAGACGCTATTCCTTCGAAACCACTGTCACTATTCTGTTTTTCAAAGATATCTTCAAATAATGGTTCACGGCTAGAACAAAATGTTGGAATAGGTAATTCCTCTGAATGTGGTAAAGGTCTTCTAGCCGATTCTATGTCTGGATAATTCATTTTTTAAAAGTTAACGCCACGCAAATTAACACAGCAGAAGAAACAGTTATCGAAGTGATTTTTTTGTTCTTTCCATTGCATAGGCACACCGAACCTCATATGATTTCTTTGACCATTGACTCATTGTCTCAAGTGTTCACAGGTATTCACGGCTTGTTTTCATCCACAATTGTCAACTTGAAGTAAGAAAAATAAGCACTTTCTGAACTTCTTAATTGTATATTCACCACAGATGTAACAAAATGCAATTGGATCATTGAGACAACTTCTTCGCGATGAAGTAGTAGTCTGAAAGAGTGAAATCTGGAGAATACGGCGGGTGGGGTAGGACTGGCCATTTCAGCGTTTCCAAGTAGGTCTTGACTTGTTTTGCAACATGTGGCCGTACCTTTCTTCGTATTCCGGCCGTTTTTCCATTTGTGCTTGCGTGGATGACTTTCATTAAGAGTATGAAAAGTGTTTAAGCTTTGGCAAAAAAACAATGACAGAGTTATTTTTTTCTCACAAAATTGCATTCTGGAACCGACACTGAATTCCCAGTTGACCAAAAATCCGTAAACGATATCACAGGCAAACGGTTTTCCAGTTCTCTTGCGGACAAAACTATAGTATGCGGATCCGCAAACGGTTTGCAGGCAAACCTTTTTTGTCTGATTTTGTCTGAAAATCGCCTGCAGAAGTTTTTCGCGAACAATATTCTGGTTTCATTCATAAAATGTTCCTATGATTCAAGACATATAGGTATAAACAATTAAAAAACAAAATCAAACGTTCTATTCTGTGGAGCTCCTAGACAGAAATGCCATACATTTCATATGTTTGTTGCGTTTTCCAATCTTAGTCTTCAATACTAATAATTACTTATACTCGTAGCATTAAAACTTAAAATTAAATGGAAAACTTGTATCGCGTATTATTTGCCTAAGTCGGATGTTCGCTTACTTGCTTACATTTGATCAAGAAAAACTAAATTTGGGCGTTTAATAGTTTAATAGTTAACACAAATATGCTTGCAGTTGTGTAGTTCAGTGCTCCTAATATTTTATTTTTATCAACGCTGTATGTGCCTGAACGGATTCACATATCATGAATGCCTGACACGAAATGCCACAATAGCGGCCAAATATAAAAACCAGATCATGCCTTTTTTTGATATAATATGTCACGACTATATGAATATTATATAGGTATATGTACATATACACATAAATATATACATACATAAATGTACATTTATGCCATGCACAAAAAATTATTTATAAACAGGGTATATTGGGTTCGTTGAAATGTTCGAATGTATGAAACATATCACAAGAAGCATCAGGGACGTCACAAAGTAGATATATATAATACTGATCAGCGCAACATGACAAGTCGATCAGGTCATGTCCTTCCGTCTAACCGTTCGTAAGTCCGTCTAAGAGAAAAGTTCGTTGACTTAAAAAAGACTTAGAGACTCTAAATTCGTGGCATAGATGCTCTAGGTGTTACAAGTGAAAACCATGGTAAGAAAACCTATTCAGTTTGTATATTTTCTTTTACTTTGTAATATAAACTAGCTGGTACCCGGCGCGTTGCTGCCTCTCCTTCCCTCTGCCACTCCTTCGCGCTGCTCCACCTTCCCCATGCCCTTTTACTCTACTTCCAATTCTCCCACCACTCTTCTCCTGTACCTTCTACCCTTTCTCCAACCACCACTTAGGCTCCACCATTCCTCTTCCCCTAACTCTCCTTACTTTTCCACCCCTTTTCCCCTGCATTTCATCCCTCTATCTTAAATGGTACCCAGCGCGTTGCCGCCATTCCCCCTGCCTCTCCTGCCTCTCCTACCTCCATGAACCTGTCCCTACCACCGCTTTCCCAACCACCACGTCTCATACCACTTCTTCCCCCTACCTACCTTTCTTTGACACCAACTTCTCCCTGCTCCCTCGTTTTTCGTGTTCAGCGCAGCCAAATTAATCTAAAAAAGTGTAAGAGCAGGTTTCTATCATTTGAAGATTGAATTTTGTAAACTAGTGTTATGGAAATCAAAATTTGAAGGCAAATCAAGCCCTAATGTTCACATAACTATGACACGTGCAGGGTATAATATAGTCGAGCAGCTCGACTATAGTTCTGACTTGATTTTAACTGCAACGATAAAATTAAAACCCGCACTTTTCTCGCACAATTTAAGCGCATTTTATACAAAGCGCTAGCGACAACTTTGCAAGTAATACAAATACATACATACACACACACACACACACACACACACACACACACACACACACATACACATACAGACACATGCATATATAAAGAAACCCACATTCACAGATATATTGTATAACTACATTATATGGACAGACTGATAGACAGACAGACAGACAGACAGACAGACGGACTTACCAGTGGATTTGCATTCAGCAATGCATGGAAGCGCATACTTAAAGTTTGAAGCCCATAAGCCGCAATAGCCACGTTTTCGCAAGCTTGACATTTATTATCTGCACTTTTGGCCAAAATGAAGTTGTACTATAGCCTGCAAGATACACACGTACGCACACAGATATACACGCACACATTGCGATAGAATGAGACAAAATGCCGCGCACAGACGTGAAATGGCCAAAATGAAAGCATCAGCATCAGCATCAGCATTGGCGAGGACGACGACAAAAGTCCTGCGACATTTGCTACATTTGCATGCATCGCTTTATGTATCTCACTCTTTCTCTATAACTGTATCTGTATATGTATCTGTATATATATCTGTATCTGACTCTGTCTGTAGTAGGTAGGTAGGCGTGGCTGCAGTCCATTAGCTTTCGTATGCCAAATAAGTAGCTCACTTTGTGCTTGAAAGTCTCAACACGTTCTCGGGAAATGTAAATTTTTCGCTAAATGTTTTGTAAATGTTTCCGACCAACTTTGTAATTAGTTGAAAAATGCCCAAGCGTGGCCGACTTAGTTTCACGCGCGCCCACTCATACGTACATATATACAATTGATATGTGTACTTAGATGTACAAGTATGTAACATCTTGAGTTGCAATTTGGTTTAAATTCATCAAATTTCACTTTTAAACTCTTAAGAGAAAACTTCTACCAGTGAAAACACAGAGGAAGCCTCGGTTACGATCCACTCTGACGACGAACTCCGCAAACGATTTAAAAAACATGACTTAGGGATATGCAACTGAAATGTGCAGACGCTCTATGGCAAAGATGCAACTATCCGCTTGTTTGATGCCCTCGACAAATAAAAGGCTAACATTCTGTGACACCTATTATAGTTTCTATGCAGGGAAGCAAAAATTTGGATGTTTCGTGGTAAGTAGGCGACTACGACATGCGAGAGTCTGATTAGTCCGATTTGTGCACACGCCCCAACGGAAGACAAAGACGATGAGGTCAAAAATGGCAGGAAATAATCATTTTCCCAAAAATATAGCATTCTCCATGCTACATTTAGCAATGGAAAGAGGCTAATCGACTTCGCTGCAGGTTAATGTAAAATATGCTCCGATGAAGGCATGCACCACGATTAGAATCTCAGTTTTTTTTTTTTGTCTTATTTTTAAATAAAGGGACCTGGCTGGCTGTGCGAACTACCATGCAATAAGTGAACTTTCAATTGGATATAGGTATAATTCTGTTCCGCTTATCATGGAATGGGTGCTTAAATCAACACTTGAATCTATACAAATCCCGCCATAATTCCCAAGATCTTTGTAAGAATCCTGTGTATTCTGTAATGGAAAATAAACGCTTCCGACTATCGAATGGTTTTTTGTACCGTTTCCAATCCACTCCAAAAATTTGGCATTACAAAGCAGAATTTTGACAACACCATGTGTTTTCTTCAAATGTTTTCTTAGTGTCCAAGCGTGATAGCCAGATGTGCCACCAAAGCGATATCTAGTGACATATTCTGGAGTTGATTGAATTAAAATGGTACAAGTAACTATTCAGACACGCTGCTACTCAAAAATGATTGACTAGCTAGCTCACTTCTAGTATGCACGAGGCTATGTAATTAATACTAGCTTAAAAACGCCATTTTAGTGACTTGCAAATGTCATTAATTTGACATTGTTCGAATAATCCTGCATACTCGTATAACGCCCCTTAGCGTATTACAGCCTGTCAGTTCATGCATTAAAATTCTCATGTCACCGTTAACAAACCTACGAGGGCAATTCGATGAGTCAGTAACGTTTTGAATAAAAGAAATTTTTTCTTTTCGGCAAAAAAGTATTCTATTTCTCAATATAGTCTCAATTCTTTTAGCTCGATACATTTTGCACAGCGTTTTTCCAATTATTTGCTAAAAATAGGCATTTGTTTCAGTGATGAGCTCTTCATTCGACTCAAATATCTTACTGGCAAGCCATTTCTTCAGGTTTGGAAACAGAAAATAGTCGCAGAAAGTCAAAATTTATATCATAATTTAGTAAAAAAAAAAAATGTCGAATAACTTATTTATTACAAAATAATAGTTTAAAGGTTTACTTATTACTAGTGTTTGCCATGTGGTTGAAATTCAACCATTATAGCGACAATACAAAACAGTTCAGTGCCATTTAATAATTCTGAGAGCGTCAAGTATGAAAACCATGTTGCGCCTAACATAAAGATGGCCGGTATACGCGTATTCGCTCTCTTGTCTGTTCCTTTAATGCTGAGAGCGTTAAATTAAAAAGAGTATTCCAATTAAAAAACATGAATTGCATGAGTTGCATGTTGCGTTATAAAATGTAGATTCATAAACTGTATCTGCAATTGCAAAGTTGGCTTCGATATATTCATAAGCTTGTAAAATAGTAATCTAAACGTAGCCCAATTTATGGATTTTTAATATGGCGACTGCACAAGCGTGCACCCGTGAATTGGCTTGGTGTGGAAGAGCACTTTTATCTTCGGCAAATGCAGTCGTTTTTACTTCAAATCAATGAGGAATATGTCCAACCGCTCTGAATAATATTCGCCGGTAATTGTTTTATCCTTTTCAAGGTAAAAAAAACTACCGCCATGGCCTTGGCCATCTTTTGGCTAATCTACGCAAAAAAATATTCCACGTAGCACAGTGGTACAAATCCAAATCCATTGGTTCATGAGGTCGCTGGCTACGCAGCCCTTTCGTATTACTAGAAACCCAAAAATGCAATCAATTTGTAGATGGCCTCAAAACGACGAGCAGATAGTTGCGAATACTGAGTAGTGACTAGTGATGTTTCACATTTACATTGTACCGTTATGTTTGAATAAACATGCGTTCGGTCACTAAAACAAAAACGATGAAAATTTTATGCATTAACCCAAAACATAATTTTCAGTTAAATGTTTTTTTTTTTTAATAATTCGTTTATTATATACGCAGCATTTAAAAGACGTACATTAATTTGCGCTAAAAACCATTTCCTAGTTGAATTATTTCAATAATCTAAAAAAATAATTATTCATAAGAAGAAAACTTTCTTCATAACAAGCAATGAAGCCCTTATTCGGTTGTCTCTGCTCCATGCGGTGGTTTCGGGCGGGATGGAGTATCACAATTGCTACCTTTGGTCGTCCTTTAAAGCTGCGCATCTCTTGCCTGTCCAATTCGATTTTTATACTCATTGATAGCCATTCTGAATGTTTTTTTCCAAACGCACGCATATTTTAGTTGCACTTTTGCAGTTTGGTTTTGATATAAATTTCAAAGCCCTTTACTTTCGTGTTTCTTTCAGTCATTTTTTCATCGCTTAACTTATATTCGCTAAGTTGCTCAAAAATCCAGCTTGCAACAGCGGAAGCGTTTCGGTTGTTGTCTCCCCAAACGTTTAGCATCGTTGCATGAGAGAAGTCAAGCTAACGTACAAGTTTAAAGTACCGCATGAGCCGCAAAAGCATTATTAACTAAAATTAATATACACTTTCTACTTTATTTTAACAAACATTACATGTCGCAGAAACTGACAGAACATAAGTTTTTACTCCACAAAAAACGAGCACTTTGGTTTAATTTATTCAGCTTTTAGACAATACAAAACAATACACACATAAATGACATATAACAAATATTAACCAAATATTTTTTGATTTATCCATTCTACATACTTTGGCCTTCAATATCCATTATTTACAATAACTTATTGTCCAAACGTGTGAAATTTGCAAGCGCACAAAGTGAACCAAACGTCAATTTTATCAAAACAATCAGCTGACTAAACATCTGACTTTGACACACGATCAAAATTGCATTTGTTGCGGTAATAGCATTAATATTTATCGATTATATATACATATATCGAATATATAGTTTGATTATATTATATTATATTAAAATTTAGTTTTATTTCCACAAAACTTTCGACTTTATGCAATTTATTTTGCGATACGGTCCACTGTGCAATGGCTAATTATAAGCTTCGAATATAGTATTTATTTATTTATTTCAACTACATAAAAACTAAACAGTTACTTAACCACAATACGGTATATTTTATAATACAGAACATTCTAACACTAAATTCTAATCATTAATAGGAAAAAGGTACGACCACTTAGACCTGTTGGAGGATTTTTGTTTGGTCACCAAGTTGACCCACTGTGCCTCAACTCACAGCAATGGCGGTGGTCCAAGCGGACAAGGAAAATATGAAATTACAATTTATTCTAGTTCAGAGTTAAGGACAGCTTTTTTTTATAGATTTTATAGATTTTAAAGAAGAACCAACAACCACAACAACAAAAATAGATGAGAGAATTTATTATAGATAGAGCAGCTAGACTGAATCGAGTCATGGCAAGCATAATATGTTGTGCAATCTGACAATCTTAAAGTCGCATAGTTACGAGTAAAGCGTGAGGGGGCAGAAGTTCAGAGGGTTTAACGTGAGTACCAGCCGATTAGGCTTAATCCCACGGTGCCGAGCAGCGATTGAATACCGTCCAATCACCAACCCCATAAATAAATTTGTAGGTCCCAAATCGAAGCCACGCTGTTTGGTTGTGAGTTCGCTTCTTGGTGCTCCGGAGCGAGGTCTACCTAAAACCTCTGCTAGTATGTGGGCACCAGCATCCGGTTGGGAAACGTAACTCCACGCCGAATTTCCGAGAAAACTCTGACCACGACATTGTCCATTAAACCACAGCAACCACGATACGCCCGAATGCGGCCATTCCCATAGATCAGGAAAAACATTAACTGTTTTTCGGGCATCTGACCTCCCATCGTGGATTTAAATGAATGCCAAACAATTCAACGATCTCTACCTATGTTTTAGAAACAATAAACCTACTAATCTACCGCCAGACGACGCCATCAACCCTAACGACTTATATTTCTGACAGATTTCTGACATCCTCATATAACTAACACTCACACAAAATACTATGTTACCACGTTTCCTCACCAATACCAGCACCGTCCTACAAACAGTGCTGAAAGATCAATTAGTTTCAAGCGATCCACTTAGGGTGAAAGATGAACATCAGAGGGCAAATTAAGGTTTTTGAGGGCAAAAAACAGAAACTGCTTCAATTCAATCGTGGGCTCCAAAAAAAAATTGCAAATTCTAAAATCGTACATCAGCAGCAGTGTTGAAATTCAAATTCAAAAATTCTCTGATCAAATCAAATAGCCCTCGTACATACGTTATGCATTTGTACATATGTATGTACTCGTATGATAACATTTATGCCGCCTTAATCATTCACAATGCACGCAATGCAAATCTCGCCCGTCGCGAATAACATGCAAACGATGGTCTTAATTAAATGCGCGTGGCTTAAACGCGAAATGCCACACCCACATTACCTTTGCTATCTATATATGTAACTATGCTATGCTATGCTTTGGTATATGCATTTGAAGTTTATGATGCGCGCATTACGTTCCAATTAGTTAAATGAATTGCAGCTTGAATTGTTAACTATTGCAAATGTACAGCAACAAAAACTGTTGGAGATATCGAAGACAACTTTGGTTAACCTCACGAAGTTTAGATACAAATGCGCGCATATACATATATTTAGATATACAAATTATATAATTTGTATCTGTATACATGTACATGTACATATATATATATATATATATATATATATATATATATATATATATATATATATATATATAATATATATATATATATATATATATATATATATATATATATATATATATATATATATATATATATATATATATATATATATATATATATATATATATATATATATATATATATATATATATATATATTATATAAATAGTTATAAATATACTGAAAAGACAAAGTAGAAATGGTATTTAAACTAGAAAGCACTCGAAAGTGAGGGAATATTTAAACAATCATTCAGTCAGTTCAGTCAGTCAATGTTTTTGTAACATGCATTTCATCAATTGCTGTTCATTTTATTTGTAGTTAATCATTTGATTCATAGTTATAATGATTGTACAATAGTTACAATTTTGGCATGGCAACCAGTTAAATCGTATTTGATGGCTTTGCAAGAGAGTCAATTCATAAGCCTCTACATTACGTGTATCTATTATGTGTGTCCATATGTGTGTGTGTCAGTGTGTGTGTGTGTGTGTGTGTGTGTGTGTGTGTGTGTGTGTGAATGCATAAGCATCTTAAGTCAATTTTGCTTGCGCTTCGCATGGCTTAAATTTACCAAACGCCTATCGGCATTAACGCTGCTAACTTCGCCCATTTGTCCATCAAATATTTGCATGGAGATATCCATTTACATACATTTAACAACATATGTAAATGTATATGTATATGTATATGTATGCATATGCATATACATGTGTTTATATTGTATGTATTATGCATATATGTAGTTGTGGTCTATAGGTTACGAATCAAAGTAAGACGTGAGAGTGTCTCTGTAGACGAACGCTACAAAATACCAAACACTTCTAAGCTCTATTTCTGTGTTGAGATTGGTAAAGGAAACATACCGTACACCCTCTGGTTTTAAGCTGTTAATATCTACGAATGACTCAAACACTAAACAAAAATTAGAACAAGATAAAACGTTAACTTTGTTCGAACCAAAGCACTAATACCCTTCAAAATTACAAAATTACAAATCGTACGATAACTAGTCGAAAAAAAAAAACAAATTTTTGTAAGGGGTTTGTATGCAGACTGGCTCTAAAATTGAGCGGGATAGATCCCATAACATTTATACAACTCATCTATTTATAATAAATCATCATGTGAAATTTCAAGTTGATATTGATAATAATAAAGAGGTTTTTTTCATACATAAACGCAAAGGTGTGTGGTGCTCTTATTTGGAGCTTACTCCTACAAGTTTGCGTAGCACACTGATTTGGATACTATACTCGTATGTCTTATGTGGCGCTACATAGCAAGAAAAACGTGCGTTGAAACAACAATGTACAAAACCTTGTTTAAATTTTTCACCATTTACGTTGTTGGCCAATAACGATTTAGTTGTTGCACGTTTTTGTACTATTAACACTGTTAGTCAGCCAACAACGGGTTTCAATATTCCTGACTTTAAGACACACATAGTTTGAATAGTATTAGCAGCTTGTCTGAAAGTTTGTATCGCATTTAAGTAGGCATCCTAGACCCCAAGTCCATCTAGTCATTTCGGTCTGTCCATCTGGATGTTGTTGCGTTTTTTTTTTTTTTGGACACCACACCACTTTATACACAAAATTCGTCTGAGCAAACGTGTCGGAAATTGTTTGCTCTGTTTAAAAATGGTGATTTTAAGCTGGAAGGCAAGGAACGACCTGGGCAGCCGAAAAAGTTCAAAGAAGAATCATTGCTCTATGGAGATCCATGTCAATTGCTTCAGAAAACAGATGAACGATTGGGAGTTGACTTATCAACATTCAGCAAACGCCTCAAAGACATGTGAATGATCCAAAAGCAGGGAAATGGGGTCCCATTGAAAACAAGATAAGTGGCACGGCGTTTTTTCAGGTGTGAAGAGCTGCTTGAACGACAGAAAAGCAAACGATTAATGCATCGAATTGTTTTTGGCGATGAAAAATGGATTCGCTACGAAAATTCCAAATGCAAAAAGTCATGGCTTAAGCTCGGCCAACCATCAACATTGACAGGCGAAGCCAAATATCCATGGATCTAAGCTTATGCTTTGTATTTGTAAGGATCGGCCGAAAACATCACTGAGGATAGCTACCAACAACAATTGATGCCGTTTGAAAAAAAGAACACCAGCAATTCAACCGGAGACATAATAAAGTTATTGTTCAACACCAGGATTCTCGTAGCATGCTGCAAAAACATCGAAAATCAAGCTGGAAATGATCCAATGGAAAGTCTAACCCCACCCGTTATATTCACAAGCCATTGGTCCTTTCAATTACTACCTGTTCTGATCAAACAAAAAAATGGGTTGACTCTTAACTTGATTCCAAAGACAAGTCGTTCTTTTGACGCAGAATGCGTATACTGTCAGAAAGATGCGCAAAAATAGTGGCTAGCGATCTACAATACGTTGAAGAATCCATTTTTGCACAAGAAATCCTCAATTTTTCGGAAGGAAAAACGTTAAGAACTAATACAAACACTCAATACTTTCGTTTCAAATGTATTTCAGCAAGTGTTTTCTTTGTGTTTGATTATATTTATTTACAATAAATAAGTAAAAAAAGAATTAACATCAATGTCAGCAAAGAACTCCTTCTTTAACGAAACAACAAAACGTCTTAAAGTCAATTAACTTATGTTAGAAAGCATATTCAACCGAAATGAAAATATAGGTTGTGTTTTTTGAGCTGGAGAAATTTGAATTAAATTAAAATACTGAAATTACATAATTACAAACTGAAAATTGGCTTTATTAGAAAGGAAGTCCAAATTTCAAACACTTTTTATTTAGAGTAAAAGTGCTGCGAAAACGATTCATATTTAATCGAATTAGTCGCTCTGATGCACGAATGTCAAATGTCGAATATTCATGTTAAAATGACAAACCAAACTAAGCACAAATGTCAATAGCATTGCTAAAGCTGACCAATATATGACAACCTCTAAAAGAAACATCCTATATTTCAATTCGAACTACTTATGCCAACTTATAAACAGAAATGGGCGCTAAACCTCTCCTTTTTTTAATACGTTATCTTAATAAAGACACTCTGGAAATGTAGTTACTTAGCATGTATGTATTACCAATAAGCTATTTACTGATGGCGTTGGCCTGTTGTGTTGCTTTTATTGATGCAGATACTGACGATGATGATGTTCAATAATATTGATAGTGATGGACACACGGAAGTAGTATCGAAATACAAGCGGAAGTCGTCAGCCATTATTGAAAATGACCTTCAAGTCAATGTATATATTACATACGCACATACTACACACTTAATTGTGATATGCATCAATGACTTGTGTGTGTGTGTGTGTGTGTGTGTGTGTGTGTGTGTGTGTGTGTGTGTGTGTGTGTGTGTGTGTGTGTGTGTGTGTGTGTGTGTGTGTGTGTGTGTAAGGATATGCGTGTTTTTGTAGTTTTTGTGCGTGCGTTTGTAAAAACAACAAATTGATTTGGATTTATTTTGGACACTGGTAATCAAGTTGATTAAGCAAGCGTTAAATCGAACATCGATTATTTGTGCTCGCAATGAAAGCCATTCGTTGTTCAACACATGAGCAAAAAAAAAAAAAGAAAAAACAAAAAGGCATTGATATATTTTCTATTAATACATATACATACATATATATGTAGATACATACAAGCGCAGTTTGATAAGTCAGTGACTTCTTTCAATTTCTCGCGCAGAAACTTTAAATGCAGCACTCCGCCTGTCAACCACTACTATGGTCAAATTTTAAGCAATATGCGTCATTAAGTTTATGTTTGACAGCCATTAAGCTCAGACATGAAATGCGAACAGACGGACAAAAATCAGAAGATATATATATATATAAGCTTCCAAAAAGATACATCTACATATAATATCTGTTATTATGAACTGTAAGTAAAAAGACCCATCAAATCAATAGAGTTCAAAAAGCAAACAGTCACTGACTTATCAAATTGCCCTCGTACATACACGTAGATACACACATACATACCCGTACATAAAAATAAGTTTATTTGTATGCGTTGTCAAACTTGGCTGTTAATATCAGATACTTACATATAACACATGCATCTATATGTATGTAGCTATTACGATCTAAAGTCGAAAACGTGTGAAAGTCAGAGTCGAAGTATGCAAATAAAAAATTGTAAAACGAAATAACGAAATTGCATGCCAACAGATGCAAAATTATTACGTGCAACGGTGAGATACGAGTATATGTGGGTGTGGGTGTGGGTGTGTGTATGGGTGTGTGTGTGTGTATTGTATATGATCGATTCCAAGAGAATTTATAGCTTATTATACCACAACTAGATCACCTTATGTGGCTTTCTGGATATTAGGGGAGCTTTTGTCAATACAAGTCACGCGACAATATGTAACGCACTCGTTGATAGGGGAATTGGATATACTCATTATAGAGGACAAGAACAACTGAGACTAGAGTGAGTGGTACCAACATTAGGGTACAAACAGTTAAGGGTTGCCCGCAGGGGAAGTACTGTCTCTTCTTCTATGGAGCCTAGTCGTAGACAGCCTAATATGTAGACTAACGGAGAATGAGATAAGATGAAGGTTATGCAGACGACATCGTCATAATAGCAAGTGGGAAGTTTGTAGAGACACTCTGTGAAATAATCAACAGAGGACTCAAAATCACACAAAACTGGTGCGTTATGGTAGAACTTAACATTAACCCTGCCAAAACGACCATTGTACCATTCATAGGATGCAAAAGCTTCCTAGATTAAAAGAGATCAGGCTCGGAGGGGTTCCAGGAGAGCTTAGCAAAAAGATTAAATATCTGTGGGTAACGCTAGACAGTAAGCTTCTATGGAAAGCACACATGGAAGAAACTATAAGAAAATGCACAAAGGCAATACTTGTGTGCAGGAAACTGGCCGGAAAATCTTGGAGTGCAACCCAAAGAACATGCTCTGGTAGTGAAGATAATGCTACCATATGGCATAGTCTTGTGTGGAGAAACAGCGAGCCAGGTGACAGCCTCTAGGGCGCTAAACTCTCTACAAAGACTAGAGTGTGTCTGCATCACAGGGGCAATGCGCACGTGCCCAACAGTAGCGTTGGAAGCTATTTTGGATTTGACACCACTCCATCTGGAAATTGAACACCGAATAAAAGAAACACTCCTAAAGACTATCAGTAGAGGGGAATCAACTGACGGCGGAGATCTATCAGAAACATCTCCGTACATGAACGAAGGGTGCATCTCTAATGTAAGTGCCTGGAGACGAAATGACACAGAGGAACATATTTGATCGGAGTTTTATCATTAAATGTTCCGACAAAAAATTGTGGAAATCCAAAAATTCATAAGTACTAAAACCACACACCATCAAGTGGTATACGGATGAATCCTTGACAGAAAATTGTACAGGCCTAGGAGTAGTAGGCCCTAGAATTCACTACTGGAAGTCATTGGGAAAACACACCAGTATATTCCAAACATTCTTGCTGAATGTGAAGCTGTAGCTAGAGGCATATTCGGACTTAATATAATTTCCATCGTTTTCTGATTTAAAATATCATTTTGCTTGCAAAAGGTTAAACCAAAAATAACACCTTGACCTCCTTTCTCCATTGCATATGGTGTCGGATTTGCAAATTCAGTTCCGTGTAATCGGGCTCATATGCAAATTTTGTATTGTCTTGAAAGTATCTTTGTGTTGACTGCATTCACGAATCGGTTCATCACTATAATACAACTGTTGTGTTATGTAGGTTGACTTCGGTGTGCTTAATGTATGGAATGCCCCATACATATGTATACGAGTATATAAATATGAATCTCTGTCCGTCCGTCCGTCTGCATGTCTGTCTGTCTGTGTGCACGTAATGTAAACTGGCGCAAAAATGCAGCAAGCAACAACTATAACTACAACAAACGCCAATGGCTGTAAGTTACGTTGAATGTTACAATATTGCAGCGACAGCAAAAGTAACAACAGCAACAAAAACCAAATTGACAACGACAGATGCAAAACTTCGCCTATTTGTATGACGAACAATTTTGTTGTTGCTCTTTAAGATATTTTAGTTGGTTGTTGTTGTTGTTGTTATTATCTGCAGTGTCTCTGTATGCTCAGACAAAGTGAAAGAAACATAAAGTTGTTCAAAAGCATCCAAAATATGAGCAATATTATGAGCGAAGAACATATTCTATAGGTATTGTATGCAATATACTTCATCTATTTAAACAAAATTGCTTCAAAATCTTCATGCTTACAAAGACAATTTCTTTTTTCTTTATATTTTATGTTTCATATAAAAACCGTAAAAAAACTTAGGCACTCTGCATATATTTATACATAGCTAAGCAACTTTAGATGCTTAAAGACTGCAGAATGTTTATGGTTTCTCATTTGAATTTGTAGAAACATAATACATCTACGACCTAAGCTGGACAACGGACGAATTCCAAACAGCACTACATATGTAAAACATAACAAAGTGAACGTTTTTGGTACTAACTTTGTATGGTGGCTACCTTTAAAAGTGGAGAAAAACGCGCTTTGAGAATTATGAAAAGCATCCGTCATTTTGAAATTGCCTGAATGAAAAACTTTATAATACACAATCCCAAAAGTGGATGGTGGGTTTGTATAGGGACTACGCAAAAAAAAGTCACCACAACAAATTTCAAGTTGATATTTAATGGAAAAAAGTTGTACATGCTAAAAGTCAAAACTGAATGGATAGTTTGCATGGGGCTATTCCAAAAAGTGGAGAATCACAACCATTGATATATACATATGTGAAGAATCCATTCATAGGAAGTCATGTCGATTATTTTGATTGCAATAAAAAAGTTTTTCTTACAAAAGTCTAAATTGGGTGCGTAGATTTGTATGGGTGCTACCTCAAAAAGTGAGCGTGGCATGTTAATATGTATCATCTATCCCGTTTTTGACACGTCATAAACTCTCAAACAAACTGATAATATCAAAATTTCCCAAAGCCAATGTTTACCTAAGCCTGCTTAAAATCTCCACCGCCGGCACTTGCACCAAAACAAAATGAGTCGCTCATCAGAGCTAGAGCGCGTATTCTGCCTTAAAGAAAATAAGGCCAGACTGTTTTGGACCAGGCACAGTAGAAAATATCTCAAAAGATTCCTAATAATGCTTATATTCTTAGCTACATCACGATAGCGTATCAAATGTAGTGCTAACTATCTATGGTCAAGGTGTTCACTCTTCTTCTAAGTTCATAGAGTCTAAGATAAACTCAACAGGCTTGTATTTATGTTGTCACTTACAGCCTTGGTACTTAGATACAGATACTAAGCCGTACTATTTGGTTTATGGCTTCTTTTAATTTTATTTCTTTATATTAGATACTCATTGAACATATGCAAGTAACTACTTAGTATGTAAAATAACTTTTCATCTAAGACACAGTCACACAACACCAACAACAACAACAACAACAACAACGTCCATATACATATAAAACTGTTTACGGAGTGAAGTACATATCTGTTAGTACGTTTATACGAGAAATAAAACGGTAAATTAAATATGAGTATACGGTGATTTCCTAATTTAATTTACATGAAAATCATGTTATATGATAAAGTTTTACTCAAATCACGAAATCAGTGTTTAAGTAAATTTATTTGTGACTCGTATAACTAGGTACACTTATGTAAGTATGTATTTTTTGTGTTATACTATATAAGTATGCATATAGCATATGGCAAGGCGCGCCAACACAAAATATTTTGGCAATCCAATTGCATTTTGTCAATATAAAGTACAAAATCTTTTCTCAATGTGCAACATGCTATACTTCCTTGCGGCGTCGGCGGCACCAGAGTTATGGCGGCAACGGCGGCGGCGACATTGACAACAACAACAACAACAACAACAACAAGAACAACAAGAACAACCACATGAGCGCATTTCAATAGTTGCAGCTATTTTGCATAAAATCAGCAAACGGCAGCTGTATCCATGCTTCTACTATGCGGCATCATTGCAATCGTGCTCCCTGCAGTCTGGTTGCCTGAATATGCACATCTGTAGATATGTATATACGAGGGCTGGTTGATGTATCCGTCAAAGAATTCTTCCATTTTTAGTGTTTCTATTAAAGAATTTTGTTGTTAGTTTAATTTAATCATAATCATAATAGTCTTCATACATTTTCTGATAGTAATCCGATCTTAACAATTATTCGTTAGTACAGATTATTTCATTCAGATGAAAATTTGTTAAGGCTAACTAAAAGTCTATAAACCAAGTTACTTAGCAATTGCTCCATTTGAGCCCATTTATTACACCTCATAATTAAAATTGTGTAAAATGCATATTGCAATTTAAGAAAGATCTTCGAAGCGCTATGTAGCTACCAAATGTGTTAGGCTTATAGCACAAAATAATATTAAAGCACTTTAACTGTTTATATACAATGCTTCAACTTTGAACTGTATTATGTAGACAAGTCTTTAAAATACACTTAAGCCACTTAAAATAGAAAAAGGCAAAGAGAGAAAACTAAAATCCATACGGAAGACGTTCAATTATGAGTTGTTGTTAATCTAATAGCAGTTGCCGCAGCAGGTGACACTGTTACTTACTTACTTACCCGAATTTAAAGTAGTTCTTGAAAATCGACCAAAACACACTGATTACAATCGTTGAGCCTTCACTCATCGGACCATATATTTTATTAAATTTGTATACACCGTAACAACTCTTCGCCGCCGGTCTTGAATAACTCAGCTGACAGCTCATCAGGGTCTGTCTGCCTTTGTTATTTTTCAGGTTTTTAATTACTAAGTCGAAGTCATTATAGTCCGTTGAATATACAAGCGAGCCACCATCAAGTAGTGGTTCTAGAAATACTTCTCTATCGGCAGCATTTTTCATCTCCTCCAAGTATGTAAAAGAAGTAATTTTCCCATAGTACTTGTCTTTCCAGAGTTGGTCTTTCCAACGTATGTGTATATGTAACCAGCTTATCATTTTAATTCTTACAGTAAGAAACTACGGACTTAAAAGCTTCAGTCAGACACTTGACCTTTTGATAAAATTGTCGAGCTATATTTATATCACATAATACCTCAAGCTCACGCCTTTCTTACTCTATATTTTTTTGACGTCTGAAAAGCCGTTCTCCTCTCTTCGTTTTTCACGATATGGCTCTCTAACAGCAGACTGCAGAGTTCTTCTATAGATGCAGTCTTACCAAAACTGCGTCGAAAGTCTGGTGTAACCAATGGAATCTTTGGCCGACGTATCCATGGAGTGGGAGATATGTCTGTACTGCTTTAGCATTCGGAGAGTATTCCCGAAACAGTTGGCATAGTTTGGCTGCAAAGGCTTCGACGGTATGTTGTCATTGTTGTCATTCACTAGAATATATAGCTTCCATACAAAATGGCTCAAGTGTAAATAAATAAATAATTATTTAATTAATTTAGTACAAACATGTTCGATACAACAAAACAAATACAAAATGTTTTTGTATGGCTGCTGTAACTTCTTGTGGCTAAATCGTGGTTATTTTTGAATTTAAGTTTTTTTCTGCTTTTAAAAAGTCTTCATACCCACTTTCAAACCAATATTTTAAAGATTGGGGGAGCAGCACATCGAGCAATAGACAGACAGACTAACAGACGGACATGGCTAGATTGACACGTCTTGTCATGCTTATAACGAATATTGTACAATATATACTTTATGGAGTCTTGCTTTCTTGAAGGCATTGCAACCTTTACTACTATTCACACTATACGTGAGGTATATAAAAATACCTCATCTACATAAACCGTATCGAAACTGTGGTTCAATGAAATTGAGAAATCGGTTCTTAAGCCGAACCAGTAAGACAAAAGCACCGCCAACCACCGAAGCGAACCAATCTAAACTGCGCTAGTTTTTTGCTTTAATGCTATAAATTGAAATGTTTATAGTGCACTTAAAAAGTTTATTGAGTGTAGTTAGAATTACTGCTTGTTTTTTATTGAACAGCCCTCGTATAAGTAAACCTATAAACATAAACTATAACTATGTAAGTATATGTATGTGGCACCGACGATAGTTTACATTTTTTATGTGTGTATGTGTGTGTGCGTCATGTGTATGTGTGTGTTTGTGAGTGTAAGTGCATATGTCTAGTAGTGTTCGACTATATTACATTTGCTGTCAAATGCGTTGCGCTATATTGACAGACGCATGATACTGATATGGCAACGGCTGAAGCAACGCAACAACCAAACAAACAGAAAAAAAAAACAGACAACAACAATTTTAACAAAAAAATAGCAACAATAAGGACAACACATTTGCTTACTTGCATTGAAGTTGCAACCGATGCCACCAACTACGTCATGCATGTCGTCTTTGTTGCATGCAGCATTTTCCGCATGTTGCTTTAATGTTGTTGCAACACCCTCGCCACGTTTCGGCGCTGTGCATATATCCTGCCGCACATGTCAAGTTAATGTTAACTTATTCTCATGCGCATAATGTATATATATCATGTACATATACATATAAAGGGTGTTCTTTTTTGTAGAGTTGTAGAACTTTGTATTGAATTAAAGTACTGAGTTTACATAATTTCGAACTGGAAATTAACCTTATTAGAAAGATTATTTTATGTCATTTAAATGCTTTTAAATATATGATATCGAGTATACGAGGTGTGTTAAGAAAAAAACGCAACTTCATCAATTTCTATTTTGTATCCTTCAAACTAATCCCATCAGATAAAATATACCCTTTTAAAATATACCCTTTATATCGTCGAAGACGATCACTTATTATGAAACTGTCGTTGTGTGAATTAATAAGTTTTGTATGGTTCTCACTTTTGACTTGATGACGTGAAGGATTACACGCCGTGATCTAAAAATAAACGAACTTTTTAGTTATAAAATAAAACAAGCATGGTAAGTATTATGTTTCAAAGCTAATATTTATTCAAAATACAATATATTTAAATCAATACAACGTTTGGAACACTCAACCAATTTATCCATAGACTATTAAAAACTCGCTTTTTGGTATGTTCTTTAGCACCTTGTGCTTGCATGACTGGAATATCATCGAAAAAAGCTCCTTTCATTGCAGTTTTCATATTTGGGAAGAGAAAATAATCGTATGGTGATAGACCAGGCTAATACGGAGGGAGGTCGATGAGACAAATCTGTTTATCATCAAAAATTCATTGACTTTTTTGGTCTTGTGAGGTGTTGGATTATCATGCAATAAAAACAGCGGCTTTTCTTTAGAATATTCGAGTCTAGCACGTAGAACTCTCGACTACAAACGATGCAAAACTTGTAAATAATATTCTCTATTGATAGTTTGAATAAGTTCCTTGTGAATAATACACTTGGAATCATAGAAAGTTATCAAAATTGTCTTAATTTTTGACTTCTGATAAACGCAATTTTTTTAGGTTTTGGCTCGTCTTTCGACTTCCATTCTGCAGATTGTCACTTAGTTTCAGGATCATATTTAGAACACCATGTTTCATCACCAGCTATGATTGAATCAAGAAAATCTGGATTTTTTTCAGCTGTTGAAATGATGTCTTTGCAATGCTCTGTACGAGCGATCTGATCAAAAGATCATAATTTAACTGATGTAGAACAAAACGTGCAGACACCATTCTTTTTCGCAAATCTTCAGTTAATATTTTGTAGATTGTACAGTAAGATAAATTTAATTCTACTGTCAGCATTCTTACAGTGAAATTTGCAGCTATAGCGATTATTTCACTTACTTTTTCCACTAACTCAGCACGATTAGATGCTTCATATATTACAGTTAATGGATCATCACTTAAATCATCACGACCGTTTTTAAATCGTGTAAGCCACGTGTAAACTTTTTTTTGAACACACGTTTTCTAACACAAGTTTTGTGGCTCGGATGTAGCGCATTCCGAAAATTCAATTTCCGACTACTTTTTTAAACCCAATGACTTCACGTAAACCCAGCGCAAATGACCCAAAGGCCGATCTCGGTGTCCAATTGACTGGTCCATTTCGTGAAATAAAGCATACGCCACATGTTTCCTTCAGTAAGTCGATTGATTCACCAGCTGTATGAGATGTTGGAAAAACATGTCTTCACAATAAAAAAACATCTATCAACTCTTAAAAAAATCCCCCCATACACACACACATAGAAAACTTTCTGCTGCATACTTTGCTTGAAGTTATTTTCAAATAACGCGCACTTTTACGGCAACACTTTGCCAGACAAACAAACTATGATGATGATGAAGTTGTACAGAAAAACGGAACGCTTATTTACAAGAAGACAAGAATTTTATTGCCAGCAATATGGCTATCTCCTTATATAATATTGCATTTTAAGTATTTATATTCAAATTTGTTGTGCATGAAAACATTCAAAATATGCAGGTAGTTCTAGAAAAAACGAAATATGAATCAACAACTTCAACCAGTCGCATGGTCATGGTCAATTCGTGCATCTATACATGTGACGATGTACATAAAAGATTTTAAGTATAGTATATTTCCTATAATACTATTGGAGTACAATGTTCGTCTCCACAAAATCCTAGACGGTATACAAACATAACTTCGGTTCAAAATGTACCCGGAAATTCTCAATAAAACACAAACGGTTTGAACTATTTTTTGATATTTATGTAGATCACTTCAAGGTAATCTCAACGCATCTTCCAAGCTTCGCAATACTATGCATAGACCGATTTTTGGAGTAACTTTCCGAGCGCTTCGCATAATTGCTTTATACTATCCAATCGGTTCAAAATGTCATCCATGGAGTCACACGAAATAAAGCTCAATTACATATTCCAATCAATCCAAACAATGCAAATGTAAAAAAAAATGTTTTCGTCACATAATTGAATTGATATCTTGCCTGAGTTTATTTTTATTTTATATCATACATTTTAATAGCGCAGCTGACTGAAGTATTTGGCTAGCAGTGCCTGTATTAATTGTGTGTTGCCTTTTATTTTGTAAGCCTAATACTAAAAAGATGCGTAATTTATCATTGAAAATGGGCTCTATTTGTTTTGGAAGCACTTTTTTTCCACTCACGAATTATTTTTCCACCTTGCAATTTATTTTTGATGTGCGAGAACTAAAAGAAGTCATTGGATGACTTCTCTATTCGATGTTTTGAGTGGAAAAACATTCACTTGTGTTTACCGTTGTATGAGAGCTTGCATTGTCTTGATGGAGATGAAATTGAGAAGAACTCAGGTTGGTTTTCCTCAATTCATTGAAAACTTCAACCAAACAAATGGTTGTGTGACATTCAGAATTCATCGTCCTACACTGCTCTAATGGAACAATTGCAACATGACCCGTTTTTTTCCGAAAAAAAGGCTACCATTTGTATCGTAGTGCTTCATCCGTGAACAAACTAAGGAAGTAATATTAGCGATGCACACTTATCTTGACAATCCACATAACAAAACTCTTAACAAATTATCGTACGAAAATGTTCATGAGTTAATTTTAGTTTTGGTCGAGTTGTATTTTTTAAGTCACTGTAAACTACACAAACAGTGCTCGTACATCAAAACGTTCTGCGTACATGTGTATTAAAATATCTCAAACTCTACAATAGAAATTTGAACTAGCACCTAACAACACTTAGGATGGCCGGGCGCACAATATGCAAGGAAATCTTTGTAATGATATAGCGATCTATATATAAATGGGCAAGTGCAAAACGATCGCACCCTTTTAAACCGCCTTAAACACAACATAATCGCTTGACTTTTTTTTTTCTTTGAATGGTTTTGAATGGTTTTTATTTCTAAAGTATTGCCTCTAAGGTAGGTCAAAACCATGTAATGTCTTCGGATTATTACAAAAACACGAGCTCTCTCCTTCTCTCATCTCTCTCAATTTGCTAAAAAAAATAACAACAACAAAATCAAAGTGAGTGACGCCATAGCAACAGACGAATATGTATTGTTTGTATACACTGAATGAAAAAGAGGAATGTGATTTGTGCATTTCTTCTTTATTTACACCCTTCTACGCACTTTAACGTTTAGCCCATGAATAATAGAACAATACTTATAATAGAATAATATAATAATTCCGCGTAACTGCGCTCTTTTTTCTTTGCAGAATAGAGAAGAAACAAAAAAACTATTCTCTAGCTCTATCGTGCTCTAAAGGGCATTTCACATTGTAAAGCTTGCGGTTCGAGCAGCTCGACGTTAGGCTCGAAGCTGTGGTAGGCGCACTTGCCAACATGTTGACAAGCATGTTAATTGGTAATATTTTTAAAGAAGACGAACCAAATAAATATTCATAAGAACAAAGCGAAAGAGTGGATATAAAAAATCAATAAAAATTCTTTTAAAACTGTGCATTAATTAATTTTAAAAGAGTGCATCCAAAATGTGCACAAACAGTCGCACTTTGCACTGTGCGATATCTTTCTGAGCTCTAATTTGTATAGTGTGCTAAAATACACCAACAATGTAACGTAACTAATTCAAATTTGCGTTTCTCTTTAGCATCAAGCAGAAAACTTCGGCATGGATTCTTTCGTACGATGTTCGTCAACCTGGAGCTATGGCTGGACAGCGTTGATTGAGAGGCGAAAGCGTTTTCCGTGACACTTCTGTATTTTTGATATTTTTATTATTGGCTGCTTTTAAGACAAACGGTCGACATTCGACCACTGGGAGAAGTCTAGTTATGTGAAGTCTTTGTTCCGTTTAAAAGGTGTTTAGCTTAAAAAATATAAAAGTTTTAACTGCAAAAACCACAAAGTGGGCGATTGGTCTTTATGAGAACTACAGCTAAAAGTCGATGGAACACGCTCAAGCTTCCGGCCAAGAAGCAAATATTTCGAATTTTAAGTGGATATTGACTGTTGTAAAATTATTTTTCATATAGTAAAATCCAAAAACAGAGCGTTAGCTTTTTATGTGGGGGATAGGAGGGTGAGGAGCTATATCTTTCAGTGGACTTGATCATTATATTTTTTTATCCATACCATCTGTATCTGGTGTGTGATTATCGCTACTAGTAGTTCTACAACTTTAACTAAACATTTAAAAAAATCGATATGGAGGCAGTCTTAGATCAGCAAATGTTTCTTAAAATCTGCTTCTTTAGTCTCCACATAAACTCCACAGCACTTCATTATTAACAAATATCTAAAGAGAATTCTTTTTTCACTCACTATGATGACTTGTCCATAACTCATTAGTGATCAATACCTGTACTCATTTGTGGTCAATATTTCAGTTACGAACTTGGATGTTGATGGTGACTATGCGACTATGAGTATAATAAAATTTGGAAATAATTAATGAAAGCAGGATATATTTTGACCAGATGAGTTGGGCAACACAACTACAGCACCTACTTGATTTTATCTATGATATTTTTTTTATAAGGCCTGTTCTGGTTCTTAGTTTTGGGAACATTTTGCGAAAGTGAATTCGATAACATGTTAAGTTTAGTTTCAGCTATTAGATTATTTTGCGATTTGAATTCACTTGCCTTCAGCAATATGAATTGCACTTGATCAATGCCATTGTACATTCATATTGCGAAATCGTTCTATACGTGAAAAATGTGCCTTGTTATCAACTACTACTTTCACCAAATCTTCGCGAAAGTGAAAACCGGAACAGTCCTAAATATATTATTGGGCGATGTGAACTTTTAAATAAATAAGCCAAATATTTATAGTATATATGTATTTAAGAAGCAAGCAAAGAGTTATGTCATATTCACATTAGAATGGTTCACCCAACGGCTTAAGCGTGATCTCATGCACCTGAACATGTGGCGGCGTGGCCAGCGCGTACATAATAGCACTCGCCACATCCTCCGCTGCAAGCATTGGCAGCGTTTTGTAGTGCAGCGGCACCAATTCTGTATCAACTAAACCCGGACTGATGCTCTATAGAATTATAAAAGAAAAGTTCACACACAAACTCCAGCACAAAACTTGAGCAACCAACTCACCGTCACTTTAATTTTCGTACCAAAATCGCGAAACTCCTGTCGCAAGAGCTCTGTGATCGCTGTCAGTGCATGTTTCGTTGCCGGATACATGTTCAGCTCCTGCAAGCTGCCCGGCAACGGATTAAACAAATAATGTCCAACGATGCTGTTCATGACGAATACATGCCCAGCCACATTACGCGCCTTCATCGAGCGATATGCGCGTTGCGTACACTGCACTACGCCCATGACATTCGTTTGCAAAACCTGTTGCACAGTGTTGACATCCATGAGCACCAGCTGGCCGCCGGACAATTTACCAGCATTGTTGACCAGTACATCGATGCCGCCCAGTTGCTGTTCCACCCAGTCGAAGGCATTGTTAACCGAATGCAGATCACAAACGTCGCAGGAGCGTATATGCAGACGCTGACGTTGTGTCTCGAGCGGCAAATCGGCACGCAGCTGCTCCAGGCGCTCAATGCCTCGTGCCAAGGCAACGACAACCATACCAGCGCCAAGGAGTTCACGCGCAATGGCCGCACCGATGCCCGTGCTGGCGCCCGTAACTACAGCGATGCAGTCGCTCCAGCGCTCCATGAAAGTATGAGATGACAGGAGCGGTATGAACCCAGTGCAGTGTGTGTTACGTGGGCGCATCGAATGCGAACTAAAGTGTAGCGCTTCGTCGTTGCTTGGTTTTGTTGCGCTGCCAGTTCAGAACTGAGCGACTAAGCCGCTGTCATCTGTGACGACCGCAATTGTTTTTGCCAGCGCCTGAATATTGTATTTCATGCAGCTGTAATGCTTTAAGTGTCGCATTACACAGTTGTAGCAATTAAGCAATATTCCATTTTACAAAAGGGGCTACCAAAAGTTTGGCAAGTTAAAAGCTGTTCATATTTGAATTCTTCATCATTTTCTATATTAAAAGCTTTAACTTATACTCGTAAACTGTATTTTATGTTTAATTTCGGTAATTCGAACCATTTCTACATATTCGATTGTGCTGAAATTGTGCAAAATTTGTGGTAAGCCGAACACTGGCCTCTTTTAATGCATTACTCAAAATTTGTTGAATCCATGAAGCAGATTTATTCGTTCATTGCAAATTATAATGTAATATGCTATTTTATTCCAGTTCTGATGATATTCCAGTTCCAATTTGAGTCACACTTGTTTTGCCAGTAGTTGTGCACGACATTTTTTCACCACAGAATACGTATTGTTATGCCTGGAATCACAGATACTATGTACTTTGAAAAAGTTTTTAAGCATGGCTTTGGTGATTTATTCCATTTGCATTTTGATATTTGTTAAAGATTTCCACCGGTTTCAGTTTCAGTCGGAATCCGTAAAGTATTACAAATCGAATTTTATGTACTTACGTAATTTAATATTTTATGTAGAATTAAATACAGCGGACGCTCGGAATTCTTGAGTAGTATTAAAATTTTTGGATTCTTAGGATCAATGTTTATATCAATAGTTTACAACAAACAATATAAAAAATTAAAACTTTCTCCTACATTTTTTGGAGTAATTTAGGTGCGCAGAACACGAAAATCATTTTTTTTGTCTTTCGAATTTTGTGTCTTTCGATGCATAATTGTACTAAATCCGACATTCAGAGTGAACGGTATTGAATACACTATCGAGTTAAAATGCTATACTTTGGAAATATTTGTAGTTGAAAAATTTACACAAATGAGAAAAACTTATGAAACACAGTGAAAGTTCGGCTAGAGCCATTAATTCTGCTATCGCAATGCATCGATCTTCGTCGATCATAGTCGTCTGCATTCCACATCAAAAACATGGCATTTTTTTAAGTTAAAACTACAGTTTTTGCCTGTGGGAAATACTTATCAAATATTCCCAACTTATCGAACTTGGTTTTAGCGCCCTCGTATTTTTGCCTACTATCAGCAGGCAGCGCCTTAAGTGCCCTCATGCAATCGATCTGACCGCAGCCAAGTATTGTATCACTGAACCAATAGTGAGCTGAGCGATAACCACGAAAGCCGGCAGCTACTCTCTGCCGCTCAACCACTTCAAGTATTGTGTTTTCAATGAGAACGCAGAGCTGTTAATACTCGTACAATTCAACGAAAATGGATCATACGTTACGTTGTCTGAACTGCCGCAGCCGCCAACGCCGCCGCGGCCATCCAAATTACTTATCCGAGGGTGAAATATGAGAAAGCCGTCAAGCAGATACATTGAAAAATGTTTCATTTTACTTTGGTGTAACAGATTTCCAGCGTTCCCTTTGAATTCGCTGCGGAAATTGAAGTTTAATGAACAAAAACAGCAAATTGAAGTCGATACAAAAAAGAAAAAAAAAAAAAAGAAACAGAAACAGAAACAGAAACAGAAGTCAAATTGGCAGCCTCCAAATTCAAATGCAAAAGAAAACATCTGCACAGCTGCGAAAAAGTTTTGTTCAAAAAAAAAAAAAAAAAAATGAAGCTAAATAGAAATCAATTTGTTGTGAGTTAGAGTGAGAAATCTTATGTTTCATTTAAACGAATGTACATGCCATACCCTGCACCGTGAAGTTTAATGCTTTCGATCGTATCTATAATTCTGGTCGAAATATATGTTCAATAGAAAAAGTAGCAAAAAGTAAGCAAAATAAAAGAAAAAGCAAGTGCTATAACACCAGAACTTAGTATGTTGGATAAAAATAATGAGAGATGCAGGTGGTCACTTTCGAGAAGATTTTTCGCTCGAACCCTGCTCGGGCGCCAATCGATACAAGGCGATTAAATGAATTCTATCTGATCGACAATTATTTTAGCGTCACTCAGAGTGTTAGCTCTAATACAAACTATGCAACACTACTGCATTACACAAGCAATAACAACTTTTATACTTAGTAATATTTTGCTGCAAACATGTGAAGGGTATTTAATGTTGCTTAGTCTTGATTCGAATTCTCATATGTATACATATTGTATAAAGATTTTTAAACTCAGACCGTTGCTGTCGCCTGCTTGTACAAAACGGCAAAACTGCAAACGAAGACAAACAGGCACAAATAGAGAATTTAGACGGGATGGGGCTCCATGTCGTCGACATCGTCAATCGTATTATGCTCATTAGCCAGCTAATGCCTTCTTATACAGATTTATTTGCACTCCTTTGTAGTAGTAGTAACCCTTTTAGTCAAATAGTCTGCTTCAAAGTGCACCACGGTTCACCAACACCGGAGCACACACCCACACACACATACATGGACACCCACCCCCATCTCCAGAATGACAAGAAGTGAGCAAGACATTTACGACAAGTATGCGAGCACACGTGTTATTTGCACACGTGTTTATGGAAATTGAGAGCAGCGAGCAAGCAAATGGCAATGAAAGTCATCGGCGCACACTGGGCAAGAATTTGAAAAAGTGAGTGGAAATAAATAATAAATCGAAGCAAGCCTTCAAAAATGTAAATACTGAATTAAATTCCAGTATCGCTGAGTAAAACACTAGTATGAATAATGTTTAAGCTTCGTAGCTTTCACCGAAGTTAATGTTTTTTCTTGTTATAATTCTTTATTTTTTTTATAAGAATTAGAGCTAAAAAAACTTGCAGTATATCCCCGTGTTCAGGTTTTGGAATTGTACGTAATTTAAAAATTGTACGGATTCGGTTTCGTTAAAATTGTCCGTATTTCACTTCCGTTTATAAGAAAACGCCATATCAAATTTCAGGTTGAAATATGGTGGAACAAACAGGTTTTTCCAACAAAACCCGAAAAGTGGGCGGTACGTTGGTATAAGAGCTACCCCTAAAAGTGGGCGTGGTATGGTAACTATGATATATATTAAGCTTAGAAACATAAGAAGTCTCCATACTCGATTTCAGATCGATATCTTAACAACAACAGATAAACAGACAGACGGACAAACAGGCAAACATACAAACATACAAACATACAAACATACAAACATACAAACATACAAACATACAAACATACAAACATACAAACATACAAACATACAAACATACAAACATACAAACATACAAACATACAAACATACAAACATACAAACATACAAACATACAAACATACAAACATACAAACATACAAACATACAAACATACAAACATACAAACATACAAACATACAAACATACAAACATACAAACATACAAACATACAAACATACAAACATACAAACATACAAACATACAAACATACAAACATACAAACATACAAACATACAAACATACAAACATACAAACATACAAACATACAAACATACAAACATACAAACATACAAACATACAAACATACAAACATACAAACATACAAACATACAAACATACAAACATACAAACATACAAACATACAAACATACAAACATACAAACATACAAACATACAAACATACAAACATACAAACATACAAACATACAAACATACAAACATACAAACATACAAACATACAAACATACAAACATACAAACATACAAACATACAAACATACAAACATACAAACATACAAACATACAAACATACAAACATACAAACATACAAACATACAAACATACAAACATACAAACATACAAACATACCATCTTTGTACCGTCGCCATCTTATATTTTTGGTGGTAAACCCATTTTTGAGCGGATCTTATTTCTCCCGGTACCTTTTACATATTTCTCTGAATAATATAGGTACTAAGATACAACTAATTTGGTACCTCTCTTATACGAGAGCGTTGCACCACCCATTTTTCTAGTGGATCTTATATCATCCTTTACACATGGAGCAAATTTCATTTCATTTTTGTGAGATATACAAAATTTTTTTCTGCGTCAAATTGTTGCTGAGATATAACAAATTGATCACAGCAGTAAATTCTGAGATTTAGGGTAGCATGCAAACATGAAGAGCAGGCGACTAGTTAAATTACTGTTTGAAGTTAGTAAGGCGATTGCTTAACTAAACTAATGCAATGAACTAGTTCACCAGTGAACTAAATAAACTAAAAGAACTACTAAGTTTCTAAGCACATTTTGTTAATACTGTGCCACTGTGCGACGGCGCGATTTAAATCGCATGGTAGATATATGCAAGAAAATTTCGCTTGCTGATTACGTATTTACACAGGCAGACAGGCAGGAAGGTAGACAGGAGCTGGCAGGAGCAGCAGCAGCAGCAATATATGAAGAAAAACTCGGAGTAAATAGAAAAAACGGTTTATTAGGCACATTAGACGTACTTCTCAACAACGTTCTCGACTTTGAAACGAGCTTTGAGTTGAGTTGAGTTGAGTTGAGTTGAGCTGATTTGATTTGAATTTGGGCTCAGTACACTTTAGGATGCCGCTGCACCTCAGCGTTGTCTGTAATCCGATGGATAGACAAATAGTAGACATTCCACCGTAGGAAAAGACAAATTGAAAGATAGTTTGGAAAATGTAATGATGCTTTTTTCTTTTCTTCCTTACTATGATTTGGTTGCAACAAATTGCTGACATTGAGTTATGCATGCAATAAGAAAACCATAGCCATGCAGCAAATTTGTTAACAAATGTCAAAGCAAAGCATTTGATTCGCATATTTCTTCTTCTTGACAAAGCGCCAAAGCGGAAACGACGAAACGGCGCGGCAAATGCAGAACGGAAACGGAAAACGTCGCAAACGGAAACGGAAATGGTGCAACGGACCAATATGGCCGGCGACGGCGTATAGAAAGCATAGCGCACGCATTAATTGCAATGAACAGCGAGCGACTACAATGACAGCAAAAACCCATTAAAATCGTATCAATCATACGTACGCAGTGTGTTGCTGCTCACTTTGGCACGGTTCCATCCTTGGAATTTTACACGCAAAGCTGCAATCACAGCATCTAATTTGAATAAAGCGTGCAACTTAGTTTCAGCTTGATTCTGCCAACGTTTCACTTTTCAATCATTGAGCGAAACGAGTAAGTATCCTTGCGGTCATAAAAACCCTGCACAATACAATAATAGCAACTACATACATACACATGTACGTATACATATATACAATACTATAAAGAAAATCGGCCGAAATCGTGTGCAATTTCAACATTGTTGTCTGAAGAAGCCTTCTGGTTGGATGGATGGATGGATGGATGGCGTCTGCTGCAAGAAGCGTAGGACAATAAAAACCGCTCTCTGGTCGTAAACAGTAACGGGCGGCATCAATAAGAACAGCAACTACTTGCCACAATGCAGCTTTCAACACTGTTGCAGATGGCTTGCCTTTTTGAAAAAAGTAGCGTATAAAAGAAAAAAAAAAAAAAAACTTTATTAATGGGTGTTTGCATTAATTCTTAGTATTTTTTTTATTGAAAATTGAAGCTTTATTGTGCTAAAATAGATTATTCAAAGTATTCTCCATTGCTAGCCACTACTTTTTCCCATCTTTCTGGCAGCATACGAATTCAGCGTCGGAAGATCGACTCGAAGCCATGCAAGAATCCCACCAATTTTTGCAATCTTTATAAGACGTAAAGCGTTCTCCAGACAGCCCATGTGCCATCTGTCAAAAAAGTTGGTAATCAAGTGGTGCGGTGTCTGGAGAATACATCGGGTGGAGTAGAGCAATGACTTCAATTCTTCATCTTCGAATTTTTTCAACTGTTATTTCTTTTCAGTTCAAAATCATGACTTTTAAACAGAACAAAGCACTTCCGACAAGTAAAATTCGATGGCTTTCGGTAGCACTTTTCTTCACGTTAAAGTAATGAAGTAGAACTTCCCGCAAAAATACTTTATCCGGTACAAAGTTAGACAGAGTCAGTGAAATAAAAACCAAACAACATCAATGACAGTAGGTTTACGAGGGCAGACACTTTGGAAAGTGAAATAGTATAGAAAATGCATTAGTTACCTCATATGTATGTTAGGAAACGCTGCGAACTAATTCAAACACCCAATATAACAGCCACAGTGTCAGTGTCTGGCTCCGGCTCCGGCTCAACCTTAGCCGCCAGAGATACATTGACGGAGCAGTTTGTACAATTGAGTAAATGAATATGGCAATGAAGTGAAGTAAAGTGGAAGCTTCATGTTGGCGCTTTTATAGTCAGGTAGGTAAATGCATACAGCGCAGGAATAAAGAAATCCAATTCGCCTTGTGCGCGAGCGCCTTTTGGCTGTTTGACTGGCGTCACTGGATGCTAACAATAAAACGAAACCAGGCTTGAAATATAAAACACTCAACGCTTCAGCAAGCAAACAGGCTCTCATAATGTTAATGAGAAAGTATCTGAAACGTATGCCGTTCTTTGTCACGAAGTGAAACCTACCAAGCTACTGCTGACCCAATTTGTATACACAAATTCCCATCGAAATAAATAAATCGCTTGAGACGCAAATTAACTTTATAAAATAAATATATTGTAAATTTTTTATTGCCCATTAACCACTATTTATTATAAAGGGCTTAGAGGATTACTGCATGCATCTAAACAATTTAAATGTATTGTAACAAATGCATAATGATGGAACTTGTATTGCAGCTTTAGTTTCTTAACTATTTAATGTAATGTATAGTTTGTCCCAACAAGATTCAAATTTTGCCCATATTTGTTTCTGTGCTAGTGGCAACTCTGAAATTAACAGCTGACAACTACGATTAATCCGATTATTAAAAATGAAGCCCTACACGATTGAACAACGTGTCATCATTGAGAAAACCCATTAAACAAATGGGAAAAGTTACACTGCCGATTTTTCGAAGCAAATCATCTTCACCGATGAGGCGCATTTTCATCCCAATGGGTAAAAATAAAATTGTCGAATTTGGCGCTCAGAAAATCCGCACGTGATACATGAGAAACAAATGCAAATACTGCCACTTGTCGGTCATCTACGCACGAAAAAAGGCGCACCTCCCGCTCTAGTCTATTGCGCGCTGGTGCCCGTTATTGTCTATACCAAGTTTTCATAGGTCGTTCCAGACATGATCTTTCCAACTCAATACTATATAAACGTTATCATACAGCTCAAACAACTCGTGGTTCAAACGGAACCCAAACTCAACGTCAACTTTAATAGTTCCAAAAATTCTACGTATATTCTTTCTCTCGAACACTTAAAGGCGCTCCATCCGATGTTGTCAGGGTCTATGCCACTGCAGCATATAACAGGAACGGAACTATCAGTGTTTTATAGAATTTCTTCTTCATACTTCGAGCTCTATACTTCTAGTTTGCTTACTGTACCCAAAGTAGCATCTATTAACACCTCAACATTCTCAAGCTCATTGCTTTTTTACTTCTTCCTTTTTGTCGTCTGAAAAGCCTTTCTCCTCTCTTCGTTTCTCACGATATAGCACTCTAACAGTTCGCTTTACTACTGACTGCAGAACTCTTCTGTAAGCGGCGTCTTTCACTGCCGTAGCTTGGCGACACTCCCCGTCATTCCAAGAGTACGTCATAGCTCTGGTATATCCAAAGACCTCCTTTGCAGCCGTATTCATGGAGTAGGAGAAATGTTTCCATTGCTCACATCTATATTCAGAAGACGGAGAGAGGACTCCTAGAGATTCTGGTGAAAAGGCTTCGGTGTTCTGTTAGAATTGCAACTTTCTTAGCTTAGTTCTTGTTTTTAGTCACACCCTCTCTAGAGTTACTTGCACTTTCGATATTTATACAAAAGTATTGATTTTTGTGCGTGCCTTTTTCCAAAACCATGAGTATCGCTTACCTCTGAACCCAGTCTAGAACACAAGTTTTTTTTCTTTTTTTCTATTATTAAACCGCATATCTTAATTTGCAATTGGGAAAACAGTTAAAAGCAAAGTTAACAGTTGACCTTCATTCGGAACTTTCGCATTGCAATTCTATTGAAATTCAAATACGTTTTATATACGAGTAGTATATAAGTACTCTCAGTTGAGAGTCAGATGCAATACTATGCTATTCGTTATGTTCAAGAAGTGTGCGCTTTTGTTCGTATCTTTTTTTTTTGCTTCTTGTTTTGAAGAGCAGCTTGGGTGGTGTTAACATATGTTTGTATCTCAATGAGTATCTGTCCGTGTATGCGAATGAGTGCCCGCAAAGGGCATGCAATATGCAAATTTTCTTATGCTTCTGTATATGTACAACATATGTTTTGCAACACTACAAGAAGAACCCGCTTTTGATTCGTTTTCATTTTTATATACCCTGCTAATATAATGTTGTAATAGGGTATATTATTTGTTTATTGTATGTTTAGAAGTTATTTAATTGCCTTGTTCATGATCTGAATGAAACGTATCCATAGCTGTTTGTCCGACTATACGATTAAGAACTCAAAAACTGTATTATGCTTGTGAAAAATGCATACTAACACCATGCATAATTTTTGTTCTTCTCTCTCTCTCTCTCTCTCTCTCTCTCTCTCTCTCTCTCTCTCTCGCTCTCGCTCTGTATCTCAATCTCATTCTCTCTCGCAACTGAATAATATATTCAAAACTAATCAAGATCTGAATTTTCTGAACTCAAAGAGATAAACGAGAGGGTGGATATTCAGATAAACATATGGAAATTCAATTTAAACTTTATTTCTATACGAGTATGTTTGCCTGATTGATTACAGTATTCCATGTATCAAATTCCGTATGTGAGTGTTGGAACGCTTTTACTTTTTCAATTCAGCTTACAGGTTGTTGAAGAAAATATTGGAGAAAATATTTTATACCGAACCGAAAGTGAGAACCAAAACCGCTGGATAATAAAATTCTTAGTTCTTTACACACTTCCCATGAAGTTAAGTAATTACTACATACACCGATAAAATAAACTAAGATTTCCGTACTTTAATTAATCCATATGAAAAGTATGGTGGTGTTTTTGGTGGAGGAAACTGGTATCGAACTATAACACATGCGAACGGCGCAGGAAAAATGTCATTGTCTTAACTAGCTCGCCTATGGATATATGGAGTCACATGCCGAATCGCAATCCATTGCTTTTCCCAGTTACTGTCGATGCAAAAAAACTGGAGCAGCTGAGAGAGTAAAATTGATTTTGCATCCTGGTTTTACTTTCTCTTAAAGATTGATTTAAGAACTACTTACTTCAAGTTAAAAAAGACACCATTGACATTCTGAGACTCTTGTACTTGACTTGAGTGCAGATTTGTTCTAAGAATTACCTTTTTCAAGAGTTTTATTCTTGTTCTAAGTATTTCAAGAAAATTGAGTACTAATCGTACTTAAAATTTTTAAAAACGCTTTCGGATGAAAAAATATGTACTTCAAACCTTTCTTTTCTGTGTAGGTATAATTACTGACTTCATTTAAGCGTAAGTAGTAGTGCATATGTATCTATTTCAGTTTGAAACAATTGAAACTCCAATTTTAAAAGTCTTCATTCTTCAATTTAAAAAAAAAAGCCAAATGTATTAAGCTGTATAGCGTATCAATTAGTCGGACACCATGACTATAGTACTTTATTTAACTTTTTCACTTCCTATTTACTCGACGCATTTTGAAGTAGTTAGCAGTGAAAGCGAAAGGACGACGACGACGTACAAGCGAACGAAATGAATTAGCATAGAAAACTGCAAATTTGAATTATGGCCAGGAGCAGCTGCTGCATCGAAGCTAAGCTGAAGCAAGTCAAGCCAGGCATCCAAAGTTGTTTCTCCTGGTGTGCATCAATGTGTGGGTACGACTGAAAAGCAACGTCAGAGTCAGAGTGCTGTTATAATACCCTCTTACCTGCACTGAGAAAATTTTTCTTTTAGAATTATTGTAAAATACTCGTACTAGGGTGAATTGATAAGAGAGTGACTTTTTTGAATTTCGAATTATATTGATTTGAGGATAGTCCCTGAAGTAACCAATCTGCAACATTAAGTTTGTGACATGCAGACATGCAAGGCAGACAGGTAGACAGGCAGACAGAAAGCAGATCGGTGCCGAAATTAACATCAAACTTAATCGTGTAATAAATTCGAAATAGTGTTTGACGTTGGTGAGCCAAAATTTTATCAAGTTTTGGCGCCGTTTTATGAAGGTGAATAAAATATGAATGCATTGTAATATATCAGTGACCAAGCAGTAGATGAAACAGTGGTTTTCTTTGGTCGAATCGGAGCTGTAACCTTCAGATTTCTGTTCGTCTGTCTGCATTTCATATCTATTTTCAAATGCTGTCAAACTCATACTTAATGATGCAGCTTTTATTTTATAGTAATCCTAGCTTAATTATGGGTATTATGGAGACTACCCGTATTATAAGGAAGCCTAAATGTACAAAACCTGGAGACTCTATCACTTATAGTCTACGAAATATCGTTGTTCAAACAGGCGGTCAGACGGACTTATCTAAGTTTATCGACCTCAACTTTAATGCTGATGAAGAACAATAGAAAGTATATAACGTCTTTTGTATATTACATACCGCCCAAACATAATTCACAATAAAGGACTGAGACCTATAAAAAAAAAAATGGATGTATAAAGTTTGCATAGTGCTGATCAGCATGGTGAGTCGCGCACAGTGGTCTGAAATGTAAATTTTGGCGACAAAAATTATTCTTTGCATATTTTGTCTAGTAGATGTCTTTCCTATATTTGTGAGGGTGCTGAATTTATACCTGCTATCAATTTATCCAAAAGATAAAAAGTTCGCATACTCTCTATACTGAATTGTGGCTAATGTCGTCATATGTTTTTAAAGACGCAAACGCCATTTTGTTTTGAAACACTTTGAAATACAATTTGTCATCACCATTCTTTCACGAATTATTGTCGAATTTAATATATTTACTACTTCTATGAGGTAGGAAGATGGTTATTTTGTTCGAAAATTTACAAAACATATTTTTTATTCATTTTCGCATAACTTTTCAATAAGCGTATAAATGCAGATGAATGTTTGTAAAGTAGTAACTGAAGGTAGAAATGTCATGATTTCTACAACAAAAAATTAGAGAATTTCCTTTAACGCACTTTAAATTCTTAGAGTTCTGTCTAGAACATTAAAGAATTATCGAAATAAATTTTTTTAAATAGTTTCACAAATTTCTATTTGTCCGTCTAAAATTTAACTGTCACACCAATGTATGTCGCCCCCAATTTGGCCTGTGTCTCAAATACTATTAGAATTAGAGTGCATATGAAATTGACTTCAAATATGTGTGGTTAGATCTCAGGAAGTTGAAAAAAAATATTCAAACTACTGTAACCGACCAGCTTGGTTACTTCATTAAATTTTATTTTTCACATTACATTATTTACTTCTTCTTTGTTATATAGTTGAAAGAAAACAAAAGTTAAATCAGGGCCATCTATAGAATGCCTGCAATTATGGCAAAAAAAAAGAGAATTGGTAGCTAGGAATGACAATTTAATATAAACTTGTAACAGCACGATACGTAGAGAGTCTATAACGGGACTTTGTTCAAGACTTTCTTCAAGACTTATATGAAACAATCTGAGAGAAGAACAGACATGGAAAGATTCACTCGTAAATATATACATATACTCAAAAGGTCTCACATTTCATTGACATTTTAGAAAACCCAAACCAACCCAACAGTGACTTACGAGTATATATTGATTTTGATGTCTATTAAATGGTTTGAATACATTATTTTTGTTACGAATGTATATATACAAAAATTGTTCGTTTTAATAAATTCCTTAGCAACTGAAGTACTACATACCTATTTATATAAGAGCAGTGATCCACTCTCAGTTACATGACACCGTTTCGCATAACACAAACCTTAAAATTGTGAAACGATTCGAGTAAACGATTTAAAAAAATTTAGCTCATCACTAATTCCCGTAAAAAGTAATCAGAATCATTCACCCGTTTCGTATGCCCGGTTCATATGTCAGTTTGATACACCCGTTTCATACACGCCGTAGAGCAGGAAAAAGTCATTCCAGCCCGGGTATGGACAAAACTGCATGTTACGTAATAGGTACATTACAGAATGTGAAATCATCCGACAATTTTTGTCGTGTGCTTGGTCTATGTGATACAGACACGATTGCATACCAAATTTGGAAAGAATACAAAGATGGCGAAGAGGATTTACGTAAGGGGGATGCTCCACAAATTGTGGTTGGTATTAAGAAAGATGTACTGAAGTCGTTAAGAAACAAGCTACTCGACGTAAATGATGTTAAAAGTCTTGTGCTGGACAATTGTGTCGAAACATTGGGGACTAACCGTATACACGAAGTGTTTGATGAACTGCAAGATAATTTGCATATAATGGTGTTCTGTGCCAATGGCCATCATTGCAATGTGTTGCGGGTGTTTTGCAAATCTTTAATGAAATCACCTACGCTTGTGGATGACATCTGCGATCATTACACCATGGTAGAGGATTACTATGTAAACGTCAAGCAGCACGAGAAAATGAAGAAGCTCTTTGAGCTACTCAATGCATTGGAGTCTAATCAGGTGTTCATTTTTGTGAACTCGAAGAAAAGTTGCTTTGAGCTATCGATGTGCTTGGAGGAGCAAAATTTCGCCGTTGTTGGCGTGCATCATCGCATGACAGACAAGGAATGTCAACCGCTCTATGAAGAAATCAACGAATGCAAAAAACGTTTATTGGTGACCATTAGGTTTTCTGAAAAGGGCTTACACTATGGACGTATGAATATTTTTATATATTACGAGATGCCAGAATGTTGGAGCACAAATATAATCGGAACATTGTGGGCGGGCAGATTCTCGACCAAAGGAATGTCTGTGGCATTTATTTCGGATGAAGATGATGCTAAGTGTCTGCGCAAGTTACAGAATGACATCGATGCAGGGATTAAGAGCTACCGGACGAAATTGATCTAACATTATGCCTCGAAGGATATGAATCTGAATGAAGAAAGTAGACACACACACAGACAGATGCACTGGCACACACACACACAGACACACACACTGGCACACACACACTGAGAAACACACACACACACACGCAGACACACACACACACAGACACACACACTGGCACACACACACTGAGAAACACACACACACACACGCAGACACACACACACACAGACACACAGACACACAGACACACAGACACACAGACACACAGACACACAGACACACAGACACACACACACACACATAACTCAACCCTACAGCAATATTTAAAAAAGCCATGCAATATATATTGAATATTGGCTTTGCGATTATTTTAATTCAATTCTTTCTCTCTCTCTCTCACTCTCTCTTACTCGCTCGCTCGCTCTGTGTCTTTTATTTGAATTAATATACAAAGTGAAGTTACTGCTGAAGACTAATTTTTTAATTTTTTCTTCTCCAAATCGAAATAAAATTGTTCTCTGTGTATTTAGTAGTCAAGTGAACAAAGGCATCAGCACTAACAACAACATTAGAGACGCTTAAGCTTATTTTTGTTTTTGCTGTTGCTACATAGTTTAAGGAAAGGAAATATATGCGTGAATCCTTTAATTTGCATTGCATTTTTTCAATTTTGTGCTTTTTGATGTTATTTTTCGTTTCATATTAAGTATTTCTGTTTATTAAAGCAAAACAGTTTGCATTACAAATTGACGGTTTGCTGTCAGCTGTCACATTTGATGCAGCCTAATATTTGCTAATATGCATAAATGTGAATGGCAACACTTTCAACACTATACTAAACTAAAAAATACACACACACACAACACACACAGCATTCCACAACATTTTGCCTAAGTTTGAATTATGCCTCTACAATATAATAATTTATTAACATCAAATGAGATGAGATTGCTGTATGTGCTCATGTCCCTTCATATCAGAGGGTTAGTGTAAGCATGCTATGTACTAGGGTTATCAAAATATCGATAAATTTGCTATTTTTATATCAGGGTATATTAAGTTTGTATAAATTTAAGTAATGTCAAGAAGTGGCGTTTCTTTTGATCCAAACCAAACTTACTCGGTTATCCTATAGAAACACTATATAAAAACATCGATATCGATATTTTGAAACCCCTGCTATATCGATACTTTGAAACACCTACTATGTACTCTGCAGAAAAGGCAATATACTAAGAGAAAATAGCAGTTGGTAACAATCTTGTATCTTAAATTACTTATGCCAAACTTAATCTAAACAAATATGAGTACTATTGTTGAGGTGTCGACCAGACCGAAAGTCATGAACGGTTTATGAGTTAAAGTGAAGCGTCCGTCCATGCGAAGCCACCAGTTGCCTATTTTGCCTGAAATGGAAAAGTTTTTTATGAAAAATAACAAAATTGGATGGTGGATTCGTTTGGTGGCTGACCTTAAAAGAGGAACCAGACCTATTTCTGTATATGTGAATCGTTCGTCCATAAGCAGTGACTATTTTAAAATTTAAGTTGATACAATTAAAAGTGAAGGGTATTTTCATAAAAACCAACAATTTCAAAAAAAAAAAATATTTATATAGAAAGCTTAAGGTGAGCTCGTGACTATGGAGACGTTATATATGGGGCTACCCCAAAAATTGGGCGATGCATATCAATATCGATATTCTATTTACCTAACTGCAATAAAAATAAGTCTAGGAGCCAATTTACAATTGGATATCTTAAAAATTTGAGCCTAAAAAATGCTCAACAACTTCCAGACAGACAGACAGACGGACATACTTCAATCGACTTATCTCGTCCAGCCGATCAAGAATTTACAGAGGGTCCCAACAAGAGTGCTTTATTTAATTTAAAAATATAAAGATTATTTTTGAGCGAGTGGTGATATTTTTATTGCACTGTAATGTAGACATACTTCTATTATGTACAGTATAAAATATCCAACAAATGGTCCCGACATTTGCTCTTTTCATGATATTTTGACAAACACATGGCTCTATCTTACCGATGAAGCGTTCGATCTCGGCCTTGAACTCAGGATAATAGGAGCTCAGGAATACACCTAAGATTTCGCAAAACTCCAAGGAATGTAATAGCACGGCGTTAAATCGCGCGATCCTGGTACCCAGTTGACATCGGAATAACGGGAGATGATTCGGTCTAGAAATCGTTGCTTCAATAAATCGATAGCACAGTATGGCAGGCGGCGCCATTCTGCTGAAACTACATTTCATTCAGATCCATACCGTCTAGTTGAGGCCACAAAAACTCCGTTATCATGTTCCTGTAACGAATGCCCATTCACAGTCACCGCATTTTCGACCTCATTTTCAAAGAGGAAGCTAAGAGCAAAACCGTAAAAACAGTGTCAATCAAATATCAGCGATTCCTGCTACTGCAACTGTCATTCACTGTGTATTAGTGATATATCAAATGGAATTTAGTATCAAGAGCACAGTAAGTTGCACGTAGAAGTGATGTATGAAGCATTTGTTCTTAGTTTTTTTATTTTTAGGCAGTGATCGCAGTAGCAGTTAGAAATCACTGTGATTTCAAAGTAGCAGTTACGATATTCCTTGCTAGTCAAAAATCCCTGACTAGCTTATTTTTATAGAAATTGCCTTAAATTATATAGATATATTTGTGATCAGCACAAGGAGACGAGTCGAACAAGCCATGACCGTTCCTCTTTCCGTCCGTTAGTCCGTCTGTCTGTATGTCTCAATTGATTTGGTACACTTATCAAAGTGACACACTAGATGGTTGTTGCATCGAACATGTTTCAAGCAATTATTTTTAAAACGGTCGAGTGTGCTCGACTTCGACATACCCTGTACTTTTTCTAAGCTTCTTTATTTGAGTTAATGGTTTTGAAGTTGGTCCACTACATACAAAGGGGGAATCCAATTGAATTTGATATTAAGTTTCAATAATATTAGCTGATATTGCATAAAACGTACACTTACAACAATAAATATTTGAGGCTCGAATCAACTACTGCTCAATTTTGAGTTCATATAAAGAAACTATGTATCTCAGCTTTTATAGGTAGTCTTCCAGATCTATAGAAAAATTAAGACGCACATAATTGGATCGATTCTGCTCACTATTGTTCAAGAGTATTTGCATCCTTCACCATGTTATAAACATACACACTGCAAGTTCAACAAAACTAACATACTCTGTAACAACTAACAACGCTTTTAAAATTTGTGCTAACAAAGAGACCAGGTAATTACTTAATTGAATTTTTGAAGAAACATTCTGTAAATGTAGATACATAAAAACATAACTACATAAATGTAAATATTATATTTAATGTCCAGAATGTAACATCGATCGCCAAAGACCTTCCAAGTTAAATCGTTGAGTTGACAAAGGTTGAAGAAGGTCTTGCACTGCCTTGAATAGCTCAAGTGCAGTTCACACAGAAAGGCAGACAAACAAACGGACCGAGGTACACTCATAGAGTAACGTGGAGTATCAGTGAATAAATAGCTAAACACTTCAATTCAAACGTTGTAAACGTTGCATAAACCTAGATTCACATACAATTGCTGACCGAATGCAACGAACCCAGCTATCGACTGAATGCATATACGTGTATGTATGCATCTATGTAGTATAGGGTGTTTGTTTTTTTAGAGATTTCATATTTCGATAGGGATTAAACTATTACAAATTGGTCAGATCTGGCAAAACCATTGTCATTTGTGTTCAGTTTGGTTGGCCATTTTAGCATGAATAGATTAAGGTCAGAACAACGCTTGCAAATTGTGCAAATTTATTTTAAAAAATCTTGATTCAGTTCGGGAATGTTACTAATATTCGTCCATCCGAGCGACTAATTCGACTAACTATGGATCGGTTTTGCACCACGTATACTCTAAATGATAATAGGCATCCGCAAAGTCATTTGACTTCTTTAAAACTGAGGCCGGCGGAACGAAACCGTCCACGGCGAGCGACTTACTAAACGAAATATTTGGAGAACGCGTTATATCTCGAAATGAACCAGTCAATTGAATACCGAGATCGTGCGATTATTTGCTCTGGAATTACATGACGTCATTGGTTTTTGCGAACGACCCAGCAGGTTTGGAAGACTTGTATGATAATGGCTCCCACTGCTTGAAAAAGTTGTCGAAAATTGTTCTTTCAGAGTGGTCACATCCGAGCCAGCCCACGTACTCGAAATCATATCGGGTACACAAATTAGTTCGGTCCGTTTACAGAAGATGGCTCTGGCTGTTGTAAATGTTTTATATTAACAGCTGATTTCGGAGTGGTTAAACAATTTTCAGTTTATAACGCCCTGAGTTTTAGAAAAAACCTTGTTTTTCATTGTGTTGAATATGTCAAATTTTGTGTTAACTAAGCAGCATTTGCGGGAGGTTTTAGTTTTCTGCTTCAATTGAAAGAAAAGTGCAGCGAATCCGTTTGGAAGTTTTTTGGTGACAATGCTCCCAACTGATAAATCATGTAGGGAATAGTTTCGACGTTTCAAGTATGGTGATTTCAGCGTTGAAGACAAGTCTTGCTCTGGACAGACAAAAAAAAAATTCGAAGACAAAAAATTGAATGAAGATCCGAGTCGAACGCAAGAGGAGCTTACAGAATCATAGAAAGTGACTCAACAAGCAGTTTCTGTATGATTGAGATCCATGGAAATGAGTGAAAAGCAAGCCAATTGGGTGCCCTATAAACTGAAATCGAGAGACGTAGAAAGGCTACTTTTCACTTGCGAGCAGCTGAGAAAGTGTTTTTTTACATCGAATTGGTACTGGATATGAGAAATGGTTATTGTACGATAATCCAAAAGAAACAAGCTACGCTATGATCGGTCACTCGTTGCCATTGTCCTCAATGTCAACACCAAAGCCGAATATTAATGCTTCGATGGTCATGTTGTGTAACTGGGGTGTTGTGTTGTGTACTATGAGCTGCTACAACCCGTTGAAAACCCGCCGTATTCTCCGGGCATTGCTTATTCCTGTTGTTCCAACGCATGCAGCACGATTTAGCAGATCTTCGGTTCATTTCATTCGCAGAAATGGAATTCGAAATTTATAGAAAAAAGTAGTAACCGAACACCCTTTAGTATTTATGCTACAAGTGGCAACGAAAATGTCGACGTCGAGCATTTTTTGCTTGTTTATGCTTCGTCCATGTCCACGTCCACGTCCTCGTCCTCGTCCACTTGCTGCAGTTCGTGTTGTCGACTTTTAGGCCAGCGAAGGAAGGCAAAGCAACGCTTTGTCCTCAACGTTCGCACTTCGTGAAGAAGATGCTGCTGAACACATACTTACTGTTTGTTAAGTGCTTCATTAAAAAGTTTCCTGTTGCTGTTGTGTGCGTGCATGTGTGTATCTATGTGTGTACGCCCAGCGATAACGATGAGGACGACGGCTTTCACTAGTTTCCGCTTGTACTTAGCCGTCGTTGCATGAATTTTTAGTGGCATATTAATTGCATAATAATATGACGTTGAAAACGCGTTTGGGATGGTGGGTTATGTACCACAACGTTCTCGACATCATACTACGAAGGTCGATCGTTTGTTTGTTTGTTTGTTTGCTTTATTTTTAGCTATATAAACATATGTACGATGTACGATGTATGTAAAACATACAAATACTTGTATTTACATATATACAAATGTATGTACGTCTAATGCGCCTAAAGTCATTTTAAGTAAGGCTAGAAGGACATGAGTCTGTGAGTGTGTACTCCATGCATCTTTGAAGATTTTTCTATGCACATTTGTTGTTTGAAGAATGCCAAGGACACGTCATGTCACGTCAAATCACGTCGAGGCAGGTCGACATTAATTGTGCTGGAAATAATCCACACACACACACACACACACTCACTCACACACAGCCACACAACCACACTTTCAGATACTCGAACAATGTTGCCTACTTTTAGGCAAATTCGCTTCTTTTTTTTTTGCTCTCCTTAGCGTTTTTGACCTAATTTTTTTGCTTTAATCAAAATATGGAGCAAAATGATGACTTCAGTATAAACGATTACACCGCCCAACAGCATCTCTGCTGCATGGAGTATTTTAGATGATGCTGAGTTGATTTTTGACGATGATATCAAATATGTTATCAGTTCTTATATACCAGCTCTAGACCATCTATGTGCATTCCAGCAACCCGGAAATTATTCCTCAATAGGCAGAATATCTTGGTGGAATGATTCACCCTGTTCTTCACTCAAGTCACCTAGATTTTTAGGAAAACGATCTAACTTGCTGCACAAAAAGTATATTTTGAAGGTCTTGTTGCATACAAGTTGCTGGAAGTCAGACAACATCTCTTCAACGTGTTCAATGTTATCATCATCCTTTATATTATCCAAGAAATTCTGCATAACTCAAACAAACGAATTCCATGCATTCTTCCCAATTATTTACATTGAACTGCTGAAATGAGGATCATTCATCTATTTTTCGTTTCAATCATATCTCGTTAAGCCCATGGTAGTCATCAAACCAGAAACATCTGTACAAAAACACAAAGCGTTAAGATTTCTCGAGTAATTCAGAAAAAGTTTTCGACAGTCCAAGTTCTCTAATTAAAGAATTAAGCTCATTTTTATTATATGGTCTCGGTTTGAAATGGTTTTCTGGACCGAACTCGTCTTTGCTCGCGCAGCTTAGCTTATCCAATTCCTCAGAGCTTTTTTTTTCAACATACTCATTGACACCAGTTTTTGAACAAACTCTGTTGTACTAGAGCTTGCACGGTAGACGAAAACAAGTTTCAAGGAAAAGCCTGTCTTTACTCTCCTGCCCTTCTTCCCCCTGCCCCCTTTCACTATATGAAATACGCCGTTGACTAATCTAATATCGTTAGTATTTGTAGGTCTTTATGGATTTTGCTGTTCCTTAAGTACTAACGAGCTCTGGAATGTAGGGTTTGCAAGTCAACCTTTTGTAAAATCAAGTGCTCAATTATTTATTTATTTACAGCAAGAAATACTGCAGCGTAATATTGCGTCTGAGTACCTATTTTAGAATTCGTTGAATCGGTTGCTCAGTGCCATGACTGTGTCGAAACCCAAATTATTGGTTGGGCAGTATATCTTCATTTAGTTGTGAAAGTACTATCCGAAGAAATGATGAGGTAGCAATATGTTCAGTAAGCGAACTCATCTTTAGCGCCTTCGAATCATTAAAATTTTATGGAAATTCGTAGGGTTGGTAAAAAATACACAAAGAATCGATATACATTTTTTTAAGCATTTAATTTAAGATTGTTTAATTAATATTCACATTTAAATTGCATATCTCTACAGTCACGTTGCATAGATGTAGGCCGTTAATCTCTTTAAAATCCGTTCCAGCAGTGTTTGAACCTACGGATTACATTTCAGTATGCAATCACATAGAAACTACACAGAATCGTTTGGATACCGTATTAAGTTATGTTAAGTTACGCATTGGCGGATCCAATGGAGGAACTGGGGAATGCCCCCCCCCCAACAGCATATTTGCTCATTGGGATTTTTTGAAAGAGTTATGAGAATTATATTGCTGAAATTCATTGTCTTAAATTCGGCAGCACGTTACGAAAAATTTTTTTGTTTTGACACACTAAAAGTACAAAAATCAAAATAGCGGCTTAATAAAGATGCGGCAACACCTTGCTCCTTGTTTCCTGCACACACACACAGGCACTCACTACATAGATGCTGGTTTTGCCTTTTCAGTAGCACGTGCCGGCTGCTCTTAATTTCGCATGAAACGAAGCGTTTGAATAGTATTTCAATATGTGAGCCAACAATCACAATCAGAATCACATTCACATCACAAATATTTTCATCATTTCGAGTTTGACGCTGCTACATACTACATACATATAGTATACGACATACCATATATATATATATATATATATATATATATATATATATATATATATATATATATAGATATTTTTCCAGATACATTTGGGTTCATTCTTTATTTTGCTGTTGCTGCGATAGTAAAAAAAAAGAAACAAAAAAAAAGCAAAAGCAAAAGAAAGGAAATCGGTTTGAATGAATTTCTCGTTTCCTTTGCGCTTTTCCAAAACGAGTTCTGAACAGAGCTGACTTACACTTTGCTGACAGCATATTTTCATCACGTTCCATTGACGCTTGGCTCTGCGACGCTCGACTACTTCCCTTCGGCCCCAATTTGTGACTCTGGAATGGCACCGCTCGGCACGAGTGCCTTAAATGACAGGCAAACGTTGGCGCATCAGAGTGGACGAATGTAGCGTCAAGAATATTGCAACACTATCCATACTTCATATGTAGGTATAAACACTTTCTCGTACATATGAACTTCCGGTTCGAGGCAAATACATTGAAAATTGCTAAAGTAAGAGTTGAATGACAGCTGGAATAATATTTCCCAAAGCAAAGAATAAGCTTTAAGCAGGAAGTTAGGGAAGAAAAGTAAAACAAAAATAAAATGAAACGAAACGAAACGAAACGAAACACCGGCGAAAATATGGATTAAATTTGTTTAAACCGAAGTTTTTATATGCTCTTTACATGCTTTCCGAAACACTTAAGTCTATATGCGCAAATCTATTTGGAAAAAGACAATTTTGTTTACTATGTTCACAACGTTTTGTAATAGTGCAGAAGTGCAGAAACGGCGTTGACTTGAGCCACTCTGCCACAGTCAACTTTTTGAGATTTTGGCTTACTTGTTTCGAACTTCTCCTTTTTGTGAATTATCAGCTGTGTATAGAGCCTGAGTATAAAGACAGAAAAATACCAAATGCACCAAAATATATGCAAAGAAATGATTTAGACAACGGACTGAGTTGAGTAAAGTAGTGCCAGATTTTTTTAGTGAAAGTTGTTGTTGACAGTTGGATACGATTAGATCGACTTAAGCCTGATCGAACTAAATACAATAAATATATATTGCATTTTTATTCAGCATTTCGACAAACTAATTATAACCATTTCATAACAAATATGTAGGAGACAATACGAAGACAAAGGCGGCATTTTTATGCCACAAAATGAGATGCTTTTGCAAAAAAAAAAATAACAACAACAGCTAATTTTATAGAGTAGCAACTTATATAAAGCTTAATGAGTGAACATAGAGAATCATTATCAAACGAAAAATCCGTAGTAAATAAGTAAAAGAATATGTAAAAGCTATTTGTGTATTATAAGTGCTATTAAGATATAAGCAAAAGCCCATAACTCACAGCATTTGAAACAACATTTGAAGCTAAATAAACGATAAATGAAAAGAAAAAAGAAAAGAGCGAGCACATCAGACATAGAAGTAAACAACAACAGCAAATATTGTACATGCGAATGCCTTTTGTCTAATTCTCTTTCGTAATGCTGCATATAATCGTAGAGACGGTGCACGGTGAGCAGCATTTGAGGGTAAGTAAAAAAGGAAATGAGAGGGCAGCAGCATACAGTGCTGTTTGATTAGTGCGATTAGTCCATATGTATTAGAAAAATAGCTAATTTTAAGCTGCTGGACCTGAAAGCTATGGGGGAGATTTGCATTCCAATTCCACGCCTTAGAATTAAATACAACAGTGAACCTACTACAAGCTGTTGGAATATGATCTATTGCCAGGCTCTGGCTCTTCTTTGTAGTAAAGCTGGAAATATTACATCTACTTCCGAAGTTTAGTTTTTCTTCACCAGTTTCAGTCTTTTCGACTTCTCTGCTCGCTCTGTTTGTGCGTACATGAGTCTACGCTGATTGTAGTAGTATCTGTATACATTCCGGGTTCCGGAGTGAGTTCTTCGTTCTATTATCTTTCATATGCCTGAATAATTCCTTTATTTTGATGAGCTACTCCCTGCTCTAACTGCATAGAGTGTCTAGAGATTTAAACACTCTACGTAAACATTGCATCAGATCGAGATTGTGTTGCATAATTCCATTAGTTGATTTTGCTAAGATTTCTTTTCGTTTCCAGGTTTATCGTCACTTGCTATATCGAAACTTATTTTGTGGTCAGACTTGGATGGTTCTTGTAATACACGTCATTTCTCCAAGTCATTCTCCATGTACAGACTACAGAAGATTATATCCAAAACCTATTCCCACCCTTGTTAATAACGGACACTTACCTTCTTTTTTGCCTATAAATCAAAATATTTTACCAAATGGAAATAAATATTTTTATAGTATAGAGAAATACAGACATAAAATGTATTTCATAGAGCTAACTACGACTGCTTTGGTTTGCATGTGTGCTCAGTTTTCTGCAAAGATATTGCCAAATCTTTGATGAAATTTTGATTTGATAAGCACTCTGTGAAAATCGCAAACAGTGCAAACATACAAACGTGCTTGCAAAATCTTTCAGATACATTTACTTACGTTCACATGAGCAAATGTATACGAACATGCATATAAGATAGCTGTTTTCTTTATAGTGATTTACAGACGTACAGACAGACAGACAGACAGACAGTTAAAAGTGCGTCCCTGGATGATTAGTATGCAGCCGGATGCAATGTTGTAGCGTAATTGAAAGTTTAAAGACGAAAGCGCTCCGTACACAAACATAAAGAAATACATACTCGTAAAAAGGATTTCTTACTCAAGGTATCTATGCTGTCCTCGTCGTCGTCGTCGTCGTCAATTGAAGTTCCATGTTTCGTGCAAGTCAAAGCAATAATATTGTATAACTGGCTCACTGACAGAACGAAAGGCGATACGGATGTAGTATTCGAAGAAGAAGAAGATGAAGAAGAAATATATCCAATTGAGTTCATAACCACAAAACGTTTGCTTTACTTTACTCCTGATATTTCATGCAACTGTCTCTATTTTCTGTATGTAAGCAAAGAAATCCGATAAGCGTCGGAAATGCGAAGCTTGTTGTTATTTTAATACCCTTCATGTACTTCAACATCCTTTATTATTTTGTATCAAGTATTGTAGTGTGTGTATACACATACATATATAGCTAATGAAAATTTTATCATTAATTTATTTAATTTTCATATTTTGGTCATCCGCGATTTAGATTTTAGTAAGTTATAAGAGGTTTTTCAATAGGTATATATCAGTAATTTGATAGTTTATAGCTCTGTCGTTTAAGATGGCAACGACAGAGACAGAAACTAGTAAGCATTTATATTGTTCCTTCATTGATTAGACTGTATCAAAACTTCACCATCTATTCAAAGTTACACAGAAACAAGTGTGAATGCTGTAATCGAGTTTGCTCGACTTTGATATATTACTACCTGTACTTTGCCTAATGCCTATTATTTGAACCATAAATTTGTATGAGCGCTATATTCGGAACTAAACTTATGTGGAATATTATATTAGGATTGATATAAAGTACACCAAATTTATCGTTTCTAGTTTTATTAACAACAAAAAACAAATGAATGTGAATTTAATGACTGACATTGATGAGAAATTCTCATTCATTCTAATTCATTCGAAGCCAGTGAATCTATAATATTCAAATGCTGATGAAATTGAATATCATGAATGCTGAATGACTCAATGCGGGCGATAGATTCGAATGCTCTGAATGTGATGCATGTTAATATGACTCTTTCTCTCTGCTTGTCAGCTATGTGGAATATTATATTAGGATTGATGTAAGGTATAAAAAATTTATGGTTTTTTGCATTAATAACAACAAAAACCAAATGAATGTGAATGTGAATGTGAATGAATGATTTTGAAATTGAAATTCTTATTCATTCTAATTCGTTCGAAGAGAATGAATTCATAATATTCTAATGATAATACAATTGAATATCATGAATGAATGAATGAGTCAATGATTGCGAAAGATTTGAATGCTCTGAATGCGCTGCATTTTAGTGTGTCTCTTTCTCTCTGCTTCTCTGCATCTTGGAGTATAAATGTGGAATTTCAAAAAAGAGTTAAGTGTGTTGAAATTGTGTTATGTAGAGTATGGCAAATAACTTATTAGAATATATTAAATAATTGTTGATTGAATTGTAATTGAGAATTGAATTGAATTGTAATTGAATTGTTGATTAAAATCAAATAATTAATTAACAACATATTTGCAAAGAATTTATTTTTTTATTTATGTATGTATCAGCACTATAAAAGAATGATTAATTTTTAATATTTAATTCACAATGAATGATTTATTAATCCATTCATGTTGAATCGAAAAGTTGAATTGTTTTTTGAATCATTCAAATTCATTTGTATATTTTGAATCATTCATTTTGAAAATTCTTTAAAAAACTTAATTTGAATTGAATGAAATTCAAATCCTTCTGATTTCTTTTTTTTATGGTTTTATGTATATAGTTTCACTTTCAGTTAAAACTAGCCGGTCACAATTTTAACTATATGTAAATTGTTAAAGTAAAAACAATTTAGGCAAAAATTACAATGAGTGATTTGAATTCGCATTCAATTAAATATTAATTTTTTTTTCAAAAAGTTCTCAAAAGAATGATTCAAAAATGTACAATTCACTTTGAATGATTCAACTTTTAAATTTGTATTCAATTCATTTTTTTCCAAAAAGAATAATTCGAACATTCGAAACATTCGAATGAATGGTTTCCAGATTAATTTAAAATTTAATTATTCCTTTTCAGCTTTGGTAAGAATATATATAAATCAACTTTGTTTTTCATTTTTCATAAGTGTTTACAGCCACGCTCACTCCATCTCAAAAATAAAACGCCAATGATTTTTCTTTCTCTGTTTCCAAAGTGTGCTTTTAGTAAGTATTTACCTGTTGCTTTATGACAGCATCTCTTTTCATTAGCAACTAGCTATCGCTTGGTCTATATCAGCGTATGTTTCCCCATCTTTAACACTCAGTCTAACTGTCGTTAGCTAGTTTCCGTGTATCAGCTCGGCTGAATACTGCATATTCGTATTGATATTGCAGCATTCGAAACATTCGAATGAATGAATGAATGTTTCGAATAGTCGTGCATTCATAGTGAACTGAATTAACATTTAATGCATGCATTCAAAGTGATTACAGCTGCGTTACAGAATTTTAGTCAACCTGATAACACTTCAATTTACACTTTGTTTATAGGGTGCACAAAAAAGAATACTGTACGAATTCGACGATAAATAGAACAACAACTAAACAGCGGTAAACTGCTGATGAACATATCTCGACGTCGACTTTGAGCGTGGCTCTGAAGTACATAGTCTGAAATATTGACAGAAAATAAAGAAGAAGCCAAAGCAGTAGAAGAAGTTGTAGTAGTAGAAGAGTTAGGCGTCAGACAGGACATGCTGCTTTTGCTTTATTAAAATTTTATATTACCGGCATTTTAGCAGGCAGGCAGGCAAGCAAGCAAGCAAGCAAGCAAGCAAGCAGGCAGCACTAAGAACCTAAGACCGAGTTGGCAGGTGAGCAAATCAAGTCAATATGCACTAACCACACCTATATACTAGTACTCGTCAGAAGTCGGTCGTCAGTTGTTGTCATTGGATTGAAGCACTTTACGAGCACATATTGACATTGCGGATGTTGGTCGATTTGAAGCAAGCGCTTAGATAGCATGTGTATCTACAGAGCATCGTCTGAGCATCGAATAAAAGAATTTATTAGACATTTGCTTGCGGAAATGCAACTTGCAGCTTGCAGATACATACCTTTACTTGTACTCATATTCATATTTACTATATTATAGCAAAGTAAAGTTGCGCATATTGTGCCGTGTTTTAGGTGTGAGGTCACAACTGAAACAAACTAATGCCTTGAGTGGTTTTATGCCAATTTGTTTGTTTTTCTCTTTATTTTTTTATTAAAAATATTTGCATTTGATATGTTCTTTCTTTTATAGTTTTAGATCTTTCAATGCGTATTATGAAGTTGTTGATTCACGAAACGAAACGATTTTATTACGATATATATTTTATATAGTATATCGTAATGTTCACAAGAAATTTCATTTTAGCTGAACTATACAAGTTACTCAAACGCGTATAGTTTAGTAAAGTTGTGCAATATGAAATCCAAACCAACAAACTTAATTTAAGCAGATATTTATACACATATGACTACATAGTAGGTAAAGCGTTTACTTAACTGTATTTGGAGCAAAAGATGTTTCTTCAAATTAAATGCCATTACCATACATAAAGTCAATACAATCGCCATGACTATGAAGATTAACTATGCGAGATATGAATTCTAAATATGATGCATGCTCTTCGCTGGTTAAGCTGGTTTGTAACCCATCGGTGCTAGATAAATACAGCCAGCTCTGATGAGAAAATGCCAACCGAAAATTTTAAGGGCCAGCAAGTTAAACAGAGTTGAGTTGAGTTGAGTTCAGTTTTCCTACTGAACTGAATCGAATTCCGTTGTCGAAGCTAAGCCGAACTGAGCTAAAATGAGGCAGAACGCTCGCGCATACAAAAGCGAAACGAAAGCAATATTTCATAAGGATTTCAGCGTCAAATCCTTATGTTAGACTTATGTTATATATTTCTTCAAGCTCTCATACAGACAGACAGACACTATCACACACTCACAAACTTACACATGAGCAGTGATTTGCAAAGTTCTGCTGCGCATCTTAATGCAGCCAGTCAGAAGATCCACTAACCACCAACCAGTACTTCACTATTTACAATCTTCTACTCAAGCTGCTCAGTGTTCAGTTAAATGTTAGAGCTTAAAACGCTAAGGATAGCTCTCGTTTCTCTGCAACGCCAAGTCAGCGTATATATGTACATATGTACAAGTATCCAGCAGACCATTCAATCCTTCACAGTGGTCCCAAATGAGTTAATTTCTTTCGAAATTGATTTTTTTAGATGTATCTTATATAAAAATGTCGGCTACAATAGCTTATTTCTATATTTAGCCATAGTTGTTATAAATATGATACACGACGTCAATCCGGAAGCTATAAAAGAGGCTATGACCGATCTGTGAGTGCGTGACACACTGGTAGGCCTAATGATCGCTAAGTTTCTTATAGAGTAATACCCACTAAGACTGAGGTCAAGATACGCAACTTAATCTCTCTCATACTCACATTAGGAGTACACGTTAAATTCTGTATAGGAAACTTCTGTGAAATTGACACAGAACAGAAAGAGTAAAAACACGATATTACATCTGCTTCTACTCGACGTAATGCCACTTGAAAATGACACAATAGCGGCCATAAGCCGTAGAGAATATAGTTGTTTTACGAGCGGAACAAAGGGAGTCTCGACAATTCTAAACGGAAAAATAGATCTACCCGGAAGTACAGAATATTGTATGCCTATACTGGACTTCAATAAGAATTTAGTGTTCGTATCTCTTCTCGATAAGATTGGCAGGGTCAGTCACAAGAAACAGAAATAGAAAAATCATTGAGAATCTTCACAGACGGCTCGAAATTGCAAAATAGAGTCGGTGGTCGCGTATACATCCCAGAAATGGATGTCAATGCCTCATTTAGACCACCTGATTACTGTAGCGCTTACCAATCGGAAGTCGCTGCCATCCAGGAGGCAATCAGAAACCGTCGATCACTACTATGTCACGGCCCATGACTGTTAAAGAGTAGATGCAGGCACCTGGGGGACTACTTCCTAAAAAAACATTTCTGAAACTTCTAAGCTAGAGGATAAAAATTTAATAAAGTATGTAAAATCTTCCCAGTGGTTGTAAAAGAATAGAGTTCGAAGTCTCAAAGAAGATTCATGTGGTATCACAACGAGCATTGTGCGACCCTCTGCATTTAGAGAATCTGCAGTAATACAAAACCAAATGTTTGTGGCATTCATACAGCGTGAAATTGTATTATGAGGGTTGCCTTTTATACTGTATATTTTAGTGTAACTGAACTTATTAGATAATTGATAGAGCTTGATATTAGTAAGATAAAAACTTAACATAGAATATGTAGCATTGCCTGTTGTTTGGCCGCACTAGTGTGGGATTGGTGAATTCACCGGTCACCGGAGGCCAGTATCAGTACCCAGTCTGTTCCCCGGCAACGCTTTTAACTGAAGAGATTTATTGCTTTCTTTTATTTTTCTCCATTTGATAAAATTTTATTTAGTTTTTCTGTATCTATATCTATCTATATGCAGTTGAACACAATGTAACAGCCACTTAACACATCGACTTGCTGTATAATAGGAAGTTAATTTTTCAACCTTACTGAGTTAATTTATTTAAATTTTTAAACTGACTAAATGCTTAACTACCTGGGGCTAGTGAAGTGGCTAGTCTTTTGGTACAGTTGCGTGCCTACAAAAATATGCCGAAATGTCGCACCGTTTGGTTCTATAACATTACATCGACGTGTTAAATTCGCTAATCAAATGCGTTGTCATTCGATAGACAAGGATCTGATAGCCGGCTGTACTACAGGCTGATAATACTGTTCAAAAACTTACTATGAAAAAAAAAAAACAAAAACTTTACATGTTTTAGTACACTGTGCACAATACGCATTTTTTCGACTGCAGCATACACCAACAAAATACAAGTATCTATATGTATACACTTACATCGTCATCGTTCTCTAAATTGTCCTTTTGTATTCAATTGTTTTTGTTCTTAGATCTCCGTTCTTGTCTGGAATGCTTTAATGCAGCACACTTGAAATGATAAATTGTTTAAAGTTCTATACAGCCAACGAACGGCATGCACTAGAATCGTGTATATAGTAAAATCCAAGCTACTCTAGAAGCTGTAAGCGGAACCACGATTTCAAGCCTTAGACAACTTGAGTCGAGAGTGAAGGGCTTCGAATAAATGAAAAATCTTTGCTGTTTTAGTTGCAGACGTAAAACATTGCATGAATATGCCACGAAATATGATGATGACATACACACACACACACACACACACACACACACACACAAATTGAGATACATCCTGTATGCATGGTCGCGTGTACTTGGCTTTTTGCCAAGCTGCCCTGCTTAAGTTTATTAATGATTACCATTATCCATTGTAGAGCACAAGCTGGAACAAAAAACTAAAAATAAAAAATGAAAGAAACTTACTAAATATTCAAGTGGAAAAAAAAATAAATAAATAAAAATAGCCAAGCAACTTGGTAAAGTGATTTGTTTGCGTGTATCTTTTGGATGTCAAACTTGCTCCATCGCGTATATAACTGACATACATTACGTATGCAAAATGTTACGTATGCAGAATGAACCTTAAAGTGTTTAAGATCGGACAACCCTTATGGAAAATTTTATCATGTGTTTTGGTTTTTTTTTTATCGAACACATAGATAATTCAAAGTATTCTCCAGTGATAGCCACTACTTTTTCCATCTTTCTGACCGCATACGGCAGCGACAGCGTCGTAAGAACGACTCGTCTTTAGAAACAATTAAAGAATCCACTAATTTTCCACAGTCGTCATAAGACACTGGTGGTATTCAGTTGGAGCAATGTCTGAAGTATACGGCGGTTAGTATAAAACCTCCCATTTAGCCGATTTTGGATGCTTTCCATAACTTTGAGATGTTCGCTGACTGTTGACAAGTGAACTGTCAATGATTCGGCTAACGCTTGAATCGTTTGACATGGATCTACATCGAGCAATGACTCCAATTTTTCATTTCTTGTCTTACAACTCTAAATCGTCGCTTATAAACCGTGGAAACCAATTGCAATACGTTTGCTCAGCATAAACTTCCACTAAAATTCGATGGTTCATGGTCATGTTAAAGTAATGAAGTAGAAGTGGGAACATTACAAATGCACTAGGCACGCCATATTAGGAAACGAACTAATTCAAACTCTCTATATATTGGAAAACAGAACCGTTCGAAAAACTTCACATTAATGAGTTTTGCCATTCACTTGTGAATAACCATCTTTTGCAATGGTCAGAAGCAGCTAACATACGTCCATCCTTCACGTATCTCCTGATAAGGTATGTTCTGAACATCCGTTGCAAGTTGAATAAATTGTGAGAAGGTAACCACAACGGCAACTTAAACAAAAAAAATAGTGAAAAAAATAGATTAAGCGTCGGATAAGATGATGACCCCGCAAACGATTTAAGGACCATGATTTACAGTGAATGAATGGCATTACCACATTAAGAAACACTGGAGCACAGCTGGTGTAACTCATTGTGAAAATGAGATGGGAGAATTTTTCTGCGTTCATCTAATAACCTAAGTCTCAAGTAGGTGCAGCTGATCATACAAATTGGTGGCGGGACTTCCTATTCCCACTTTTTTTAAGCATAAAAGCCTCCATCGTTCATTTAAAGTTTATATTTACTGCAATAAAAATATTTTATTGTATTTTTTTTTTTTTTTTTTTTTGTAAAATTGACCCGGACTGGTTAAAAAAATTAAAATTTTGATGCATTTTAATACAAATCTTTATTATCGCCTTCAAAGTAGGCTCAATACAAGCAACGGCCAACGGTTAATTACATTTTCCATACACCTGTTATACGCCTCGGCCGGTATTGCCTTTAATTCCTTCAGCGAAAGATTTTTTTATGTCCTAAATCACTCATGACGCGTTCCCCAGAGCGGATATTTAAGCTTCAGAAACAGAAAAAAGTCACAGGGTCCCAAATCGGTAGTTGAGTGATGACTTTTGTTTCATGTTTGGCCAAAAACTCCGTCACAATCAAAAAATGTTGCAAAAAATTCGAGTCTTTTGGTATCAGTCTGTCGGCGACGCGTTTCATACCCAAAAGTCGATCCATAAGAGATGTTGAGTGTCTCTGCTATCTTTCTAATGCCAACACGACGATTTTCGAGCACAATTACCATCACTTTTTCGATGTTTTTGTCGTTAACAGACTTGCATGAGTCAAGTTTTGTACTATTTCACGACCCTCACTGAATGCTTTATGCCACTCAAATACTTGCGTTCTCGAGTCCTCAAAACATTTTTGCAACATTTTGAATGATTCCATTGCCGTTATTCCATTGGAAACACAAAATTTCAAGCAAACTCGTTCAATTTTTTTATTTTCCATGTTAAAAATTGGCATACAAAATTTTCGCGTCGTAAACAAGCAGCTGTCAAACATAGACTAATTATCGCATCCCGCTCAAACTTGGCATACATGTCAATGGCAGTGACAGCCAACTTAAGAAGAAAATTTACCAATTCCGTTTACCGGTTCGGTTTAAATCCACCAGTCCGGGTCAATTTCAACCGGATGGTACATAAAATACATGCGAAAATGTTCTAAATTTCCGGTTTTTGTGCAAAAAGCTTTCACATAAAATTGTTTTTTTTTTTTTTGAGACATCCGCCAACCTAGCAAAACACTTATCATCACTGTATTCAGCGTACCCAAATTAAGTAAAATAAACCTATCTCACGAACTGCTAACAAGCCGACTACAACAGAGTTATTTCGATAACAAACAATTTATCGATAATTGAGCGCATCTAGCTCGATATATTCATATAAATTATTTAAGAATAAGTAACATAGAAGGCTACAGATTTCAAACAATCAAACATTAGTCTAGCTGCTAGTTAGGTAGACACACTTTGCAGTCGTTTGAGGAAGACCACAATCTATATTTTATATTTATATTATATAATCGTACAAATATATTTTATAAACAAATAGCGTAGATACGCAAGCAAAAAGAATATTTCATAACAAGTATATACAGATCTTTTTTGGTAGATACATTTTTGTAGCGAGTTACAGTAGGTACACCACAATGCAGTCAGTGATTCATAGTCTAGCACCGGGCGAGCTGCCCATTTCGTTGCCCCCGTGGCAGACAATTCAGTGGAATGCGGACATCCAGCAAGGCATATTCAAAGATTGGGCACAGTACTACGCACGCCGTCAGAGGCATATAACTGCATTGCATTACTTCGACAAGGCGATGCAATTGGATTCGGAAGATTTTACAACATTATACCATCGTAGCCAGTCTAACCGGGTTGCAGGACAAAGGCAAAATGCGTTGGCGGACAGCCGTGACGCTGCCAGTAAGTGAGATGCACATTTATGCTAAGTATTGCTTTATCTAGACTCATATAACAATTCAATTTCAGAAATCGCCGAATCGAAGCGCGGTTATCCGAGCGCCACTATAAACCATGAAGTTTGCGATGCACTTTATGAGCTGAATCGTTTCGAAGACTGCAAAATCGCATTGCATGATAATATACGTCTCTTTGACGGAAATAAATCGAAATCATTTCAACGATCGCTGGATGTGGTAAGTATACGCTAGTGCATTTCACTGACATAGGCTAGAATATTTTTATATAGCGTCAGCTGTTTACTTGTGTGGCGCTAGAACAGTTTAACGGTCGAGGCCGCACGTAGGAAGGCGCACCAAGCGCTATAATCTAGTGCGCGCTATTGCCAGCTGTCAATGCCAAGTGTGCAAAAGTCTTTCCAGACTTGGTCTTTCCAACGCATGCGCTGTCGCCCTCTAGAATGTTTTCCAATTAAACTGAGGCACCCCACGCATACTTTCCGTACAGGAACTTCGCTGTCCATACGAATAAAGTGGTCAGACCAGTGCAGTCGCTGGTATATTATGTAGTGCACTGTATCAACATCATACAATTCGCGATTCATACAATTCGTGATTCATACGGATTCGAAACTCATCGCCAACTCTAATAAGTCCAAAAATCCTGCATCTCAAAAGATTCCACGCTTCTGCGCTATACGATAGTAACGAAATTATCAGCGTGATAGATTTTTTCTTTGGTCTTCGGGAGAGCGCTCTAGTTCTTATTTGTTTCCTGAGTCCAAAATAGCATCAATAAGCAAGGATGAATCATAGCCTGTTCTCAAGGCTGACATTGTAATTGCTGGTTATCTCTGTTCTCAGCTAAACAAAGCTTTCTGCGACATTGAGGTTTGAAATTCTTCATACTCACAGACCGAGCCAGATGCGCCGATGCTCTACGAATGTGAACACCAAGTACTTCGTCTTCTCCTCGTTCACTGCTAAGCCTATGAGACGTGACTATTTCTTATTATTCGAGAACGCACCGTCGTTTGTTCGTGCTGCTGATATTATCACTTCCATATGGAACATAGTTTCCTACCGTTCTACACATGGGCAAAGGCGTAGGATGTACTCCAACAGGAGACTAAAAAATTGTAACTTTAAAGCATCACCCTGCATGAAACTTCTCTTAGTATCAGCATGCGTTGCTCCCGGCTGCAGAGTTCTTCTATAGGCGGCGTCTTTTGCCTCCTCATACCATGAGTGCGGCAAATGTGTGGTGTCCTCCTTGGCAGCTATATACATGGAGTGACAGCTACGTCATCACTATTCACATATATCTTCAAAAGCCGAAGAGGATTCTCAGAACAGTTTTGTGAGTCTAGCTAAAAAGTCTTCGGCGGCCTACAGTGATTAGAGCTTCCCGATGTCTAGCTTAAGTGATACCCTTCGTTGCAGTTGGATTTTTATTTTAATAATTTATTTTTATCTAATTTCTCTTTCGATTCAGGTAACCGGTAACCTTGACGATACTCTCGGCGATGGTTTAAGCTCATTTTTCTTGGCAAACGAGAAAGCTGCGTGCGATGTACATTCCAAAATAAATGAAAAAACGAATGCAAACAAAACTCCTTTCTGGCAGCGTATAAAGGAGTTGGATACGTGCGATGTGCTCAGCATTCTTGATATTGAAGTATGTACAATTATACTTATATATCTTACATAAATTAGTTCATGAAAATTCTTGAACGAATTTATTTCTTACTTAGGAAGAGCAAGTATCACCGCTCGCGTCAGCTCAACGCAAACTCGCCTTTAACAGATTCAATCAAAATTATCTGAATGGTTCGTGGAAAGATGTACAATTTCTAAGGGAATTAGCTAAAACTGGAAGCATGGAGCTGAAGCAGAGTCCGCAGTCTTCCAAATACATACGAGAACTTCTTATTACAGAGAACAAAACTATGCAACAGTTCTTAGTATGTATCTAGTCAATTTGCCAAAAGCTTTAAAACATTTTTAATTGTTTGGCAAACATTTTTTTTTTTTCTAGAAAATGATGAACACTCGCAGTCCTAACTACTATCTTAGACATATACAATTTAATGATAAAAGTAAAATTGAGAAACAAACTCAAGACTATTTATCACGTGTACAGTGCCAAACCCGACGCGATATGATTTACATACTAAATAAAGTTAGAAAATATAGAAAAATTGGAGCGATAATCGTAAGTTGAACTTCCGTTAATTAATTGACACTAGTTTACAGAAACATAAAAAAAAAAATTAAGCGTTCCACCGTTTGCCAAATTTTTATATTCTGTACACAAAGGCACAAGGATATAATGACTTTATGCGAATCTACATATGTAACAAGCAGATGGAGGCGTGATAGACCACATAAAGTACATTGATCAGCATCGGAAACTGAGTCAGTCCGACTGATTGCATGACACAACAGATCTCAGGAACTATGTATAAGCGGTAGAGAATATGTTCATGTGAAATGGTATATCAGTGCGTCTGAAAGTATATCTTAATATATAAAATCGTTCGTGCGTATATTGCTGCTCTTAGCCACAGAAGCTATTCATCGCATATTCACACAATATGTTCGTCTGGCCTTCCGGTTTTTTGTACCCGGCAGGTGGCGGTTTGGTCGAGAAAAATGAAGGATAATGATAGGATAAGGGATCATAGTAATGGAGTGGTAAAGGTAGGAGAGGAAGGAGGAATGGCGCTGGGCACCATTTAAGATAGAGGGATGAAATGCTGTATACATGTTAATGGAATCGAAGGGGAAAGGGGTGGTAAGTAAGGAGAAGAGTAAGGAGTGGTTGAAGAAGGGGTCAAAGAGGAGGGGAATATGAGACAAGGGTAAGGGCAACAACGCGCCAGTTACCAGCTTGTAGTATATACATATACTCGTATTCTTGTTCAACTCGTCAAGACAAGCCGCTCCAGTCATGTCCGTCTGGCCGTCTAATAGTTGCTGCGCATATTTTGTTGAACCGAAGCTTTAATACTCAATGTATGTTGCTATATACCTATACGGTTGCATAATTTTGTTGCGCACGAAATTGTTAGAAAGAATTAAATGATATTTTGGACCAAGCAATGATTGCACCCAGCTCGTTCAGCTAACATTCCCTCATATATATTCACTGTTATAAGTATTGGTATAAATAATTTATACAATATTTGATCTATTAAATGTAGGTTACACTTTTTAGTTAACCAATTTCGAAACATTATTATACATATATGAAAAGTGTAAAAAATATAACTTCGCTGGAACATTTTGGCTGTAGCAAAGTGTTATTAATTTTTTCTCTAGTCAATCTAGTTCCGCGAATTTAGATGGCTTTAAATTTACGTTGATCGATTAATATTTTTCTTATAGCAACTTGAAAACTACATTGAAAATGTATTGGGCGATTACGTTGTGGAAAATTTTGTCTTTGGTAAACGAAGGACGAACAAAGTTAGAGAGGGCAGGTCCGCTTTTAAAGCTAAGTAAGTATGAGTTTTTAAACTGCATAATCTACAGAGTACATGTCTCATATATAATTATTTATCTAATGTTATTTAAAATTCAATAGAGCATTACAGTTGCGTTTAGAGAAAAGATATGGTTTTGCAAAGTATTCAATTGAAAAATGCTACATTTTACATCAAATCGCCAAGAATCACTTTGAGCAGGGTCGTTTCGATGAATGTTGCTATGCAGCACGCAAGGCAATTTTGGGTCAGTAAATTAATTAATCTATCCAACTGTATAGTTTCCACAATATTCTTTTATTTGCAGAAACTAAAAATTGCAATAGTTTAATCTGGCGTTTCTTGAGCTGTATGTTGACGGCGAAATCCCACGCAGCGCTACACAGAACTGAGCAGACAGCAGAAATACTTCAAACGGCACTGCATGAAGCACACGATCTTCAGTCTGCAGAGATGATCGTGTTTGTGGAAGTCTGTTTGATTCTAAATGAAAATGAGCTGAATTCAAAGAAGCGCGCTTCTACTGTGAGCAACATATCAAAGCGCAACACACTCCCATCAATGCTGTCTATGGAGTATGTAACGCCAACAGAACCAGTGAAAGCTGTACGCGAAGTTTCAATTCCTAAACAAAAACCTAAACCCAAAACAACTAAAAAGATTTGGAAGTACTAGAACGAAGGCGAGTTCGATTTATAAGTTTTCTTTTTTTAAAGAAAATTTTTCAATTCTTTGTTCGTTTTTTACATAAAAAAACAACATAAAAATCGAACAACGCCATCTGTCGTAAAAAATCCACAATCCACAGAAACAAAAACAAAAACAAAAACGTAAATTAACAAAAATATGTCGAGAAAATATGGCAAACGTAAAAAATAGCAACAACAAAAATGTTGAGAAATAGTTCGAGTTCGATCTATAGTTTTTAAAGCAAGTGTTTCAAAATTTAGTATAAAATCAAAAGAATCGACGACATCTGTCGGCAAAAATACGCGTCAACTAAGAAAAGGTTAAAAAATAGTTCGAGATCGATTTCGAGTCATAGTTTTTTAAGAGAGGGTTTCATATTATTTTTATAGAAGCAACTAAAGATGATTGTAAAAGAATCAACGACATCTGTCAGCGAAAATCAGCGTAAGACAACAAGACGGTTTTAAAAATACAATAGGAATAGAGATTGTAGAACTCAACTACAGTTCAACTTGTATAGTTATAGAAAAACTATTAAGAAGTTTTAAACCTTAGTATATTTTCTATTGGAACATTGATAAAGCATATTAGCATTAACCTAGCATGAACCAAAAAAGACAAAAAAGTAAACTCTTGTATTATATTTTGAATTGTAATATTTAAGATTTTGTAAAAACTGCACACAATGTGCAAAATAAAAATCCAAAAAAATGGTAAAAACCGTATCAAATATTTATACAATTCGAGGTTTTTCAAAAAATTAACTCTGAGCAGCACAGATTATTGTAAAAGTTTGAGCGAAAAAAAATATTATCAACTGCATCGGATGCATACCAGTTTAAGGTATACGGTATAGTATACGGACTCCATAAGTATGCACAATATATTTTTATCAATAACGAAAGAGCGCCTACAGATAAAGGGGCGCTCACGTAATCTTATATTTTGTGCGTGTAAACTGAGCATTTAACAAATCTAAAACGAGAATGCATAATGCAAATGTTAATGTTAATGAGGTATTGCGTTGTGAGTGTGTTGTGCCATAGCGCTTCCGATAATTGTATAGTTTGGATACAGCGTTTACCCGCCATTGAGCAATATGCATGAAACTGTAACTATTGAAGCTGATAAAAAACTGTGTGCCGTATCTTTTCGTTACGCTGTAGCACGGCACGAAATTGATGTCAATAAAGTCAGACGACCAAGCTGAAAAAACAAAATGTTTGTAAATGTGAAAGATTTGTGCTAGTTTTGTGCTCAATTTAAAAACTTTGTGCTCGACTTTAAATAACTGGCATCGAAAAAAAAATAAAACAGAATAAACAAAACGTCGTGTTCATGGTGGGGGATCGGTCATGGTTTGGGCAGCATTCTGTTATGGAGGAAAGACCCCGATGTGTTTCATTTCATTCTACTTCTAAAATGAATGCGAAAATGTATATGAACTTATTGGATGACGAATTAATAGAATTTGCTGGAGAGCTTTATGTGTATAATTGGACCTTTCAGCAAGATAATACGCCGATTCATAGCGCAAAGCTTACTAAAGAGCTTTTTGCGTCGAGAAAAATACCGCTATTGGACAGGCCCAGACCTTAAACCCATCGAGGAACTCTCTGGGGAATACTCTCTGCAATAGTTTTCAAAAATGGAAGGCAATTTGAGATCGCAAAGGAGTTGCGATTGGCCTTAGTATGGGAGTGGGAGTGGGAGTGGGATGGTATCAGCCCATCCACATTGAATTCCTTGGTGGACTCGATGCCATGTCGCCTTAATCAAGTCAAAATTCAAAAAGGAAAGCATAGTATATGGGTAGATCTTTTAATTTTTACTTTTTCGCATATTTATTTCGTCAATTTAACTATTAATTTTTTTTTTTTTGTTTTTTTTTTTTGTTATTTATATTCATTTTGGTTTGTTTCTTCTTTCACCTGTTTTTCTTGTTTCTTTTTTTCTTTCTCATAATCATAATAATCATATTCTCATCAAATACTTGTTGCAGTTTATTTTTATATAATATATTTAGTATATATAGTTTATATATATATATATATATATATATATATATATATATATATATATATATATATATATATATATATATATAT